>CM042414.1:7257866-7700366 GCA_023634145.1 Thymallus thymallus
TTTAATCAATACAATGTAAACATTGAATAATTTTGCAAGGCACTCTATGTCCCCACTGGGCACACACTGGTTGAATCAACGTTGTTTCCACATAATTTAAATGAAATTGAGTTGAATTGGCGTATGTGCCCAGTCGGTCCCTACCAGTTTTGAAGAGTTGAACATTTTCACTATTCAAATAATTGTACTTTTGAATTGTTTTCTGATAAATGTAAAAGTGTCCCTGTAGCTTGCCATCAGTTAGCCAGGACCACAGCTTTTTCACAGGAAGAATGAACAGTATTTTTCACTTCTAGCAGTGACATCTTCTCTAATAACCTGTGTCAGTCTCTCTCATGTCCAATTTATGAGGTTATTTTTCGGGTAATTTCCATGTGCCCTTATAAGCACTTTCATCATTAGTCCCAGTGGAATTAGTGCAGGGATAAACTTGTTTGAATTAGCTATGCGTACAACACACTGGATCCATATCCCTTCAAGACCAAATGTCCTTAGACATATCAAAAGATATGAAATAAAATAATGAACGCGTGCATCTGAATATAAGACTTTGATTACTACTAATTAACCTAACCCCATGCCAATTACACTAATTAGAGCAATGATATAATTAAAATGTACATCAACAGGCCAGAGTGAAAAGAGACAAAATGACAACTTGAATTATTCCACACACTTTTATTACATTAACTTAGGCTACTTACATAGTTTTCTATTGATATTTAAAATTGCCAGTGCCACCTACCTCAAGCTGCAGCACACCATATCTTGAAACTTAGGGCAGCAGCTTCAGACTAGAATTCCAGCAAATCTGCTCTCCCATGGGGAGCTCTGGTACTCTGCTCTGGTTGCCACGTTTAGATGATGAGATGGTAAGATGTTATGATGCTATACAAATGAAATGCATTATCATTATTATTTTATTATTTATCTATTCCCATTGGGGCTCCCAATGTCGGTTGCATGGCAACACTTGGAGTGTGATTGGTACTGTGTACTCTTGTTGAGGCTACTCATAGCCAAGAGGTCAAGACCTTCATGGCACGAGTGGTAGTGCACACACAGGTGGTACCACAGAGTTGCTGGTTCAAGTCCTGCCCTTGGTGCTCTCCCACTACCTTGTGCCTTATGCTACCATAATTAAATAAATAAGAAGAAGAATAGCTAGTGTAAAGTATAGTAGACCTATTATGAAATATTATTCCACAATCTGGTTATATGAAATATAAAATACAAAGTAATTAAATAAACATTATTATACATATTTGCATAGCCAATTACATGCACTACACCTATTCAACGTCAGTATTAATCCTATATTAAAACCACTTTGTTAACTGTAATTAATAGCCTATAAACTCATTAGACATGTTTATTTTAGCTTTATTTTAGCAGGGAGTCCCATTGAGACCAAGGTCTATTTTATAAGGAAGCACAAATACAACATAATACAAATATACAACATCTCAAACACACTCAAGAGAAACAATCACATTCCTCAGAAAAGAGGTCCACAATCAATCATTTGAACAGTGCCATCCTTGAACTCGGCGTGCGTTATGACCATGCGGAGTTACCTACTGGGCGCTCTGGATTCAGTGGCAGGGAAGAGTATTGATGTATCAGCGCGAGCGCTAATCTGCTACATTGAGGGATGCCCTCGTTGTCACTGGTAGAAAGTCAGGTATTATTTGGCGCAGTCGTGGACGGGCTGCAACGATTTCCGCAACGTCGATGCTCAAGCTTTTAAACCGTGATGTAAAGTGGACAATTTACGGAGGACATCTGTATAGAATATATTCTGTCATTTAACATACATTGCTTTTGTCCAAGGTCCATTCCTGTGTGACACCCTAACATATTTACTCTTGCCTTGCTTAATCATTGCAACATATAGAACCTCGAGATAATACTGATGAGACAGCTAATCTTTTGAATGCCATTTGCGCAACACACCCTACAATCACAAGCTTACACAGACAGATATTACACAACATAACTGATAACGGGAACCCCCATCCTGTTGTTGCATCACATTGCATGTCAGCAGATACTCACACACACACACAGACTTATGAGGGCTGGACTTCGAGGACAAAGAACACTGCCAAGAGCCAATGGGAAGTCGATACTGCCCGAGGAGGGACTGCCCTCCATATCAACGACCAGTCAGGAGTGTGAATCTACCTACGTCATTTTATTACTATTGCTCTGTATAAATATGTGTGCCACGTGTTTAGGAGGCCTCTTGGTCCCGGACGACTCCCTAAGAGCTGAAGGAACGAGCCCGTGCACGAGTTACCAAATATCTTTGCATCTAATAAATCGCTTGATTGAATATCAATTCCACCTGGTCCCGAGTTATGACTTGTCTCCTTCTCGAGTGATTTTGAACATCAACAAATTTGGTAGCAGAGGATGGTTAAATCACTTCTGATTTCGATCTATAGCTAGTTGATGTGAGAGGAGACGGGTCCTGAACGAATTTACAAGGACGGGTGACCTGTTCGCAGGAGCCATCGGCAATTCTTCTCACCCCAGGAAACTGATCAACGAGCTCGACTAAATAAGGTAAGCAGAACCTGTTTAATCGAATCTGCAATATTGTATTATAGTATTATCCAAATTATGATCAGTAGTACTGGGCGTGAGTATGAATTGTTGTTAAAATATTTCTTATAGATGTATTACGAATGCGAAGGCTGATTGCAAAGATATTTGTGTAATAGTTATATAGGAAAAAGGTAAAAGAAGAAGTGAGCCTGTGTGGCACCCTGTGTGGGTTAAAGTCTGTGAGACTCCCTGGTTAAGATTAAAAGCCTGTGTGGCGCAACATTGATAGCATTATCTGCCAACTAGAGAAGGCCTTTTGGACTGGCTGACCAGAAGGGAACCCTCAGTTAAGGTGGAGAAATAAAGTAATTATAACTTAAAATACATCCCCATAGATAAAGTATGAGATACCCCGTCCTATTGACTTAGAGGACTCTGTTACGTGAAATCGTAAAATAGTTTCGTCCCGGTCGTCTAGAATTTATTCTAGCCCGGTTGACTTTGTTTAGGGAGGGATCTGTGCGCCTCCAGGTCGTCTGAGTGATTTATTACCAGCCCTGTTTGAGTGTGCTTGTTTGTCCGTACCCTAGAGGGAGTACGTTTTGTTTGTCTGGATAATTGAGTTAAAATAGTTTCGTCCCGGTCGTCTAGAATTTATTCTAGCCCGGTTGACTTTGTTTAGGGAGGGATCTGTGCGCCTCCAGGTCGTCTGAGTGATTTATTACCAGCCCTGTTTTGAGAGTGCTTGTCTGTACGTACCTTTGAGGGTGTACGATCTGTCTGTCTAATTGGATTGAAATAGCTTCGTCCCGGAGGTTCTAGAGCTTTCTAGCCCGGTTTTGACTGTGTTTAGGCAAATTTGTGTTTGTGTGTCCCTGCTTCTGTTTGGTCTTACAGTATTGTAATGTGTAATACGTGATGTGTGGTAATATATAACTGTAATAGAATAAGGTTTGGCATGCGCTGATTCCACTGACTCTGAACATATTAAATTGGCGATAACACATTGAAGAATGGCTTCTCCGACAATGGGTCTCATTTCAGTAACAAACACCTAAGACAGGTGGAGGAAAGATTGGGTATTGTGCACAAGTTTGGGTCAGTGTACAGACCATAATCTCAGGGTCTAGTGGAACGCGCAAATCAAACCTTGAAAGCTAAAATTGCAAAGGTATGTGCAGGCTCTAAATTGACCTGGGTGGAAGCCCTGCCCCTGGCCTTGATGGCTATGAGGTCCTCACCCGGGGCAGGGACCATCTCTCTCCCCATGAGATAATGACAGGGAGGGCTATGCCTGGTCCACCAAGGGAGGGAGGTCATATGCCGCCCTTGATGTACAAGAAATTGTAATGTCTGATTATGTGAGGAAACTGACGGAATTTTCTGCAGCTCTCTACACACAGATCCACAAGGTCCAAGAGGGGGAGCTGCTGGGAGACTCATCACCACTGAAGGTAAAAGTTGGGGACTGGGTGAGGGTTAAAGTCCAGAAGAGAAAGTGGCTGGAACCCAGGTGGACTGGACCGTACGAAGTGAAGGAAGTTACTTCACACTCGGTCCAGGTCAAAGGTAAATCAGGAGCGCCTTGGCACCACCTTACACACTGCACTCCAGCCCCGACCCCTTCCAGAATTTTGACTGAAACCAGGGCCGACTTGCGCGCCCTAAACAATTCGATTCCAACCACTGACACCTTAGTTGGGGAAAATGGGACCATGGGTTCCGTTATTCATGTAGAGCCTGAGTGCTACATTCTGCTCTTCACACAGAGAGAATTAGAAATATGGAAAAAGGGAGGGACAATCCTCCGAGATGATATTTGGCATTAGGGTAATTTACCAATATTACTAAAGTCTTTGTTTAGATATGTAGTAATTATGATACATGGGCAAAGCCATGTATCACAGGGGAGAACTAATTACTTAAAACAATTAGGAAGTATGATTGTAGCGTATGGAAGAACAAATTACTTTAAAAAAAATGTTGTTCCAGGTGTGTTGTATGTGCGCAAAGTAATGATCATAGAACTTACAGGGGATGATAGAGTTTTAATTTTGGTGTATCTTAAATACATTCCAATGAAGGGCGATTGCCTGGGCTGTGATTTTAACGTTTGAACTTGATAAGAAACAAATGTGTGGGATGGGCTGTGTTAAAATATGAGATTGACTCAATTGATAGGACAGTATTTATAGAATATGGGTTAGTTTTATTTTTATTTTTTTAGTTGACAGTCTTACTTAATAGGACAATATTGATCAACTTTATTTGTGGTTTATTTCACTTTTGTGATTACAGGTTCTAATTTACTATGATGGCCCTCACTGAGTCATGTAAACTAGGTAGTGGTGTACATGTGAACAGATATTCTGATTTAGATTGGTGTTTGCCCACTATGAGTAGGAGTTTGGAAAAGTAGTGATTTTATGAATGCATTATGGAAATATTAGGTAAATAATATGTTTACAGATTGAGGCCCTGCTGGAAGCTATGTTGCTCCCAGTTAGGTTGGCATTTTGAAGGTTTGTGCCTGCAAGGCAATCAAGATAACATTAGCTTAAGTAATAAAGTTGCTGCTGAAAGGTTTCACACCCATGTTGTGTATCTGGTTTTTGCTATGGCCTCGCCTGTTGTTGAGTTGCAACAACAACAGGGGACTGACCATATGTCTCACTCCCTATGGGAGACCAGAGGTTCCTCCCAGGGCCCTGATGGCCTCTGTAGACAACACCTTTCAGGTAAATTTGTGTTGCTAGAGTAACTCATTCCGTAGGTTTGCCGAATATAAGACTATTTTTGGTATGCGTTATGTGCATTTAATATAACATTGCCAAGTGGATACTTCTTAGACCAGGTAATGTTACTTAGTGGTTTCTTTACACACATTGCGTTAGACTTTATTGATATGATTGAGAAAAAGTGCTCTTGTCTAGTGATAGGGAAATAGTTGAAGTCAGAACCCACTACCATAGATAATTCTGGATTGAAATTGTATCCCTCATTAGTAGATTGGGCATGGGGGGAGAATCCAGATGATGAAGTAGTAGTGGTGAGGGACCCCCACCCCCTATCCTAATCAGAGGGAAACTGAGGGAGCTCAGGAAGGAGAGGGGGATAAGACAGATGTAGAGATACGTATCACAGAAATTTTAAAGGAACTATTGGTGAGACAGGGAAGCAAGGGGGTGAAGGAAAGTAATGATGATTGACTGTGATTGTCACAGTGCGTAGGATATAAGGGACGATATACGGAGCGCTGGTGAAGTGTCATCCTTTTTATTAAAAATGAGGTGTTCTCACGAAGCATTTAACATAAAAAGGAGACTGAAAAACAAACACGATTACAAACAAAAAACACGGTGACTTACTTTGTGGCCTGCTGGCAGTGCAGACAAACAAAAGAACAATGATCCACACACAGGTGGAATTGTGTGGATCCTATATACTATCCCCAATCAGAGACAACGCTAGACAGCTGTCTCTGATTGGGGATGATAATCTCCCTAGTTAGGGTGTGATGACTTGGTTGTGTGCCTCTCTCCTCCCCTAGGTGGGAGTAAGAGGCCTTACCACAACCAAGCCATCACAGTGATAGAAGTTAGATATTACCAGGAAGAAATATTGTTCATATTCATCCGCAATCGGCAGGTTTAATTAAACACATGAATGGAACAATAAATAGTAGACTAAGGAAGAACTATATAAGTACTGGAAGAAACTTGGTAGGATGAGTACCTATAGTAGGATGTAGAGTTAGGAGGACCAGAGCAGGCAGAGATAGACACTGAGAATACTCTGGCTGAATACATGAGAAGATTGTTTGATAATCACACCCGTATGTCAAAGATTTTGTGACCTACAGGTGAACTGAAGGAGAGAGTGACCCACTCTATCCAACCAGGTGATGGGGTGTGGGTCCAATGATTGAAAAGGAAAGACTGGAAGCAGCCCCGTTGGGAAGGCCCTACCAGGTCTTGTTGGAAACTGCCTAATTGCCGTTTAGATATGTTCAGAAAGAGAGCGACCTGGGTCCACGTTGCCCACTGCAAGGAGGTAATAAACACATACGAACACTGCTGAACACATACAGGGTTAAGGAGCAGAACCGAGTACCAATAGGGTCCGGGGGTTACCTCCTTAACGAAGATTCCCTACCCCGACCTATCATCACTGTGGTGTGTTCCTAGAGATGTGAGTATGGGGTGGAACTCAGCAGACTGACTAAGGGCAGGAGAGGGTTGGCGGTTCTTGGGAATATGGGGGACCCTGAGCTACATCAGTCTTAATTTTGATACATCCAGATCCACCACTCACCAAAAATATAAATGAAACTCTACCATGGGAATAATTAAAAGACAGATGACTCAGGATAAGGATTCCACTGGAAGTGAGTATTATAACATAGTGGTGTAAGGGCTGATCTATGTTTTAGCTAATGAATATGTTAATCTACAACAAGAGTTATTAAGTGAATGTATTGTGTGATCATAGATCTTTAGAACTGATGTAGGTTTGGGTAAGGGGGAGCTATGTGGAATGAATGTGCTAGCTGGGGGTTTTATGATAGAACTGTGTCTTGTTGTAATATGGAGCTTGGACATCTACTGAGAAGACCACTACTTCCGTCAACTGGATTGCGTCACGAGGCTGGGACCAGCCTGCACGCCAACGATAGGCTGAGTAAGTTTAAACCACACTCAGCCTCTACTCCGACAGATCAGCAGGGAGCGGAAATTATCCTGTCGGAGTATTTAAGGAAGAACAAAGGATAGGACTCGGTCTCTTCTCTAGGCTATGCGCTTCTATAGCGCTGCTCGCTGATTCTCTCTCGCGCTCTCTTGCGCTCTCTCTCTCTCTTTCTCTTTCTCTTTCTCTTTCTCTCTCTCTCTCTCGCTCTTCTCATGCGCTGTTTGTAGTGATGGGAAGTTCGGCTCTTTTCCGAGAGCCGGCTCTTTTGGCTCAGCTCCTAAAGAAGAGCCGGCTCTTTCGACTCCTGAACGGCTCTTAATTTAGGATTTTTTTGTAGGCCTTTATTTTACCCTTTAAAAAAAAAAAATGGTTTGTGTGTTGAAAACCCTTTCATGTGCAGTGTTTTTATGCATTTATTTTGTTACAAAAGCATTCTTTTGTTTTTAATCAAACATTTTTTTGCACAAATTAACAACAAAAAAACAGCAAATAAACAGAATTGAACTAGAACAGAACTAGAACCAAACTCAAGCAAACAGTATTAATGTCCTCAGTGAAGATTGGCATTCAAAAAAATCAGATGCCTCAGCTTTGATGGACTGATCCTATTTCTTCTTTCTGAGATTATCTGCCCTGTTTTTGACAAGATTCTCTCTGAAGGAACCGATGTTGCCACAATACACAGTCTCCCTTCCATCACCTTCGCCAGGCGTGGAAAGACTGAGGCCTTGGCCTGCCACCAGCTCAGTGGGTCTTCTGCTCGTTGGATGATGGGCTCCTCAAGATAAGACCTCACCTCCAGTATAGCATCAGCTGTAGGATTTCTTCTTGTAGCATCTCCTGTAGCTCTTTCATCAAAAAGCCTCCAAACAACAGAGGTTTGTGGTTCCTCATACACTTGGCCTTCTAATGGCGGAGCTGGCTGGCTGCTAGGGGTGCATCTTGCTGCTGCTGCACTAATTCTCTGAAGTGCCTCATCAACAGCTCTGTTGTCATTGAATGCAAGTTTTTTAAACCTAGGATCCAATAATGTGGTTTCTGAGTGGACAGTGTTGTACTCCATACGCAGAAATTTCCGGTCCATGGCTGAACAAAGAGCTGCAACCAATTCTTTCCCTTTCTGCATGGTTACAGTCTGTTGGGCTGTCACACGCTGCAAACCTTTACATAGCAGGAACATTTTTGAGGCAGAAACATAGCTGAGGGAGAGAAACAGCAACTTTTAAAATGAAGCTTTTTTAAAAGTATGTGGCATATTATATGTGGCACATTATACTGTATTGTTTCTGCAATGTATAATAGTGACTGAATGGTAGTAGTGAAAAAAAATGGTCCAAGGTACCTGTCTGCACTTATTTCCACAGTCACCTCCTCAAATGGTTGCAGGACGGTGCAGACCTCTTTCACCAGCTCCCATTCCTCTTGACATAGAGCATCAACTGGTGCGTTGATGAGGGCCAGGGTGGAGATGATGGCATCTTTTGTTTCAAGAATTCGTTTCAACATATAAAATGTTGAGTTCCACCTGGTGGCACACTCTTGTTTGGGCCTCAGTTCAGGCATCCCCATCTGGCACTGTGTGGACTTTAGCCTCTGTGTTGCAACTGTGCTTTTGTGGAAAAACTCCACAACAGCCTTCACCTTATCCACGGTTGGTTTGACCACCTTTAGGGCATCTCTAATCATGAGGTTTAGTGTATGTGCCAGACATGGGTGATGGGTCCACTTAAGAATTTTTATGGCTTTGGTGATGTTTGCTGCATTGTCACTCACACAGCACACTACTTTGTCCTCTACTTGCCACTCTTTTGCCACTCTTACTAGCTCATCTGCTAGGTTTTCTGCAGTGTGTCTCTCTGTGAACTCAAAGCAGTCCAAAAGGCAAGATGTCATCTTGTAATTTTCAATGAAATGGCAAGTGACAGCCATGAAAGAGCAGGTTGTTCTGGAGGTCCAGCAGTCAGTTGTCAGGCAAACTGATGGAGCTTGTTTCACCCTTACTTGCCATAATGCCCGTTCTGTGTCATATAGTTTAGGTATTGTTGTTTGGGACAATGTTTTTCTACTGGGAAGAGTGTATGTGGGATTTAAAGTTTTGACAAAACTTTTAAAACCTCTGTCCTCCACAATTGAAAAGGGTTGGAAATCAGTAGCTATCATTTTAGCTAGCTCTACATCAATGCTGTGCTGTTTGGATGGGGTCATCACTTTGGGTATAAACTGGCTTATTTTGCTTTGAGCTGCAGTAGGAGAGGTTATACCTGCATGTGTGGGGAAGCCAGTAGATGCTGCTGCAGTTGCTGTTTTTTGGGGATGAGACACACCAGGATCTGTAGTGGGGTGCTAGCTTGCCCTCTCTCCTCTAACTGCACTGTAGGATGGACAGTTCTCATATGTCTATGCAGGTTTGTGGTGGAACCTGCTCTTAAAGTAATTTTCATCTTGCAGTGAACGCACTCTGCTTTGTTGTTTCCATTGTCTTTAAACTGGAGCCAGATGCTGCTTCTCTTTCGGGTGTCACTCATAGTTACGACTCACACACTCTCCTCACCGCTATCTGACAGACAGTGTCGTTATTAACGTTGTTACGACTCATTAACTTGCAGTGGAGTGCCGCTTCACTTTACCCCCCTCTCTGTTTTTACATAATGGTATGATCCCATATCCTCACATCTGATTGGCCGCGATGCGATTGCTGACCAATCAAAACAAAGTTCTGCCTGTAAGCACGCAGCGAAAGGAAAAAAACTGGGAGCCGGCTCTCACTCGATGCGAGCCGGCTCTTCTGATTCACTACAAAGCATCGGCTCTCAGAGCCGCATCTTTTGCGCATGACACATCACTAGCTGTTTGCCCTGCGTGGTGTCACAGTGAGCCTGTATATACGAACTTCATATTTACCATTTAAGGGTTTGCTAGAATAAAATACATAGATGATTTAAATGGCGTAGTAATCCTTTTGTTCCAATACCAGATTTGAATTGACGCAACTCAACAATTGGTGAACCCGACGTGATCTGGTAGCGGGACTTTGCGGGAGATTGACCAGCCGATTGGACATCACTATCGTTGAACGGTGTTTCATAAAGAGTCAACTAAAAAGGTAAGCAGACACCTATTGTGAATAACTAAAGTTCTGCACATTGGCTTTATCCAAATTAATGTTGTGAAACACCTGTTTGATGTAAGTGAACTGAATTATGAATTATTATGAATAGATAAGTAATATGATACCATGCAAACCTGTGATTTGGTGAATGTGAATTTCATGCTATGAATAGATAAGTAATACCATGCAACCCTCTGATTTGGTGAATGTCAAGCTATGAATAGATAAGTAATACCATGAAAACCTGTGATTTGGTAAATGTGATTGTGAAGCCCTGATATATTAGAGTATTGTTTTATCGGCAAGATCCGTAACTACGAGTGTACGGCTAGGTTCGAGGAGTATAGGGAATAATTGGTTTAGTAATTAGATTCGGCAAGGTCCGTAACTACAAGGGTACGGCTAGGTTCGGGAAATTTTAGATAAATATTAGCGACCGGCAAGGTTCGTAACTAGGGGGGTACGGCTAGGTTCGGCGGAAAATTTTTAGATATTAGGGCGGAGTTTAAAGTAAAGTTGGAGGGAGTGTTTAGTAACATAAAGGTTATCATTACAAAGTACAGAATAGAAGTATTTAAAACTGTCCTATAAATCTATAGAATGAAGGGGATAATTAACAGGTTGAAATCTAGTAATAAAATGGCATTAAAAGAATCAGACAGGATATTGGAGACGTTGAAATCCACATTGGAAATCCACGGGGGAAAGGATGGAAAATAATGGAAACGAAGAGGAGAAAAAGTGTATAGGGAGTGGCTAGAAGATGGCTGGATCCAATCTTCTGATGGCATTCCTATTGAAGGCGAACCAGGTAGAATATTGGAAACATTGAAACGCAGAATCAAAAAAGTAGAGGAGAAATGGAGGAAAGAAGGTGAACCAAATAAAGGCAAACTCAAGGGAGTAATGGAAGAAGCCAGACTGGAGGAGAAAATAGTACTGGCCATGTTGGTGAAACTAAAGAACATATGGGAAGAAGGACAGAACAAAGACAAGAAAAAAGAAGAGGTCATAAAACTTCAACTATACCCGGTCCTGCCATCGGCACCTCCCCCGTATGGGACACCAAAAGTGATGGCTCCAGTGTTGGACATTGTGGGAGAGGTCAAATATCACAAGCGACCAGATGATGAAGAGGGGGAACAATGGGTAAGAGTGAATGATATGGGAAAATGGAGACAGGAGGTGTCAGTATTATTAGAGGCAGCAAAAGCCATACAAAAGGTGGTGTCCAACTTGACCAGAATATCGACGGATGCGACCAGTATGAGTTTAACGGGTGGCAGTGAAAGTGGAGAACTGGTGCAGCAGGAATGGACTCAGATGGACCAAGAGGAAGGAGAAAGGGAGAGAATGGTGATAGAAAAGAATAGAAGAAAGCTGAAAGAAATGGAAGAGGAAGTGAGAAGAGGGGCAGAGCAGCTACAGGAAATAGAGAAAACAAGAAGGGACCTGAGTGAGGAGAGAAAGAAGGGAAGTAGAGTTAGTACACCACCAAGGAGGTACAGAACACCCACACCTCCGAGGGGACACTTTATTGACTTAGGGGAACAGGAGGAACCAGTGGAGCAGGAGAGAAGTGATCTCAAAGTGTTTTGTGGAAAATTTGAAGGAAATGTGTGGGACCCATGTGATGCCCCTGCCCACCACACTAGAGCCAGAACCCGGGAGCAAGAAACCAGGGGCCAATACCCAATGAGAGACACACCAGGGGGTGGTGCCATTTACAAGCCATGGGCCCACAGAGACATACAAACCCTGGTGGACGTTCTCCCTACTCCAGAAGAGTCTGGAGATAGGTGGGTCAAAGCTTTTGAAAGCCTTACTGCTGCAGATGAACTTATATTAGGAGACATGGCAGCGGTTATGAACAGATGCATGGGAGATCAAGAATGTCGGGAGATCATGACACAGGGGGGAGTAAGAGGAATGGTGGCATCAGCAACTCGATTTGATCAGCATCGCGGACAAATATGGGATGCCGTAAGATGCAAATATCCGACCCAACCAAGACCTCAGTTGATGAAAACGCTGACACTGGACGGAGAGGAGAGTGTGCCAGTGTATATGAAAAAGGCAAAAAACCTGTGGAGACAGGCCTGGAATGAAGAACCAGGAAAGGAAACCACCAAATACCTATTCCTGGCTAGCTGTTTGGAGGGACTCCCAGAACAGGTGAGGCTGGAATGCGAGAAAATGGTGGGCATCACTGCAAAGAGTGTGTTGGAGTTCACTGATATAGTCCAACACCATGTGGAAAGATGGAGGGAAGGTAAGCGAAAAGAAGAGGATGAAATTAAACAGCTACAGAAGAAGGTCTTAGAAAAGCAACTGATGGAGGATAAGCCCAGCAAGCAATTGGTGGTGACCAGTACACCTACGAGTGGGGCTACGACACCCACTCCCGATGTGGCAGCGTTAACTACAGCATTTCAGGCTATGGCAGGGTTGATGGCCCTGGAAAGAGCACCATATCAGCCCCCATCACCACCCGCACCCCTGGTGTATGCTGAACCTTTATATCAACAGTCAGCCTACATGCCGCTATCAACCCAGCCACATGATCTCAGATATGGGAATCAAGGATGTTTCAACTGTGGAAGATCCGGACACATGGCTAGAAACTGCGCTCTGCCAAGACAACCATTCCAGGCTAGAGGAAGAGGACAGTGGGCACCACGGGACAGTGGTAACTGGCAGGGAGGACGAGATGGACAGAAGCAAGGGCCCCTACAACAGCCATCCCAGCAACAGGGCAAATATCAGCCCGTGCCAAACCCAGGCCTGAACCCCAATATGGCCTGGGCTGGAGAAGGTGGCAACCAATGAAGCTGCCCGGAAACCCCAAATAGCACCACCACCAATATCTACACTTTTCCACCAGATGTGGAACCAGTGGTGAAGTGCGTAATAGGAGGAAGGGAGCATGGTATGCTGATTGACACAGGATGCACCTGGTCTTCTGTGCAGACAGCATATCAACTCACAATGAAAAAACAAGCTTTTTCTGGGGTTTCAGGGACAATTATGAGAAAGCCATACACGGTACCACTGGAAGTGGTATGGGATGACCTTAAAGTAACACATCAGTTCCTACACAACCCAGAATGCTCCGTTGGACTGATGGGCAGGGACTTGCTATCAAAAATGGGGTGTAGTATATACTGTAATCAGGCTGGGATGCACATCTCAACCACCCCTATACACCAACTTATGCCGATTATAATGGACAAACTATCCGACCCTCCACGTAATCTCACTGCAGTCCTAAAGTGGACTACTGAAGCAGAAACAGCATTCATTCAGCTCAAACAAACCTTAGCACAAGCAGAAGCACTGTCTCTACCTGACTACACGACACCATTCCATCTTGATGTTTCAGAACAAGACGGGTTTATTCATTCCGTCCTGTATCAGAAACAAAAGGGGGAGAGGAGAGTATTGCATTATTACAGTGCAAAATTGGACAACATTGAAACAGGCCAAACAGACTGTGCCAGACATATGGCTGCACTGGCAAAAGCAGTGGGAAGAACAGCACACATAGTGATGCGACATCCATTGGAAATCAACACAGACCATGGGGTAGCAGCTTTTATCGGTTCCAAGCTTTTTGCCCTGTCTAGCAAGAGAAAATCCGACATAACCAAGACAATTACGGCAAAACACATCACATATGTGACAACAGTCGCCAACATGACCGATGGCATGGGCAAGGGGGAACCACACGTTTGTGAAGACAGGGCAGCCAAGCAAATAAAGGTTCGAATGGATCTCGGAAACACACCACTGGATGGAATGAAGGAAACCCTATTTACGGACGGGTGCTGTTATAGGTTGAAGAATCCGAGTGAAGGAAACATTGCTGCCTATGCTGTGGTGCGCCAGGGAAAGAATGGAGATCATGAAGTGATGGAAGCAGGAAGATTGGAACCAGCAGGAGCCTCGGCACAACTAGCAGAACTGAGAGCATTGCGGAGAGCACTAGAGCTCTGCCAAGGAAGAGAGGTAGACATCTATACCGATTCTGCATACGCCCATGGAATTGCTCACATTGATGGCCCTCAATGGATGAGGAGAGGGTTCCTAACCAGCTCAAACGAACCTATAAAACACAAACAAGAGATCCAGAAATTGATTGAGGCAATCAAGCTGCCAAAACGGGTGTCAATCATGAAATGTAAAGGACACAGTAAAGAAAGCACTAGGGAACGTGAAGGGAATGATCAAGCAGACCTGGCAGCTAAGGAAGCGGGAGGTTACACTGCACAACAGATGGTGCAGAGGACAACCCATAGCCAGGAAGAGCTGACAGAAGATACAGTAAGACAGTTACAAGAGGCTGCTGATGTTTATGAACAGAATGAGTGGAGCAGGCAGGGGGCAAGCAGGGATCACCAAGGAATCTGGAGGGCTACCACCGGAAAAACAGTGGCTCCTGCCAAACTCCTCAGATCTATCATCAGAGAAGAGCATGAAAAAGCACATGGAGGCCGGAAGAGTGTGGGAAAGGCAGTTGAGAAGGCATGGTACCACCCCAACATGATGGACATGGCCAGGGAAACATCTGAAAGCTGTGAAATATGCAAAAGTTACAACAACAGAGTGAGAAACTCCCCAGGCTCTGACACACATCTAACCCCTCATGAACTATTGACAGGGCGTAGGATGCCAGGGCCACCAGCAGATAATCTTAGCATGCCTAGACTAGACATAGCTAAAATCAGATACACAGACTATATGCAGGCGTTAACTTCTCTTGTCGAAAGACTGTCCAAACAGGTGGTGGAGGTCCGAACTCCTGCAGTAGAAACCACAGACGAAAACAGAGATATCCTGGTGGGAGACCTGGTGAGAGTAAAGGTGCATTCCAGAAAGTGGACTGAGCCCAGGTGGGAAGGACCGTACCAGGTGAAAGAGGTATCAAGTCACTCATTGAGAGTGAATTCAAACAAAAGAGATTCGTGGTACCATAGAAATCACTGTGCAAAAGACGAAGGCCCAAATCGCTCATTAGAAGAGACAGGGCGAGACTTGAGCAAGTTGACAGATTCAGGCAAGAACATGTGGGGGATATGGGTGATATACATGATGGGGGGGGTAACTCACTCTGCAGGAAGTATAGTTATCACTGTGTTTTTGCTTTTAATGTGCTGTGCTGCTTGTATCATCCCATGTTTGAAAAAGTCTGTTACAGATGTGGTGCAGGCTGTTGGTATGATGCCCCTACTTGGAGCTCAAGTAGCTGATGCTGATACCGAATCAAGTCTTCGTAGGAAGATGGGTCTGACTGAGGATGACCATTGGTTTGCTATACGGGAGGTGGTTGTATAAGGTGTTTTCATAAGTTGTTCTTTCACAGGTTTAAAAAAAAGGGTTTTAAGTTCTTGGGTGGCTGGTAGCCACTCAGCATAAGGGGTGGAGAAACGAAGGATGAGCGGGTTGGTTGATTTGCTGTTACAGATGTGAGGGTTGTAAGTTTTGGAGTGACTGGTAGTTCTCTTTATATCCAGTAGGTGTAGCTGTAACAGGTTGAGTTTTTTTTTTACTTTTCTTAATGCATAAGCTTTGTATTTTTTGTATTGGGGTGAGTGACACCCTAGGGGGTGTCAAAAGGGGGACTGTAAGGGCTGATCTATGTTTTAGCTAATGAATATGTTAATCTACAACAAGAGTTATTAAGTGAATGTATTGTGTGATCATAGATCTTTAGAACTGCTGTAGGTTTGGGTAAGGGGGAGCTATGTGGAATGAATGTGCTAGCTGGGGGTTTTATGATAGAACTGTGTCTTGTTGTAATATGGAGCTTGGACATCTACTGAGAAGACCACTACTTCCGTCAACTGGATTGCGTCACGAGGCTGGGACCAGCCTGCACGCCAACGATAGGCTGAGAAAGTTTAAACCACACTCAGCCTCTACTCCGACAGATCAGCAGGGAGCGGAAATTATCCTGTCGGAGTATTTAAGGAAGAACAAAGGATAGGACTCGCTCTCTTCTCTAGGCTATGCGCTTCTATAGCGCTGCTCGCTGATTCTCTCTCGCGCTCTCTCTTTCTCTTTCTCTTTCTCTCTCTCTCTCTCTCTCGCTCTTCTCATGCGCTGTTTGCCCTGCGTGGTGTCACAGTGAGCCTGTATATACGAACTTCATATTTACCATTTAAGGGGTTGCTAGAATAAAATACATAGATGATTTAAACGGCGTAGTAATCTCTTTGTTCCAATACCAGATTTGAATTGACGCAACCTATCATGAATATGAAGTTATGAATCAAGTAGGTGAAGGTTTCAGGACAATGTTCTTTTGGTGGGTGACGTTCAATAAACATGTGGATTGGATCAATCAGTAGGGATGCAGTGAAGGGGATCTCAAACCAATTATCCGCCACCTCGCTCATGATCTGGGAAGATAGGTTGGCTCTAGACACGATGTTGGCGAACCAATAGGGAGAATAGGGGCCAAATGTATCCTTTGCTTCAGGTGGAGGTCTCTGAACCCACGTATATATTGGACTGGCCGTTGGCCTATTTTTCACGTCTTTTGAGACGTGAAGAGGGGGATTTGTATAGAATATATTCTGTCATTTAACATACATTGCTTTTGTCCAAGGTCCATTCCTGTGTGACACCCTAACATATTTACTCTTGCCTTGCTTAATCATTGCAACATATAGAACCTCGAGATAATACTGATGAGACAGCTAATCTTTTGAATGCCATTTGCGCAACACACCCTACAATCACAAGCTTACACAGACAGATATTACACAACATAACTGAAAACGGGAACTCCCATCCTGTTGTTGCATCGCATTGCATGTCAGCAGATACTCACACACACACACAGACTTATGAGGGCTGGACTTCGAGGACAAAGAACACTGCCAAGAGCCAATGGGAAGTCGATACTGCCCGAGGAGGGACTGCCCTCCATATCAACGACCAGTCAGGAGTGTGAACCTACCTACGTCATTTTATTACTATTGCTCTGTATAAATATGTGTGCCACGTGTTTAGGAGGCCTCTTGTTTCCGGACGACTCCCTAAGAGCTGAAGGAGGAAGGAACGAGCCCGTGCACGAGTTACCAAATATCTTTGCATCTAATAAATCGCTTGATTGAATATCAATTCCACTTGGTCCCGAGTTATGACTTGTCTCCTTCTCGAGTGATTTTGAACATCAACACATCCACAAAATGAAGAAACGAGTGGTATGTTTTTTAAAACTCTTTTGGAAAGAGGGAAGTTATGGGGAAAATACACAGCCTACTGCCACGGTATCATGTTGCTTGTCTAGTCTACTCTCCTGTTAAAATATGTTCGTCTCTCTCTACTATAACAATGGGTTGGATGATGTATTTGAAGATTATAATTTAAAGAGTGCCTGAGCGCACAGCTGTCATTGTTTTTTAATCATGGAGCGCATCTGCTGTTTTGAGTAGGCCTAGTGGATGAGAGATGAGAAAAATGAAATGTAATCACAGAAAGAAGAGATGCTAATATTTGTCATGTCACAACCAATTCTCTTTGAAAACAAGTCTAAGAAGCGGCAGAGCTGTTCTATGTGCACTATTTATATGCATCCCGTTCTTAAGTTTAGTTTTTTTGTTGCAGTTTTTACTTTACAATGATTCTCTACACTATACATTACTTGTTTTGTCGAATACCTCATGATGTAGCCTATTTTACCAATTTCCTCCATATTATAGTGCCATGGGGTTATCGGCATTATCGTTATTACCGTGGGAACCATTCTTAGGGTTGTGTACAACAACCGCTTCCCCAAGACGTCAAAGTTTCACTCGGAGAAGCCCGGGAAAACGCAGGCTAAACCAGTAAAAGCCCTATCATCAACCCTAGAGGGCTACATTGGACTCATCAATCAACAGGTAAGCAGTAGGCTATGCTGACTATTAGGGCTGGGCGATATGGACAAAATATAATATCAAAATAGCCCCCCCAGTATTATTATTATTAATAATACGCATAACAACAATAACTTAATATTTTAGTCAGTGTTTATTAGGATTTTGGTGGCAAAGCAGAATTAAATAATCCAAATATGAGATCAACTCCCAGCAGAGCCCCAAGTCCAATGGGTATATCCTCTGGCATGTTGATGTTAATGTATTGGTGTTCTCCGTATCCATAGCCAGAATGATTTTGCAGTGCATAGTGATCAAACAGGTTTCCTGTTATATTCATCAGAGGTGTAGGGAGGTGAACTCTGAATCCCTCAAATATTTTATTATAGAAATGATTAACCAACAAAAATCTGTATTGATAGTGGTTTTCATTCACATAACTTGTCTATAATGTAGAGGCCAATGGGATTGTCATTGAAGAGATATGGAGGAGGATGATTCATGTGATCTGCATAACATACCAATTGACATACCTTTGTATGCCTCCTCGTCTGTATACCTGCAGACACAGACACAAAAGTGTTCAGTCATCTGCACCCAATAAAGCTAGCCTATTCTTACAGCCTACATATTCTTATCTCTTTGTTGATTGATATCCATTGAATCGTGTCCATTTTCTGTTTAAGAAAGATTTGAACAAATATGAAAAGGTACATGGTATCATACTAAAACAATATCAATTTAGATCATACAAAGGACAAACCTTACCTTAAATTGAGGAGATCTTTAAATGTTTCAGTTAAGTGCCTGGTACCTGCTGTCCTTTAAAATTAAAATCAAAATGTTTCAGTTGGGCAATTAGGTTCCTGCAAGAACCCCCCACCAACTATAATTTCCACACTGTGCTCCACAGAGATGCATAATATGAGAAACACATCTAGGCCTAGTTAATTGTTTGTTAGAATATAGTGGCCAACACCTTAAATACATTGTTTGACATGACAACGAATGAATAAGCCAGGGAGGAATTATTGGCAGGGTAGGAGCTAAAGTGTTGTTTAGTGTTTCCAGGGAACCCTAATTAGATGTTATATTGCATGTTTTCTTACCTCATGTAGATAGCTAGCTAACATTTTCATGCTTCGCCTACTCCTCTCTGATAACATGCTTATCTAGGCCTACACCAGCACTGGTACCAGGCTGTATTAGCTAGATAAGTTTGCTCTGATTGAGCAAACTAGCGATTAGCATTAACGGCTAACATAATTTATTTTAGACAGAACCTGCTAAGAAAGGACAAACTAGCAGACAGTAGTTTGCAGACAGTAAGATACACAAACGAATAGTGTCATTATAGAACGCTTGTAGAAAGCAGCATCGAGGCAGAATGGACAGCAAGAGATTGCTCTCTCCTTGAGTGACAGGGGGCAGGGTTTGGTGTGACGGGGGCGGTGCTTGGTGTGGGAAGCAGCATGCACCCCGAGAAGAGGGAGAAAGACGGCTCAAATAACAAACAGAGTAAACCATAAAAAAAACGGCCATTACATGCGCCAGAGTTGCATATCACATTTTAACAAAACAAACATCGAAATATCGTTATAGAAGGTAAAGTAAAAACCCAAACCGGTTCCTTCATCAATACCGATATATAGTAAAATACAGTATACTGCCCAGCCCTACTGACTATAATAATGTGGTTTTCTGTAGAAATGTGTCAAGATATTTAAAACATTTATGGACAACCAATGCTGTCAACAGACAGAGGTTGTTGCATGTATAATTTATTCCAAAGGCTTTGTAGCCTAGATATATCAACATTTTAGGTATTCATTCAATCTTCTAAAGCACTGTTTACAACACGATCACTAGACTTTTCAATTACCTAATGCCCTTCGTTGTTGCACACATCTTCATAAAGTCTGTTTAAGGTTCAATTGTAAATAAGAATTTGTTCTTAACTGACTTGCCTAGTAAAATAAAGGTTAAATAAAATGTATATTATGGTATTATATTTGGATCCCCATTAGCTGTGGCAATAGCAGCAGCTACTCTTCCTGGGGTTCCACACAAAACATTAAACATGGCATAATACAGAACATCAATAGACAAGAACAGCTCAAGGACTGAACTACATACATTTAAAACAAACTAAGATGAGGGCTAATCGATTCAGTGTCTTTTGAGTATAATTGTAATCAGTGGCCCTAGCCGACATGTTGGGCATCAGGCACCTGAGAGGCACATTGATTGCTGTAGTGATGTTGTGCATTTATAATACATGCTGGTCCTCCTGATATGTATTCAGTTGTCGTTCAGCTAATGCCGGCAGGTCAGCTCACATGAATATGAATATCCCAGGTAGGCTACCCTTGAAATGGCTTATTGCTAAAGCTTTGGGGATTTCCCTTGAGCCAGACTTAGTGGGTATAGGCCTTTGAAAATGGTAACCGTTTGTAGTGTGTTTGAGTTCCGTTTCCAAAGCAGTCAATTAGGATGATCGGTAGTTAGATAAATTTGATAAATTTGTCTTGAATCCAATGCAATTATAACAGGTTGTAGATTAAACAGGGTTTGGCTTATGGCCAGTTTATGGGCAGTCAGTGTACTTCGCTGTATTAAGATCATAATGTACTTTATGTGTATCTGTCCAATGTACTATGCATAATTTCTTCAACTATTTTCCTTTTTGATGTACAGGTGGAGTATTTTAATTTGGTTAATATGTTGTCGCTGAGAATGTTTCTGCACTGCAGGAAATTCAAATGAGCCTTGTGATTTACATAAAGTCACTGAAAAACCTTCAAACTCTTTCTCTCTCGCTTAAAAGCTAACGCACAAAGACAGAATAAATGTCCTATTACCGTAGATCCTACTACTGTGACATTGAAATGTACAAAATATATTTGAAATGCAGCCATTCACATCAACAACCATTGTTTTATATATCTTAATAACACAATATAGATATTGATCTTCACTACAACATACAAGTGTACACCTACACTGTGGCCTATTGTAGCCTATCAAAACTAATTTCCTGTTAGAATATTCACTTTTTTTAAATAATCAAAACCTCTTGCTGCAGGATTATTTTACAACTGTGACGAAACTGGTCAAATTAAGATCCTACATCTGTACTGTGCACTGTTTTGACCATCAGAATACATTTTCAGCACTTTTTCTTAATTTCAGATGTGACTTACTTACAGTGAATTCAGAAAGTCTTCAGACCCCTTCATTTTTTCCACATTTTGTTACGTTACAGACTTATTCTAAAATGGAATCAATAAACATTTTTACTCATCAATCTACCCACAATACCCCATAAGGACAAATCAAAAACTGCACATTTATGAAAAATAAAATACATAAATACCTTATTTTCATAAGTATTCAGACCCTTTGCTATGAGACTCGAAATCGAGCTCAGGTGCATCCTGTTTCCATTTATCATCCTTGAGATGTTTCTACAACTTGATTGGAGTCCACCTGTGGTAAATTTAATTGATTGGACATGATTTGGAAATGCACACACCTGTCTATTTAAGGTCCCACAGTTGACAGTGCATGTCAGAACAAAAACCAAGCCATGAAGTCCGTAGGACTTTGAGACAGGATTGTGTCAAGGCACAGATCTGGGGAAGGGTACCAAAAAATGTCTGGTGCGTTCCCAAGAACACCGTGGCCTCCATCATTCTTAAATAGAAGAAGTTTGGAACCACCAAGACTCTTCCTAGAGCTGGCCTCCCGGCCAAACTGAGCAATCGGGGGAGAAGGGCCTTGGTCAGGGAGGTGACCAAGAACCCGATGGTCACTCTGACAGAGCTCCAGAGTTCCTCTGTGGAGATGGGAGAACCTTCCAGAAGGACAACCATCTCTGCAGCACTCCACCAATCAGGCCTTTATGGTAGAGTGGCCAGACGGAAGCCACTCCTCAGTAAAAGGCACATGACAGCCCACTTGGAGTTTGCCTAAAGGACTCTCAGATCATGAGAAACAAGATTCTCTGGTCTGATAAAACCAAGATTGAACTCTTTGGCCTGAATGCCAAGCATTACGTCTGGAGGACACCTGCCACCATCCCTACAGTAAAGCATGGTGGTGGCAGCATCATCCTGGGGGGATATTTTTCAGCAGCAGGGACTGGGAGACTAGTCAGGATCGAGGGAAAGATGAACGGAGCAAAGTACAGAGAGATCCTTGATGAAAACCTGCTTCAGAGCGCTCAGGACCTCAGACTGGCGCGAAGGTTGACCTTCCAACAGGACAACGACCCTAAGCACACAGCCAACACAACGCAGGAGTGGCTTCGGGACAAGTCTCTGAATGTCCTTGAGTGGCCCAGCCAGAGCCCGGACTTGAACCTGATCGAACATCTCTGGAGAGACCTGAAAATAGCTGTGCAGTGACGCACCCCATCCAACCTGACAGAGCTTGAGAGGATCTTTTTTTTTTTTTTTTTTTTTCACCTTTATTTAACCAGGTAGGTCAGTTGAGAACAAGTTCTCATTTGCAACTGCGACCTGGCCAAGACAAAGCAAAGCAGTGCGACAAAAACAACACAGAGTTACACATTAAACAAACAGTCAAAAAAAAAAAAAAAAAAAAAAAAACACAATAGAAAATCTATATACAGAGTGCAAAATGTAGTGCAAAAAATGCAGTAAGGTTAGGAGGTAGGACAATAAATAGACTATAGTGGTAAAATAAATTACAGAATTATCATCATTAACACAGGAATGAAGGATGTGCAAATTTTGATGTGCGAATAGAGATACTGGAGTGCAAGATTAGTGAAATAAACAAAAATAAATATAGGGATGAGGTAGTAGTGTGGGCTATATACAGAAGGGCTATATACAGGTGCAGTGATCGATAAGCAGCTTTGACAACTGATGCTTAAAGTTATTGAGGGAGATAGGAACCTCTAGCTTCAATGATTTTTGCAATTCGTTCCAGTCATTGGCAGCAGCGAACTGGAAGGAATGGCGGAGAATCTGCAGAGAATAATGGGAGAAACTCCCCAAATACAGGTGTGACAAGCTTGTAGCGTCATACCCAAGAAGACTCGAGGCTGTAATCGCTGCTAAAGGTTCTTCAACAAAGTACTGAGTAAAGGGTCTGAATACTTACAGTATCTAAATGTGGTATTTCAGTTTTTTATTTTGAATACATTTACAAAAAAATCTAAAAACCTGTTTTTGCATTGTAGTTATGGGGTTTTGTGTGTAGATTGATGATGGAAAAAAAACGTAATCAATTTAATCAATTTTAGAGTAAGGCTGTAATGTAACAAAATGTGGAAAAAGTGAAGGGGTCAGATTACTTCCCGAATGCACTGTACTTTTAGTAGTTGTTATTTGAATTGGGAAACAGTTGCATGACAGAACTGAATATATTGTTTTCTTTCTTCATGATAAGTACTTGAGTGTAGTCTAGACAATGTTGTCTCCTATATTTCTGCAGTGGTCTTGGCCGTATAGGTCTCGACAGGGAAGCCCCATCTTTAAATTCTCTCTGTCGTTTAATACTCTCTCTCCAAATTCATCATTGATGCCTGCCATAAAATATTTAATGTGAAAAATGTTTTTAAGGAGAAGCTTCCTGTGCATAAAGCTTCCAAAGCTTCCCAAGTAGTCTCATACAGCTAACCTATGACTTCATATCATATACAGTATCTTTATTCGTATACTACAATACTTTTATTTTCTCAGAGAACACAGTGTTGACCTTAAACTGTGACCAAAAGGCTCATGATGTGTTTTGGTAACCATCCCCTGTAGGAGAGAGCTATTACTCCCATAATTTCAGCCTCTGTAACAATCAAGCTGGGTATCGTTCCAAAATATCAAATGAAGGCATTGATAGTGCCTTTCATAACGCTGTCTGGTTAAGATGGCGGTTGACCTTTGAGCAAACACACACGCACACACACCGGCAGACAGACACACTCACAGACACACGGACAGACACACACACACACACAGAGACACACACTGACACACACACACACACTCACTGACACACACACACACAGCAGACAGACAAACCCTACCAACCCCCATTCCTCAAACCCAGCACAAGTTCCCAGAAAAGACTAAATGGATGCCGCATGGGCATTTGTTGGTGCCTTTGGATTTTGGTTGTTGTTGTTCCTAAATGAATGAAGATGCACAGCAGACTCGTAGTATTGTGCATGTTGGTTCTGTAGCCAGGGACTAACTTACACTATATGACAAAAAGTTTGTGGACACCTGCTCATCTCTTTCCAAAATCATGGGAAATTATATGGATTTAGGTCCCGCCCTTTGCTGCTTTAACATCCTCCACTCTTCTGGTAAGGCTTTCCACTAGATGTTGGAACATTGCTGCATTGGGACAGGTAGCATTCTCCTGGCATCCGCCAAACCCAGATTAGTCAGTCGACTGCCAGATGGTGAAGCATCACTCCAGAGAACGCGTTTCCACTTCTCCAGAGTCCAATGGCGGCGATCTTTACACCACTCCAGCCGACGCATGACATTGCGCATGGTGATCTTAGGCTTGTGTGCGGCTGCTCTGCCATGGAAACCCATTTCATTAAGCTCCTGACAAACAGTTATTGTGCTGATGTTGCTTCCAGAGACAGTTTGGAACTTGGTAGTGAGTATTGCAACCGAGAACAGACCATTGTTTCGCGCTTGTGTGGCCTACCACTTTGCGGCCACTTCCTACCACTTCAATCGGTTGTTTCTCCTAGACGTTTCCACTTCACAACAGCACTTACAGTTGACCGGGGCTGCTCTAGCAGGGCAGAAATGTGATGAACTGATTTGTTCAGTGAGCTCTTCAATAAGGCCATTCTACTGCCAATGTTTGTTTATGGAGATTGCATGGCTGTGTGCTCAATTTTATAAACCTGTCAGCAACGGGTGTGGCTGAAATAGCCAAATCCACTAATTTTAAGGGGTGTCCACATACTTTTGTATATACTGTATAGTATACTATCAGAATGCAGAAAATATAGGGCCCCTCTGCCTGCCTTCCTGGCTCCCTCATGGTGGGAGTGATACGGGAGCAGTGAGCCACGGCACTGTGAAAGGACACTGTCTCTCAGGTGGTGCCGGACAAGGAGAGGCTACAAAGGACAGGAGTTGAGAACAGGATAAAATCAGGAGCTGTGTCTGGAGCTGTTCTGTTCACTGTTGAATGGTTACAAGCTTCAGAGAGTTTTGGCTGCTATTGTACTGTACATGTCCAGCACAACTAAGTCCTCTGTTCTTCCAGCTTCCCAAGCTTTTCCAAAGAATCAGCAGCAATTTAAAGTCCACTCCCAGCCAAGAAAAGACAGCACAGTCAGCACATCTAGTTGTTGTTCCCATTCTCTCCATCTCATGATTTTGTGTCTGATACACATGTAGGATCTTAATTTGAGCCAGTTGAGCAGCAACAGGAAATGGGAATTATTATGTGGATTATAATTCATGGACATTTTTGTAGGGGTTGATACATTTTTCGAAAGGGAAAATCAAGTCTGAAATTTCAAAGTGGAAATTACAAACTTCAGAAGCCTTTTTTATACCTCAAATACACTACAGGTTTTACATTTCCTGCATTAAAGGACAGTTTTCCTGCAACAGGGTGATCAAATTAAGATCCTACATCTGTATTCATTATGTATTGAAAAATCTTCCCTTTTGACGTCCCCTGCCATCCTATTGACAGCTGGCAGTATAGCTGCTTGATGTATACTGTACTTCATCAATTGCGGACTGCCTTATCTCAGAGTCTGCTCTCCCCTGTAAGGACTCTGTGCTGTAGCTTCCATTAGATCCAGAAAATTACTATCTGGAGTCTTTGAGCCTGGTATCAATCACTCTCTGGACTCAGAGCCTTTGAGCCTGGTATAAATCTCCAGACCATCCGAGAGACAATTGGAATCGGCTTATGCTGCAGGGCTTCTTGATCGCACACATACACACGTGTGGTGTAGACAACCCCACAACTTGCCTCAATACAGCCCCAGCTCTCTATCAACCAGGACAAAGTAGTGGTGGTGGTGGTGGTTGTGGTAGTAGTAGTAGTGGTGGTGGGTTGTGGTAGTAGTAGTAGTGGTGGTGGGTTGTGGTAGTAGTGGTGGTGGGTTGTGGTAGTAGTAGTGGTGGTGGTGGTGGTGGTAGTAGTAGATAGATAGATAGGTACTTTATTGATCCCCCCGGGGGGGAAATTTCATTATCAAGCAGCTACAACAAAAACACAGGGCAGGTGCAAAATGCCACAATGAAAGTACACAAAAGACAGATACACGGTACATGATACATAGAGCGGCAGTATGAAACAGTATAGAAATACAGGATATCTGGAGTGCAAAAAAAAGCTATAAAAGGACATTGCATAGTATGAGTGGTTGGCTGAATATGTACACTATACATTGGTGGATGTTGGATGGTTAACTATACTATACAGGTTGATGGCAGAGAAATACTTCAGTAGCTAATGCGTATGATATGAGCGAGGGTAATAATAGTTTACTTAATAGACAGACTGGGTAAATGAACAGGTAAGTGAAGATTTTGCATGGTTAAATTAGCTGTACAGTTAGGTATACAGTTATATTTACAGATAAGTGAATACTTGCATGTTTACACAAACTGTACAGGTAAATGACAGGAAGAGATACTTTAATAGCTAAATGTGTGTATGATATCATTGGGGTAATAATAGTAATTCCCTTAAAATACAGTCCTTAGTGCGCAGGGTTTAATTACAGACAACTGCACTTATTGCACATTTGATATACTAAAAGCAATGAGAAAAGGTGCAACTGGCAGGATACTAATATGCATTCCTGAGTGAATGCCTAGGTCCAATAATTACTTACAATATTGCATGTGATATAATATAACAACTGTACATGGGTATGTATATACAGACCTGTATGAATAAGTAGGTCCTGAGTGGATGAGTGCTGACGGAACAGAGTTACTCACGGATGGATGCATAATTGTTAAACTAGGTCCTAGCACCCCAACAGTTCCAGATCAATGTTGCCGACGGCACGGCACCCCGGTGAGGCATTATATAGTCTCATAGCCGCCGGCAGGAAGGACCTCCTGTAGCGCTCTCTGGCACACCGTGGTGGGATCAGTCTGTGACTGAAAGAGCTCCTCTGCGTCATAACCATGGCGTGCAGAGGGTGGGTGACGTTGTCCATGATGGCCAGGATCCGTCTCTCCGCCACCTCCTCTAGAGTGTCAAGGCTCATCCCCAGGACAGAGCTAGCCTTCCTGATCAGCTTATTTACCCGAGAAGCATCACCGGCTTTGATGTTTGCTCCCCAGCACACCACTGCAAAAAAGATGGCACTGGCCACCACAGACTGGTAGAAGGTATGCAGTAGTTTACTGCACACGTTGAAGGACCTGAGCCTCCTCAGAAAGTAGAGTCGGCTCTGGCCCTTTTTGTACAGGGCCCCGGTGTTACCAGCCCATTCCAGTCTGTTGTCCATATGGACACCCAAGAACTTGTATGACTAGTGGTGGTGGTGGTGGGTTGTGGTAGTGGTGGTGGTGGTTGTGGTAGTAGTTGTGGTGGTAGTGGTGGTGGTGGGTGGTGGTAGTAGTAGTGGTTGTGGTGGTGGGTTGTGGTAGTAGTAGTGGTGGTGGTGGTGGGGGTTGTGGTTCTGGTAGTAGTGGTGGTGGTGGTGGTTCTGGTAGTAGTAGTGGTGGTGGTGGTGGTGGTGGTTCTGGTAGTAGTAGTGGTGGTGGTGGTGGTTCTGGTAGTAGTGGTGGTGGTGGTTCTGGTAGTGGTGGTGGTGGTGGTTCTGGTAGTAGTAGTGGTGGTGGTGGTGGTGGTGGTAGTAGTGGTGGTGGTGGTGGTTCTGGTAGTAGTAGTGGTGGTGGTGGTGGTTCTGGTAGTAGTGGTGGTTGTGGTAGTAGTGGTGGTGGTGGTGGGTTGTGGTAGTAGTAGTGGTGGTGGTGGTGGTGGTGGTGGTGGTGGTGGTGGTTGTGGTAGTAGTGGTGGTGGTGGTGGTGGTTGTGGTAGTAGTGGTGGTGGTGGTGGGTTGTGGTAGTAGTAGTGGTGGTTGTGGTAGTAGTAGTGGTGGTGGTGGTGGTGGTGGTGGTTGTGGTAGTAGTAGTGGTGGTGGTGGTGGGTTGTGGTGGTGGTGGTGGTGGTGGTGGGTTGTGGTGGTGGTGGTGGGTTGTAGTGGTGGTGGTGGGTTGTAGTAGTAGTGGTGGTGGTGGTGGGTAGTAGTAGTAGTAGTGGTGGTGGTGGTGGTGGTGGGTTGTAGTAGTAGTGGTGGTGGGTTGTAGTAGTAGTGGTGGTGGTGGTGGGTTGTAGTAGTAGTGGTGGTGGTGGTGGTGGTGGTGGGTTGTAGTAGTAGTGGTGGTGGTGGTGGGTTGTGGTAGTAGTAGTGGTGGTTGTGGTGGTAGTAGTAGTAGTGGTGGTGGTGGTGGTGGGTATGGCGTTGGATATGTGAGCTCTTGCTTCTTTATGTCTGATCCTGGAGGCTGAGAAAGGCCACACATTGTCAGCGATAAAGTTTTCATTTTGTATCATATGATGCTGCGTTTTGTGCAAAATGCATCATACGGGTTTTATTTCTGTATTTTGAAAGTTACATATCTTGAAAACTTGATTGCTGACAAGCAAAACATTTAGAGTTTAAATTATGATGAATAACAGGAGAAATTATTCCTCTATACCTCCTACCTACCACATTAGTTTACTTACTACTGTGATGAAAAACAAGATACACAGTTCCTGCCCCACTCTCTGTGCATTAGAGATTTAGACGATGAGTTTGACGTGTTTCCTCTTTAACGCCCAAGAAGCTCAGATTCTAACTTCCAATAGACTATCACACACCAAATATGGCGTTTTGATGAGCAACTATCTTAATTTACTCCCGTTACGGCCATTATGTACATCCAAAAAATGTCTATATACACATTTACAAGCTACCGAAAAAAATGCCTATAGGCACCTCCAATGTATTAAGCTGTTGTAGACTTCCGACTGGAGGTGCCTATAGGCATTTTTTTCGGTTGCTTGTACATTTTTATTTAGACCTTTTTATGGAAGTACCAACTGGCCGTAACGGGAGTAAATTAAGATAGTTGCTCATCAAAACTCCGTACAGAGTTCGGATCTTAACTTGATCACTCTTTTGTCGCAGAGAATTTTCCTGCTGCTTCAGGAATTTCAAATGATCCTCGTGAGTCCCTGGAAATGAGCAGATCTCTTACTCTCCATCTTGGGGCAGTCAAGTCATTGGGATCAGGGCTTGCTATCAAAATTATTTTCTCTCTCGCTCACTCAAACGCTAGGCCTAGGTCCTATTACTGCAACATCCAAATATACAAAAATCCCCGACTCATGTCCGCTACATAGGAACAAGGATATTTCTCAACAGTCATGTTTGCTCAACCAATAATTGTAGTGACACAGACACACACACACACACACACGCTAGACTAGATACATTTAGTGACAACACCCCAGTTACATTCTCTGACTCACCTCTCCTCACCCCCCTCTCCCTCCACCACTTCTCTGTTGCTTTGCCAGTTCCTGTTTAAGAGATGTTGACCTTTAAAGAGTAGTGAGCAGCATCAATCTGCCCTGGCCTTTACACATGGTAATCACAAAACCAGTCTTTTCTGTCAATCTCCCTGCTAACACGTGTGTGTGTGTGTGTGTGTGTGTGTGTGTGCGTGTTTGTTTTCGCACGTGTGTGTGTGTGTGTGTGTGTGTGTGTGTGTGTGTGTGTGTGTGTGTTCATGACTCATTCATCTACATCTTTACTTGTAATGCCTTACGTTTTGATGCTGTAATCATAAGAACTAGATAGGAACATGTAGATAACCAAAGAAAATCAGAAGTGCAGAATTTACTTATTTTTGAGACTCCGTCTCAATGATGCACTTTAAAAAAATATCAGTTGTATAGAACACCAGACAAAAGCCCCAGAAACCGCTTCAAAAACTAGTACCTGTAGTATTCAAAGAGAATCAGTGCATTCCTGCCTAACATATCAATCTGATATCGTAACCCTTTCCTGCAGTCAATGACCAAAAGTGCCCTCTTTGGCCTCAGGGGTGGAATGTTATAAATATTTTTATAATTAATCAAATATATATATTTTTTTACTACGGAAATCTGGTGTTTCTATGTCAAACTGTTTTGTTAAATTTCAGTCTTCTGTGATGTACAGTGGGGAGAACAAGTATTTGATACACTGACGATTTTGCAGGTTTTCCCACTTACAAAGCATGTAGAAGTCTGTAATTTTTATCATAGGTACTCTTCAACTGTGAGTGACGGAATCTAAAACAAAAATCCAGAAAATCACATTGTATGATTTTTAAGTAATTAATTTGCATTTTATTGCATGACATAAGTATTTGATACATCAGAAAAGCAGAACTTAATATTTGGTACAGAAACCTTTGTTTGCAATTACAGAGATCATACGTTTCCTGTAGTTCTTGACCAGGTTTGCACACACTGCAGCAGGGATTTTGGCCCACTCCTCCATACAGATCCTTCAGGTTTCGGGGCTGTCGCTGGGCAATATGGACATTCAGCTCCCTCCAAAGATTTTCTATTGGGTTCAGGTCTGGAGACTTGACCGTCATCTTGAACTTCTTCCATTTTCTAATAATTGCGCCAACAGTTGTTGCCTTCTCACCAAGCTGCTTGCCTATTGTCATGTAGCCCATCCCAGCCTTGTGCAGGTCTACAATTTTATCCCTGATGTCTTTACACAGCTCTCTGGTCTTGGCCATTGTGGAGAGGTTGGAGTCTGTTTGATTGAGTGTGTGGACAGGTGTCTTTTATACAGGTAACAAGTTCAAACAGGTGCAGTTAATACAGGTAATGAGTGGAGAACAGGAGGGCTTCTTAAAGAAAAACTAACAGGTCTGTGAGAGCCGGAATTCTTACTGGTTGGTAGGTGATCAAATACTTATGTCATGCAATAAAATTCAAATTAATTACTTGAAAATCATACAATGTGATTTTCTGGATTTTTGTTTTAGATTCCGTCTCTCACAGTTGAAGTGTACATATGATAAAAATTACAGACCTCTACATGCTTTGTAAGTAGGAAAACCTGCAAAATCGGCAGTGTATCAAATACTTGTTCTCCCCACTGTATATAAAGTGTAATATTGGGATGCAAACTCAAAATTTAATACATTTCAACTCTATATCTGACATGGTACAGGTGTCTTCTTTTTTTAAGCCCATAACCATGTGTGTGAGGTGTATACTTTAGTTTCAAAAGTAGATTTGTTTTAAGATTACCATGAAACACTCGGCGTAACCCTGATTTAGCCCACTGCAATAAAAGGTTAACCACATAACCTATACTATAGGCCTAGACAGAGCCTAGCTAGATCAATGGCTGTGCTGCTGCTGTACTTTGTCCTCACTGAGAGATATTTTTCAAAAGGATCCCAGTCCTCATTAATCCAAGAGCACCACTTCCTAATGTCACATGCACAAGCAGTGGTGTAAATCACTTAAGTAAAAATACTTTAAGGTACTACTTAAGTAGTTTTTTGGGGTATCTGTACTATTTATGTTGTTTTTTTTACTTTTACTTCACTACGTTCCTAAATAAAATAATGTACTTTTTACTCCATACATTTTCCCTCACACCCAAAGTTTCTCATTACATTTTGAATGCTTAGCAGGCGAGGAAAATGGTCCATTTCACGCATTGATCAACAGAACATCCCTGGTCATCCCTACTGCCTCTGTTCTGGCGGACTCACTAAACACAAATGCTTTGTTTATGTCCGAGTGTTGGAGAGTGCCCCTGGCTATCCGTACATTTTTAAAAACAAGAAATTTGTGGAGTCTAGTTTGCTTAATATAAGGAATTTTAAATGATTTATACTTTTACTTTTGATACTTAAGTATATTTAACACTTTTTGACTTTTACTCAAGTAGTATTTTACTGGGTGACTTTCACTTTTACTTGAGTCTGGAAAGTAAGAAGCTATATACAGGGTCAGTTACAATACCATATTTACAATGTGTAGGGATACTGGAGTGTTAGAGGCAGATACAGTGCATTCTGGAAGTATTCAGACCCCTTTACTTTTTTTTTTTTTTTCCTCATCAATCTACACACAATACCCCATAATGACAAAGTGAAAACAGTTTTTTAGAAATGTTTGCAAATTTATACAAAAAAACCACAAAAAAAACGTATTTACCTAAGTATTCAGACTCTTTGCTATAAGACTCGAAATTGAGCTCAGGTGCATCCTGTTTCCATTGATCATCCTTGAGATGTTTCTACAACTTGTTTGGAGTCCACCTGTGGTAAATTCACATGATTGTACATGATTTGGAAAGGCACACACCTGTCTATATAAGGTCCCACAGTTGACAGTGCATGTCAGAGCAAAAACCAAGCCATAAGGTCGAAGGAATTGTCCGTAGAGCTCCAAAACAGGATTGTGTCGAGGAACAGATCTGGGTAAGCGTACCAAAACATTTGAAGGTCCCCAAGAACACAGTGGCCTCCATCATTCTTAAATGGAAGAAGTTTGGAACCACCAAGAATCTTCCTAGAGCTGTCCGCCCGGCCAAACTGAGCAATCGGGCGAGAACGGCCTTGGTCAGGGAGGTGACCAAAAACCCGATGGTCACTCTGACAGAGCTCCAGAGTTCCTCTGTTGAGATGGGAGAACCTTCCAGAAGGACAACAGTCTCTGCAGCACTACAGAGAGTGCCCAGACGGAAGCCACTCTTATCTGGAGGACACCTGGCACCATCCCTACTGTGAAGCATGGTGATGGCAACTTTATTGATCCTTGAGGGGACATTTCTTTGTCAAGCAGCTACGAAAAACACAGGACAGGTGCAAAATGCCAAAACGAAATACACAAAGGACCGATACATGATACATGATATATGATATAAAAATACAGGAAGTCTGGAGTGCAAAAAGCTATAGAAAGGCATTGCATAGTATGAGTGAATGACTGAATATGTTTACTATACATATTTCTTTGATTGTTTTAAATTCTTTATTCTAAACTGTTCTGGTTGTTCTTGTTTTCTTTTTATTATCTTAATTTTTTCTATGTAAAGCACTTTGAATTGCCATTGTGTATGAAATGTGCTATATAAATAAACTTGCCTTGCATTGCCTTGCCTTGCCTTGCCTACATTGTTATAGAGTGTTAGATGAAATATACTGTAGGCATCAGTCTCTGATGTGCTAGAGATGGTTGTTTAGCAGTCGGTGGCGTAGTATAGAGTACAATACAGTATATACAGTGCATATCAGATGGGTGATGCAATATGTACACACAAATTGAGTGACTAAGATACCGTAGAATAGTGTGGAGTGCAGTTTATAGATAGAGATGAGTGATGCAGATACGGATACATTATTAAAGTGGCTAGTGTTCTATTCCTTAAAGTGGCCAGTGATTTCTAATCAGTGTCTATAGGCAGCCGCCTCTGGTGTGTTAGTGATGGCTGTTTAGCAGTCTGATGGCCTTGAGATAGAAGCTGTTTTTCAGTCTCTCGGTCCCAGCTTTGATGCACCTGTACTGACCTCGCCTTCTGGATGATAGCGGGTTGAACAGGCAATGGCTCGGGTGGTTGATGTCTTTTATGATATTTTTGGCCTTCCTGTTGCAACAGGTGCTGTAGATGTCTAGGAGGGTGGGTAGTTTTCCCCCAGTAATGCGTTGGGCAGACTGCACCACCCTCTGGAGAGCTTTGCGGTTATGGGCGATGCAGTTGCCGTACCAGGCGGTGATACAGCCCGACAGGATGCTCTCAGTTGTGCATCTGTAGAAGTTGGTGAGGGTTTTGGGTGATAAGCCAAATTTATTTAGCCTCCTGAGGTTGATGAGGGGCTGTTGTGCCTTCTTCACCACACTGTCTGTGTGGGTGGACCATTTCAGTTTGTCAGTGATGATTATGCCGAGGAACTTGAAGATTTCCACCTTCTCCACTGCAGTCCCATCGGTGTGGATCGGGGGGGGGTGCGCCCTCTGCTGTTTCCTGAAGTCCACGATCATCTCCTTAGTTTTGCTGACGTTGAGTTAGAGGTTATTTTCCTGGCACCACACTCCCAGAACCCTCACCTCCTCCCTGTAGGCTGTCTCGTCGTTGTTGGTAATCAAGCCTATTACTGTTGTGTCATCTGCAAACTTGATGATTGAGTTGGAGGCGTGCTTGGCCACGCAGTCATGGGTGAACAGGGAGTACAGGAGGGGGCTGAGCACACACCCTTATTGGGCCCCAGTGTTGAGGATCAGCGAGGAGGAGGTGTTGTTCCTACCTTCACCACCTGGGGGCGATCCGTCAGGAAGTCCAGGATCCAGTTGCACAGGGCGGGGTTAGGACCCAGGGCCTCGAACTTGATGATGAGCTTGGAGGGAACTATGGTGTTGAATGCCGAGCTATAGCCAATGAACAGCATTCTTACATAGGTATGCCTCTTACCCAGATGGGATAGGGCAGTGTGTAATGTGGTGGCGATTGCATCATCTGTGGTTCTATTGGGACGGTAAACAAATTGAAGGGGGTCTATGGTGGCAGGTAAGGTGGAGGTGATATGATCCTTGACTAGTCTCTCAAAGCACTTCATGATGACAGAGTTGAGTGCTATTGGGCGATAGTCATTTAGTTCAGTTATCTTTGCTTTCTTAGGTACAGGGACAATGGTGGCCATCTTGAAGCATGTGGGGACAACAGACAGGGATAGGGAGAGATTGAATATATTTGTAAACACAACAGCCAGCTGATCTATGAATGCTCTTAAAGATGCGGCTAGGGATACCATCTGGGCCAGCAGCCTTGCGAGGGTTAACACGCTTAAATGTATTACTCGCGTCAGCCACTGAGAAGGAGAGCCCACAGTCCTTGGTAGCGGGCCGTGTCGGTTGCACTGTATTATCCTCAAAGCGAGCGAAGAATGTGTTCAGCCTGTCTGTAACCGAGACGTCGGTGTCCGCGACGTGGCTGCTTTTCCTTTTATAATCCGTGATTGTCTGAAGACCCTGTCACATGCGTCTCGTGTCTGAGCCATTGAACTGTGACTCAACTTTATCCCTATATCGCCATTTAGCCTGCTTAATTGCATTACGGAGGAAATAACTGCACTGTTTGTATTCTTCCATATTCCCAGTCTTCTTGCCCTGGTTAAATGCAGTGGTTCGCGCTTTCAGTTTTGCGCGAATGCTCCCATCTATCCATGGTTTCTGGTTGGGGTTTGTTTTAATAGTCACAGTGGGTACAACATCTTCTATGCACTTCCTTATAAACTCATTCAACGTGTCTGCATATATGTCAATATTATTTTCACGAAGCTAGCCTAAACATGTCCCAGTCCACGTGATCAAAGCAATCTTGAAGCGTGGATTCCGATTGGTCAGACCAGCGCTGAATAGACCTGATCACGGGAACTTCCTGTTTGAGTTTCTGCCTATTGGTGTGGAGGAGCAAAATGGAATCGTGGTCTGATTTGCCAAATGGTGGGCGGGGGAGGGCCTTATATGCATTTTGGAAGGAAGTGTAGCAATAATCCACTGTGTTAGGCCCGCGAGTGTGACAGTTGCATGAGCAGAAGGACTTGAGTTCCTGTATGTTATCACAGTTACACCATAAATCGTTAATCATGAAACATATACCTCCGCCCTTCTGATTCCCAGAGAGATGTTTATTCCTGTCGTCGCGATGTACTGATATGTCGGCGCTTGCGGTGCAGAAACAGAGAGAACAGTCGATGGCTTGGGTGGTTGGAGCCCTTAACAGTTTTCCGGGCCTTCCTCTCACACTGCCTGATATAGAGGTCCTGGATGGCAGGGAGCTCGGCCCCAGTGATGTACTGGGCTGTACCCACCACCCTCTGTAGCGCCATGCGATCTAGGGCGGTGCTGTTACCATACCAGGCAGTGATGCAGCCAGTTAAGGTGCTCTCAATGGCGTAGCTGTATAACTTTTTGAGGATTTGAGGGGCTGTGCCAAACCTTTTCAACCTCCGGAGGGGGAAGAGGCGCTGCTGCGCATTCTTCACAACTATACGCGTTAGTGGACCATTTTAAGTCTTTAGTGATTTAGACAGAGAGGAACTTGAAGCTCTCGACCCCTCTACTGCAGCCCCGTCGATGTACATTGTCGAACCGTGCATAAAATGCGTTCGCCTGGAACAGTGTGTAATATTATTCCACCTTATTCCTATATTGTCCTTTTGCTCGTTTGATGACTCTGTGTTATTCCATGGCTTTTGATTAGGGAAGCAGAAAACCTTCACTGTCGGGACAACGTCGCCGTTGTATTTCCTTATGAAGCCGGTGACAAAGGTGGTTAGCTTGTCGATGTTATCGGCAGGGTCTCTGAACATATTCCAATAAACGCTAGCAAAACAGTCATAATCTCTGATTCCTGTTTGAGCTTCTGCTTGTAATTAGGAAGTAGAAATACAGAGTCATGATCTGATTTGCCGAATGGCGGTACGAGAGAGGGCCTTGTATGCTTGCTTGTGGGAAGAGTAACAGAGGTCTAGGACTTTATCACCTGTAGTGGCGAAGGAGACGTGTAACTGACTATGTTGGAGCTGTACTCGTAACTGTGTGCTGTGTGGGTGGTAACTGACTATGTTGGAGCTGTACTCGTAACTGTGTGCTGTGTGGGTGGTAACTGACTATGTTGGAGCTGTACTCGTAACTGTGTGCTGTGTGGGTGGTAACTGACAATGTTGGAGCTGTACTCGTAACTGTGTGCTGTGTGGGTGGTAACTGACTATGTTGGAGCTGTACTCGTAACTGTGTGCCGTGTGGGTGGTAACTGACTATGTTGGAGCTGTACTCGTAACTGTGTGCCGTGTGGGTGGTAACTGACTATGTTGGAGCTGTACTCGTAACTGTGTTCTGTGAGCTCTGTGGTCTATGTATTGCAGCCCAGCTAATCTAATCTACTCCACATTAGAGTTATATGAAGTCTGAACATGCCAACGTCCCACTACCATGCTAACTCTGGCACCCTATTCCCTACAGATCCCTGTGGGACCTGGTCAAAAGTAGTGGACTGTAGGGAATAGGGTGCCATTTGGGAAGCACAGTTTGAGTGGAATATTAATATTTTCCTTTTATGAATGATGGATGAGACAGACGGCTTGTTCTAATGACTGGAGCGGAAATAGGTGGGATGGTATCAAATACATCAAACACATGGTTTCCAGGTGTTTGATGCCGTTAAAGATTCTCAGTTTCAACCTTTTCCTCGGAATGAATGAAGGTTGATAAGTCATTTCTATTTCCGCATAGAATTGTTGAGCTGACAGAAGCTCTGGACACAGACTGTCAAAGACAATTTAGTCTTCCTTGCAAAAACACTTGTATTACTGGGAGAATGTCCCTGATGCTCTAGGCCACAAGTACGATATGTTAATAGAATTGAACATTATTGCTTGGGCAATATCTGCATTTGCTGCCCTGATATTCCTTAACGTTTAAAAAAAATATATATATATAATAACAATTCCATGTGTTGAGACATGTGTAGTCAGTTCAGGTAAAGAAAGCAATACAGCCTAAGAAAGCCTCAGATATGAGGGAGAAAGAACAAGCTACCAGCTAGGAGAAAACTGCTGCGCTTCATTAGAAGTAACAGGAATGAAGACCTACCGACAGGGAAAATACTGAAACTATACCAACATGAATTACACGTCTGCCATAATTTTCTTGTATTGCATTGTACTGCATTAAGTAGGAATTCAGAAGAAGAGTGGTTTGTCTTGCTACGGGGAGTGTGTGTTCCATATCTGCAAACATATATATATTTTTTTACATACCTGGAGCTAAATACCCACCACATTCATTGATAAAGCTTACCCAATTTATCAAAACACAAAACATGTTTTACTTTGAAAATGCCTTTTCTTTATGCGGAAAAAGTTAGTACACCCCTACCTTGACCATCACATAAAATGGTTAGGTACCAAAACAAGGGCAAACTATTAGAAAACATTAGAGAGGGTCCAGCCTTCCATAAAGATAAGAAAATTGGTCTGGTTTGGTCTTAACCATATGGGTGTGTGGTAACACATCATGCAAAGATCAAAAGACCTACCCGAGGCCCTCAGAATAAATATTATTGATGCCCATGAGTCTGGGAGGGGTTACAAATCCATTTCCAATCAATTCGAAGTACATCATTCCATTTCCAAATAATTATAAGTACATCATTCCACTCACCGACGGCTCATCTACAAATGGAGAAAATTCCAGACCACTGGCAATCTACCTAGGACAGGTCGTCCCACCAAATTCAGCCCAAAAGCTGACCGAAAGATGCTCATAGAAGTCTCTAGGAACCCCAGGGTAACATCAAGGGATCTACAGGCCTCTCTTGCCACAATCAATGTCGAAGTGCATGAGTCAACTGTCAGAAAGAGACTGCACAAACTTGGCCTACATGGGAGGTCAGGAAGGAAGAAGCCTCTGCTCTCAAAAAATTATATCAAGACACGACTGACATTTGCCAGACAACACCTGGGCAAAGCCAAAAACTACTGGAACAATGTGCTCTGGACAGATGAGTCAATGGTGGAGTTGTTAGGCTGCAATGCCAGATGCCATGTTTGGTGAAAACGAAACACTGCCTTTGAACAGAAGAACCTCATACCAACCGTAAAGCATGGAGGCGGTGGCATTATTGTTTGGGGCTGCTTTGCTGCCTCAGGGCCTGGCCAACTTGCCATCATTGACTCAACCATGAATTCTATATTGTACCAGAGAATTCTTGAGGAGAATGTGAGGCCATCTGTCAAAAAGCTAAAGCTGAACCAAACATGGATCTTGCAACAGGACAATGATCCAAAACACAAAAGCAAAGCTACAACAGAATGGCTCAAAAAGAAGAAATGGAGGGTTATGGAATGGTCAAATCAAAGCCCAGATCTTAATCCTATCGAAATGCTGTGGGGGGTCTTTAAGCAAGAAAGCCCTCGAACATGACACAGTTGAAGCAGTACTGTAAAGAAGACAAGAAAGGTCTACAGTAAGTTATTTCAGCCAAAGGGGGGCAACACAAGCTATTGACGCAAGGGGTGTACTTATTATGGAATTGCATTTCTGTAGAAATGTTGATTAATAAATGATTGTAATGTATAATCTTTCAGTGTCATATGTTGAATTGGGTAACCTTTATCTGTCAATAGTGTTTAAGTGAAGATTACATATCCATCTGTCCAAATATGTAAAAATAAAAAAAATAAAAGTACTTTTTCACATGACTGTATATATATATATTTTATTTAATTATGCATTTTCTTACTCGATATACAAACTTATACATACGAACAACAACACACACAAACAATGACTTATTCTCTCATCTGCCCAGACCCGTTTGCTCACACCCCCATCTTGGCCTTAAATTGTATACATTTGTTTTTCTCTTTCGTCCATGATTTAAAAATATTTTAATAATAAATCATTAGGTTTTTCCATTGTGTTAATAAAATCGAATAAAATCAAATGTTATTTGTCACGTGCGCCGAATACAACAGGTGTAGACCTTAGAGTGAAATGCTTACTTACAAGCCCTTAACCAACAATGCAGTTTTAAGTAAAATAAGTGTTAGGTAAACAATAGATAAGTAATGAAATAAAAGCAGTAAAATAACAGTAAAAATAAACAGTAGCGAGGCTATATACAGGTGGTACCAGTACAGAGTCAATGTGCGGGGCCACAGGTTAGTCGGGCTAATTTAGGTAATATGAAAATGTCCCCCTCGTGGATCAATTAAGTATCTATCTATCTATCCTATCTATCCTATCTATCCTATCTATCTATCTATCTATCGTTAAAATGACTATGCATAGATACTAAACAGAGAGTAGCTGCAGTGTAAAAGAGGGGGTGGGGGGATACAATGTAAATAGTCTGAGTAGCCATTTGATTACCTGTTCAGGAGTCTTATGGCTTGGGGGTAGAAGCTGTTGAGAAGCCTTTGGGACCTAGACTTGGCGCTCTGGTACCGCTTAATGATGGCAGATTGATTGATTTCCACTTATTTAGTATACGTTTTTTCAAGATGAGTGTTGAAGAGAATCGTCCCTCCCATTCGGTATCTCACTAAACCCCCATATGCCATGTCTTGAAATATGCTGACAGATGGATTAAAAGTATGTTTACATTGTAATACTTCTGACAGCCAACTTTCTAGCTCCGCCCAAAACTTCCTGACTTTTTTCTTCTTCGTTATCTTCTGTCTTCATGATCTTCTGTTTTCATGATCTTCTGTTTTCATGATCTTCTGTTTTCATGATCTTCTGGCTTCATTATCTTCTGGCTTCATTATCTTCTGGCTTCATTATCTTCTGTCTTCGTTATCTTCTGTCTTCATTATCTTCTGTTTTCATGATATTCTGTCTTCATTATCTTCTGTCTACGTTATCTTCCGTATTAATTATCTTCTTTCTTCATTATTTTCTGCCTTCGTTATCTTCTGTCTTCATTATCTTCTGCCTTCATTATCTTCTGCCTTCATTATCTTCTGTCTTTGTTATCTTCTGTCATCATTATCGTATGTGTCTTCACACACACTTCCCACATCGTGCTCAGGACCATCTCCATTTCCTCTCATTTTCCCTTGGTAATTAATATGTGTGGAATCACAGAGATTATAGGAAGAGATGTGTAAACAGTAAAATGGGATCAGGAGGCAGTGAGGCAGTGAAGTCGGTAATCTCACCTGTATGTATCCAGTATATGAATGTATGCACAAGCCCCACAGGCCCCAGTCAAGCATGAAGCCCAGAGTACAGCTCTGAATGCCAATGGACCTCTGCATTAAGCCTTAGAATAATTCATGAGTAGGTCTCAGGGTTTTTACTATTAGAGATGGATGCCCTTTTGCCTGGCAGTCTACTCTGTGTTGTAGCGGTTATTGATTGTGCTATTGGATTTTGGGGAGTACAGTTTTTCCTCTTGGCAGAGAGATCTGAATCTGATGCCATGGATCTCACTCCTCCATGTGTCCATTGACCTCCTTGACAGAGAGGGAGGATTACACTTGTATTTATTTTGTTAAAGGCATAGGTAGATACTCAGCCAAAAATGTCCTTGTTGAATATGGTCTCATATTCTATTGAATGATAATGGATTGTGTGATTCCTGTAGAAGACCCCAGAGAGTGAAAACTTCAAACATGCAGCCTTCTTTCTGATCTGCCTTCTGATCAGCTTGAGCAATGTTTTTAATGTTTTAATTTAACCAGGCAAGTCAGGTAAGAACAAATTCTTATTTACAATAACAGCCTACCTACAGGGTCAGCCTCTGGAGCAAATTTGGGTTAAGTGCCTTGCTCAAGGACACATCGACAGGTTTCTTTCACCTTGTCGGCTCGGGTATTCGAACCAGCGACCTTTCAGGTTACTGGCTCAAAGCTCTAACCGCTAGGCTAGAGTACCGTGCTTTCATGTGTCCAATGCTGTACCGTGCTTTCACGTGTCCAATGCTGTACCATGCTTTCACGTGTCCAATGCTGTTAGCTACATCATTTCAGGGCAACGAAAGAAGGAAGCATGCATTTTTTTATGTTGTTTAATGGCCTCTGTAACCCCTGACCTCACTGTACTATACCGTATTTTACCTATTGACCCCCCCCCCCCAGCCTCTGAGGATGCACTGTAACTGCTGTGCCCTGGTGTCCAGCTCGGGCCACCTTACTGACAGCAAACGCGGGGACGAAATCGACCGCACCGAGTGTGTTATCCGCATGAACAATGCCCCGAACGGAAACAATTTCCATCAGGATGTGGGCCGGCGCACTAGCCTGCGCGTCATCGCCCACTCCAGCGTGCAGAGGGTGCTGGAGAGACGGCAGGAGCTGCTCATCACCAACCAGGACTCGGTCTTCCTCTTCTGGGGACCCACCAGCTCCATGCGGCGCGACGGCAAAGGCAGGGTCTTCAACAACCTGCGTCTGGTCAACCAGCTGCTTCCCAAGCTCAAGGTCTACGTCATCTCCCCCCTCAAGATGCTGGAATTTGATGAGCTTTTCAAAAATGAAACGGGAAAAGACAGGTAGGATTTTAATGTTTTGACCCTTGGGTCAATAATGTCATTGGGTTTTGACCCTTGGGTCAATAATGTCATTGGGTTTTGACCCTTGGGTCAATAATGTCATTGGGTTTTGACCCTTGGGTCAATAATGTCATTGGGTTTTGACCCTTGGGTCAATAATGTCATTGGGTTTTGACCCTTGGGTCAATGATTTCATTGGGTTTTGACTTTGTGAGTCTGGCTGTCCAATTCTGTCCAATTCTCACTGTGTTTTAGGACTTGAATCAGGATTTGCCAGGGAAGCTGAATGCATTATTTTCAGTGCTCTTGAGCATACAAATTGTTATACACATTTTAAAAGACATACATATTATAATACATAGTTTAATACACATACATAATCCAATACACATTTGAATACACATACATTTTTGAATACACATATATATATATATATTACAATACAAATGTTAATACACATATATTATAATACACATGTTAATACACATATATTATAATACACATGTTAATACACATATATTATAATACACATGTTAATACACATATATTATAATACACATGTTAATACACATATATTATAATACACATGTTAATACACATATATTATAATACACATGTTAATACACATATATACATTTTATTTAGTTAGAAATGGGATTACAATAAATTTAATTTTAAAAAATTGTCAACATTCTCCTCAAAATACTCAGTGTTAATACAAATTTGATATCTAAAATATAGTGGTTGTTTAGGCAAGCCTAAATTAGTTCAGGAGTAAAATGTAGCTTAATAAATCACCAAATAAGTTACATGATAGGGGTTGACAGATTGACAGAAGCCTCATAAAGAAGGACCAAGTCAATAACTATTCTGTGGATGATGTATTAAACCACACAGACACATCAAAGATACAGTCGTCCTCTTGAACTGAGCTGCAGGACAGGAATGAAGCTGCTCAATAAGGTCCACTGGCCACAGCTACAGAGTTCAATGGCTTTGATGAGAGAGAACTTAGGATGGATCAACAACATTGTAGCAACTCCACAATAAGGAATTAAATGGCAGCATGAAAAGAAGAGTGCAAATATACTGAATAAAAATATTACAAAACATGCACAATGTGTGCAACAAGGCACCAAAGTAATAGTGAAAAAAAAAAAAAAAAAAACACGTATGTTTGGGGCAAATCCTATACAACACTTCAGCGAGTAACTGTCTCCTTATTTTCAAGCATGGTGGTGGCTGCATCATGGTATGGGTATGCTTGACATCGGCAAATACTGGGGAGTTTTTCAGACTTGGAAACTGCTGTCTGTCCGTGATCCCCAACATCTTGACGGAGCTTGAAGAATTATGAAAAGAGTAATGGGCTAATGTTGCACAATCCAGGTGTGTAAAGCTCTTAGAGACTTACCCAATAAGACTCACAGCTATAATCGCTGCCAAAGGTGTTTCTAACATGTATTCACTCAGGGAGCTGAATACTTATGCAACAACTATATTTTAGTTATTTAATTTCTATTAAAAAAATTTATTTAATTTTGTGTAGATTGATGACATAAGAAATGTAAGAGAAAAAAAAAATGTCATCCCACTTTGTAGCACAATAACATTTGAATAAATCCAATGAGTAGGAATACACAATGTTGCTGTGTACTATGTTGGGGTGTGTTATATCAATGCTCAACTCTCCTCTGGCAAACTGCAGATACCCCAGTCAGTCAGTCAGTCAGATACAACGTCAGCCTACAGGAAGTGACGCTCTAAAACATTTATGTTATCAAATCAAATCACATTTTATTGGGTGTAGCGAAATGCTTTAAGTGCATGGGGAGCCAACCTAACGTGCTAATCATTAATAGATGCTGACAGATTAGCAATCCAAATTAACCTTATCTCCAGCAGCTACATGACAGCTGCTGACAGGAAGTTAGAGAAGTGCTACACTGCCGCACAAGATGATGTCACTGAGTCAGAGCTGGGAGCAGAAACCGATTACATGTCCTTCCGGACTCTCACTGGCGGCTGGCACTCTTCCTGGCACACTATCTGGCAGACGCTGCCAACAGCACACAGGATGAGTCCAGACAGGATTGGCACCGCTGCCAGATGGGATATCCCCCAGCGAGAGGCTGGTATGGCTGGCAGGTCTGGCAGGTCCAACCCCGGCAAACTAGCCTTGACGGCTCAGTAGATGAGAGGGCTCCATATTACGGGGGTGGCGGTTTAATGGCTGTTTATCGGCCTTGAAACCGCCATTTCATGTCAAATCATGTAAATTAGGAATATGGCAGTGTGAAAACGCATGGTATTAAAAATGTACCAATAAATTGAGGGCTTTGGCCAGAATGGATGTCGCTGCGAGCACCACATAGGGAAGTATTGTCATGATTACCATTTAATTCTGTTGAGTCTTGCAATACATTTTGTTGAACATGCCTTGTCTTCCATTCACCTTCTCATCCAGGATGACCTCTAACTCATGGCTGACCACTGGCTGGTTCACCATGGCCATTGCCCTGGAACTCTGTGACAGGGTCAATGTGTATGGCATGGTGGCTCCGGACTTCTGCAGGTGGGTTGGGTTCTGCACAGTGCTGTCCGACAGGGGTTATGTACTAATAGATTACAAATAGGCCACTAGGGTTGCAAAGGGAGGGTATATTACTGTAAAGTTGTCTGTTATTATCTTTGGCCCTCTGTGTGGCCTTATCCTAAATATAAACCATCAACTTAGTTTAATATGTGTTTCAGCATTAAATATCCTTTATATTTGTATTATTTATTTTACTATGTCAATATGTGTTTGTTGTTAATGTTTTGTCGCCAAACTGGTGGCAGTTGTGAATAGTTGGAAGAGTTGCAGAAAATAATGACATTGTTGATTAGATACAGGACTTTTTTCATTAATTAGGCTATTTTCTCTTGAACAATATGGTCTATCCACTAGAATCTCATGGACAATATGGACACAGATATAAAAAATGAATACTATATATATGAATGATTTTCTTTTTTGTTATTTGACTATTAATTACCAAAATTACTGAAAATTCCATAGGCAACTATTACTACTATTATAAATATTTATGTTCTGGTAAATACAATGTACCTGCTTGTGTTTTGAATAGATACATGTTTTATTGTCACATACACCGGATAATTGCATTGAAATGTGTTGTTTTATAGGGTCAGCCATAGTAGTACAACACCCCTGGAGCAAATTAGGTTTAAGTGCCTTGCTCAAGGGCACAGACAGATTATTGTTTTGGGTTACTGGCCCAACGCTCTAACTGGTAGGCTGCCTGCCGCCCGTAGATTGATGGAGGATTACAGTAGTTCCAGATAAAACTGGTATCCATAGGCAGGTCCATGGGACCATATCAAATGTCTTTGCTGGTTTAATGATTTATGCTCTCTCAAACTCCCCTCTGTCTGCTGGCTCAAATTCCCCTCTGTCTGCTGGCTCAAACTCCCCTCTGTCTGCTGGCTCAAACTCCCCTCTGTCTGCTGGCTCAAACTCCCCTCTGTCTGCTGGCTCAAACTCCCCTCTGTCTGCTGGCTCAAACTCCCCTCTGTCTGCTGGCTCAAACTCCCCTCTGTCTGCTGGCTCAAACTCCCCTCTGTCTGCTGGCTCAAATTCCCCTCTGTCTGCTGGCTCAAACTCCCCTCTGTCTGCTGGCTCAAACTCCCCTCTGTCTGCTGGCTCAAATTCCCCTCTGTCTGCTGGCTCAAACTCCCCTCTGTCTGCTGTATCAAACTCCCCTCTGTCTGCTGGCTCAAACTCCCCTCTGTCTGCTGTATCAAACTCCCCTCTGTCTGCTGTATCAAACTCCCCTCTGTCTGCTGTATCAAACTCCCCCCTGTCTGCTGTATCAAACTCCCCCCTGTCTGCTGTATCAAACTCCCCCCTGTCTGCTGTATCAAACTCCCCCCTGTCTGCTGTATCAAACTCCCCCCTGTCTGCTGTATCAAACTCCCCCCTGTCTGCTGTATCAAACTCCCCCCTGTCTGCTGTATCAAACTCCCCCCTGTCTGCTGTATCAAACTCCCCTCTGTTTGCTGGCTCAAACTCCCCTCTGTCTGCTGTATCAAACTCCCCTCTGTCTGCTGTATCAAACTCCCCTCTGTCTGCTGTATCAAACTCCCCCCTGTCTGCTGTATCAAACTCCCCCCTGTCTGCTGTATCAAACTCCCCTCTGTCTGCTGGCTGAAACTCCCCTCTGTCTGCTGGCTGAAACTCCCCTCTGTCTGCTGGCTCAAACTCCCCTCTGTCTGCTGGCTCAAACTCCCCTCTGTCTGCTGTATCAAACTCCCCTCTGTCTGCTGGCTCAAACTCCCCTCTGTCTGCTGGCTCAAACTCCCCTCTGTCTGCTGGCTCAAACTCCCCCGTCTGCTGTATCAAACTCCCCCTGTCTGCTGTATCAAACTCCCCCTTGTCTGCTGTCTCAATCTCCCCCCTTGTCTGCTGTCTCAAACTCCCCTTTGTCTGCTGTCTCAAACTCCCCTCTGTCTGCTGGCTCAAACTCCCCTCTGTCTGCTGTATCAAACTCCCCTCTGTTTGCTGGCTCAAACTCCCCTCTGTCTGCTGTATCAAACTCCCCCCCCGTCTGCTGTATCAAACTCCCCCCTGTCTGCTGTATCAAACTCCCCCCTGTCTGCTGTATCAAACTCCCCCCTGTCTGCTGTATCAAACTCCCCCTCTGTCTGCTGTATCAAACTCCCCCTCTGTCTGCTGTATCAAACTCCCCTCTGTCTGCTGTATCAAACTCCCCTCTGTCTGCTGTATCAAACTCCCCTCTGTCTGCTGTATCAAACTCCCCCCTGTCTGCTGTATCAAACTCCCCCCTGTCTGCTGTATCAAACTCCCCCCTGTCTGCTGTATCAAACTCCCCCCTGTCTGCTGTATCAAACTCCCCCCTGTCTGCTGTATCAAACTCCCCCCTGTCTGCTGTATCAAACTCCCCTCTGTCTGCTGTATCAAACTCCCCTCTGTCTGCTGTATCAAACTCCCCCCTGTCTGCTGTATCAAACTCCCCCCTGTCTGCTGTATCAAACTCCCCCCTGTCTGCTGGCTCAAACTCCCCTCTGTCTGCTGTATCAAACTCCCCTCTGTCTGCTGGCTCAAACTCCCCTCTGTCTGCTGTATCAAACTCCCCTCTGTCTGCTGTATCAAACTCCCCCCTGTCTGCTGTATCAAACTCCCCCCTGTCTGCTGTATCAAACTCCCCCCTGTCTTCTGGCTCAAACTCCCCTCTGTCTGCTGTATCAAACTCCCCTCTGTCTGCTGTATCAAACTCCCCTCTGTCTGCTGTATCAAACTCCCCTCTGTCTGCTGGCTCAAACTCCCCTCTGTCTGCTGGCTCAAACTCCCCTCTGTCTGCTGGCTCAAACTCCCCTTTGTCTGCTGGCTCAAACTCCCCTCTGTCTGCTGGCTCAAACTCCCCTCTGTCTGCTGGCTCAAACTCCCCTCTGTCTGCTGGCTCAAACTCCCCTCTGTCTGCTGGCTCAAACTCCCCTCTGTCTGCTGTATCAAACTCCCCCCTGTCTTCTGGCTCAAACTCCCCTCTGTCTGCTGGCTCAAACTCCCCTCTGTCTGCTGGCTCAAACTCCCCTCTGTCTGCTGGCTCAAACTCCCCTCTGTCTGCTGTATCAAACTCCCCCGTCTGCTGTATCAAACTCCCCCTGTCTGCTGTATCAAACTCCCCCTTGTCTGCTGTCTCAATCTCCCCCCTTGTCTGCTGTCTCAAACTCCCCTTTGTCTGCTGTCTCAAACTCCCCTCTGTCTGCTGGCTCAAACTCCCCTCTGTCTGCTGTATCAAACTCCCCTCTGTTTGCTGGCTCAAACTCCCCTCTGTCTGCTGTATCAAACTCCCCCCTGTCTGCTGTATCAAACTCCCCCCTGTCTGCTGTATCAAACTCCCCCCTGTCTGCTGTATCAAACTCCCCCCTGTCTGCTGTATCAAACTCCCCCTCTGTCTGCTGTATCAAACTCCCCCTCTGTCTGCTGTATCAAACTCCCCCTCTGTCTGCTGTATCAAACTCCCCTCTGTCTGCTGTATCAAACTCCCCTCTGTCTGCTGTATCAAACTCCCCCCTGTCTGCTGTATCAAACTCCCCCCTGTCTGCTGTATCAAACTCCCCCCTGTCTGCTGTATCAAACTCCCCCCTGTCTGCTGTATCAAACTCCCCCCTGTCTGCTGTATCAAACTCCCCTCTGTCTGCTGTATCAAACTCCCCCCTGTCTGCTGTATCAAACTCCCCCCTGTCTGCTGTATCAAACTCCCCTCTGTTTGCTGGCTCAAACTCCCCTCTGTCTGCTGTATCAAACTCCCCTCTGTCTGCTGTATCAAACTCCCCTCTGTCTGCTGTATCAAACTCCCCCCTGTCTGCTGTATCAAACTCCCCCCTGTCTGCTGTATCAAACTCCCCTCTGTCTGCTGTATCAAACTCCCCTCTGTCTGCTGGCTGAAACTCCCCTCTGTCTGCTGGCTCAAACTCCCCTCTGTCTGCTGGCTCAAACTCCCCTCTGTCTGCTGGCTCAAACTCCCCTCTGTCTGCTGTATCAAACTCCCCCCTGTCTTCTGGCTCAAACTCCCCTCTGTCTGCTGGCTCAAACTCCCCTCTGTCTGCTGGCTCAAACTCCCCCGTCTGCTGTATCAAACTCCCCCCTGTCTGCTGTATCAAACTCCCCCCTGTCTGCTGTATCAAACTCCCCCCTGTCTGCTGTATCAAACTCCCCCCTGTCTGCTGGCTGAAACTCCCCTCTGTCTGCTGGCTCAAACTCCCCTCTGTCTGCTGGCTCAAACTCCCCTCTGTCTGCTGGCTCAAACTCCCCTCTGTCTGCTGTATCAAACTCCCCTCTGTCTGCTGGCTCAAACTCCCCTCTGTCTGCTGTATCAAACTCCCCTCTGTCTGCTGGCTCAAACTCCCCTTTGTCTGCTGTCTCAAACTCCCCTCTGTCTGCTGTCTCAAACTCCCCTCTGTCTGCTGGCTGAAACTCCCCTCTGTCTGCTGGCTGAAACTCCCCTCTGTCTGCTGGCTCAAACTCCCCTCTGTCTGCTGGCTCAAACTCCCCTCTGTCTGCTGGCTCAAACTCCCCTCTGTCTGCTGTATCAAACTCCCCCCTGTCTTCTGGCTCAAACTCCCCTCTGTCTGCTGGCTCAAACTCCCCTCTGTCTGCTGGCTCAAACTCCCCCGTCTGCTGTATCAAACTCCCCCTGTCTGCTGTATCAAACTCCCCCTTGTCTGCTGTCTCAATCTCCCCCCTTGTCTGCTGTCTCAAACTCCCCTTTGTCTGCTGTCTCAAACTCCCCTCTGTCTGCTGGCTCAAACTCCCCTCTGTCTGCTGTATCAAACTCCCCTCTGTTTGCTGGCTCAAACTCCCCTCTGTCTGCTGTATCAAACTCCCCCCCGTCTGCTGTATCAAACTCCCCCCTGTCTGCTGTATCAAACTCCCCCCTGTCTGCTGTATCAAACTCCCCCCTGTCTGCTGTATCAAACTCCCCCTCTGTCTGCTGTATCAAACTCCCCCTCTGTCTGCTGTATCAAACTCCCCTCTGTCTGCTGTATCAAACTCCCCTCTGTCTGCTGTATCAAACTCCCCTCTGTCTGCTGTATCAAACTCCCCCCTGTCTGCTGTATCAAACTCCCCCCTGTCTGCTGTATCAAACTCCCCCCTGTCTGCTGTATCAAACTCCCCCCTGTCTGCTGTATCAAACTCCCCCCTGTCTGCTGTATCAAACTCCCCCCTGTCTGCTGTATCAAACTCCCCTCTGTCTGCTGTATCAAACTCCCCCCTGTCTGCTGTATCAAACTCCCCCCTGTCTGCTGTATCAAACTCCCCCCTGTCTGCTGGCTCAAACTCCCCTCTGTCTGCTGTATCAAACTCCCCTCTGTCTGCTGGCTCAAACTCCCCTCTGTCTGCTGTATCAAACTCCCCCCTGTCTGCTGTATCAAACTCCCCCCTGTCTGCTGTATCAAACTCCCCCCTGTCTGCTGTATCAAACTCCCCCCTGTCTTCTGGCTCAAACTCCCCTCTGTCTGCTGTATCAAACTCCCCTCTGTCTGCTGTATCAAACTCCCCTCTGTCTGCTGTATCAAACTCCCCTCTGTCTGCTGGCTCAAACTCCCCTCTGTCTGCTGGCTCAAACTCCCCTCTGTCTGCTGGCTCAAACTCCCCTTTGTCTGCTGTCTCAAACTCCCCTCTGTCTGCTGTCTCAAACTCCCCTCTGTCTGCTGGCTGAAACTCCCCTCTGTCTGCTGGCTGAAACTCCCCTCTGTCTGCTGGCTCAAACTCCCCTCTGTCTGCTGGCTCAAACTCCCCTCTGTCTGCTGTATCAAACTCCCCCCTGTCTTCTGGCTCAAACTCCCCTCTGTCTGCTGGCTCAAACTCCCCTCTGTCTGCTGGCTCAAACTCCCCTCTGTCTGCTGGCTCAAACTCCCCCGTCTGCTGTATCAAACTCCCCCTGTCTGCTGTATCAAACTCCCCCTTGTCTGCTGTCTCAATCTCCCCCCTTGTCTGCTGTCTCAAACTCCCCTTTGTCTGCTGTCTCAAACTCCCCTCTGTCTGCTGGCTCAAACTCCCCTCTGTCTGCTGTATCAAACTCCCCTCTGTTTGCTGGCTCAAACTCCCCTCTGTCTGCTGTATCAAACTCCCCCCCGTCTGCTGTATCAAACTCCCCCCCGTCTGCTGTATCAAACTCCCCCCTGTCTGCTGTATCAAACTCCCCCCTGTCTGCTGTATCAAACTCCCCCTCTGTCTGCTGTATCAAACTCCCCCTCTGTCTGCTGTATCAAACTCCCCTAAGTCTGCTGTATCAAACTCCCCTCTGTCTGCTGTATCAAACTCCCCTCTGTCTGCTGTATCAAACTCCCCCCTGTCTGCTGTATCAAACTCCCCCCTGTCTGCTGTATCAAACTCCCCCCTGTCTGCTGTATCAAACTCCCCCCTGTCTGCTGTATCAAACTCCCCCCTGTCTGCTGTATCAAACTCCCCCCTGTCTGCTGTATCAAACTCCCCTCTGTCTGCTGTATCAAACTCCCCCCTGTCTGCTGTATCAAACTCCCCCCTGTCTGCTGTATCAAACTCCCCCCTGTCTGCTGGCTCAAACTCCCCTCTGTCTGCTGTATCAAACTCCCCTCTGTCTGCTGGCTCAAACTCCCCTCTGTCTGCTGTATCAAACTCCCCCCTGTCTGCTGTATCAAACTCCCCCCTGTCTGCTGTATCAAACTCCCCCCTGTCTGCTGTATCAAACTCCCCCCTGTCTTCTGGCTCAAACTCCCCTCTGTCTGCTGTATCAAACTCCCCTCTGTCTGCTGTATCAAACTCCCCTCTGTCTGCTGTATCAAACTCCCCTCTGTCTGCTGGCTCAAACTCCCCTCTGTCTGCTGGCTCAAACTCCCCTCTGTCTGCTGGCTCAAACTCCCCTTTGTCTGCTGTCTCAAACTCCCCTCTGTCTGCTGTCTCAAACTCCCCTCTGTCTGCTGGCTGAAACTCCCCTCTGTCTGCTGGCTCAAACTCCCCTCTGTCTGCTGGCTCAAACTCCCCTCTGTCTGCTGTATCAAACTCCCCCCTGTCTTCTGGCTCAAACTCCCCTCTGTCTGCTGGCTCAAACTCCCCTCTGTCTGCTGGCTCAAACTCCCCTCTGTCTGCTGTATCAAACTCCCCCGTCTGCTGTATCAAACTCCCCCTGTCTGCTGTATCAAACTCCCCCTTGTCTGCTGTCTCAATCTCCCCCCTTGTCTGCTGTCTCAAACTCCCCTTTGTCTGCTGTCTCAAACTCCCCTCTGTCTGCTGGCTCAAACTCCCCTCTGTCTGCTGTATCAAACTCCCCTCTGTTTGCTGGCTCAAACTCCCCTCTGTCTGCTGTATCAAACTCCCCCCTGTCTGCTGTATCAAACTCCCCCCTGTCTGCTGTATCAAACTCCCCCCTGTCTGCTGTATCAAACTCCCCCCTGTCTGCTGTATCAAACTCCCCCCTGTCTGCTGTATCAAACTCCCCTCTGTCTGCTGTATCAAACTCCCCCCTGTCTGCTGTATCAAACTCCCCCCTGTCTGCTGTATCAAACTCCCCTCTGTTTGCTGGCTCAAACTCCCCTCTGTCTGCTGTATCAAACTCCCCTCTGTCTGCTGTATCAAACTCCCCTCTGTCTGCTGTATCAAACTCCCCCCTGTCTGCTGTATCAAACTCCCCCCTGTCTGCTGTATCAAACTCCCCTCTGTCTGCTGTATCAAACTCCCCTCTGTCTGCTGTATCAAACTCCCCCCTGTCTGCTGTATCAAACTCCCCCCTGTCTGCTGTATCAAACTCCCCCCTGTCTGCTGTATCAAACTCCCCCCTGTCTGCTGTATCAAACTCCCCCCTGTCTGCTGTATCAAACTCCCCCCTGTCTGCTGTATCAAACTCCCCCCTGTCTGCTGTATCAAACTCCCCCCTGTCTGCTGTATCAAACTCCCCCCTGTCTGCTGTATCAAACTCCCCCCTGTCTGCTGTATCAAACTCCCCTCTGTCTGCTGTATCAAACTCCCCTCTGTCTGCTGTATCAAACTCCCCCCTGTCTGCTGTATCAAACTCCCCTCTGTTTGCTGTATCAAACTCCCCTCTGTCTGCTGTATCAAACTCCCCTCTGTTTGCTGGCTCAAACTCCTGAGACTACTGAGTGTAGTACTTTCAGGATCATCACAGGGATCATGGGACTAGCTTTGATGAGCACAGGGCTCTCATGGCTAAGACATATTTTTATGATATCTCTCTAATCTCTCTCTTTCTCTCTATCCCTTTCTCTCCCTCCCTCTATCACTCCTCTCCCCTCTCTTTAATTTCCTCACTCAAACTTCTCCCCACTTCTCCCTTCATATCCCCCTTTCTCCCTCTCTCTTCTCATCCTCTTTTTCACAGTACTCCCCCCCATCGCTCGGTGCCGTATCATTACTATGAGCCCTCTGGGCCCGACGAGTGCTCCATGTATCTCTCCCACGAGCACCACCGCTTCATCATAGAGAAAACGGTGTTCGCCAACTGGGCCCAGAGGTATGACATCCACTTCTACCAGCCAGACTGGAGCCCGTCCTTTACTGTCAATGGAAGCAGCTCACACACACCTGCTCCAGCTGTCTCCTGATACCAGTCAGACAGACAGACAGACAGACAGACAGACAGACAGACACAGACAGACACAGACAGACACAGACAGACACAGACAGACACAGACAGACAGACACAGACAGACACAGACAGACACAGACAGACACAGACACAGACACAGACACAGACACAGACAGACACAGACAGACAGACACAGACAGACAGACAGACAGACAGGTCTCCAGGACCAGTGGCGACCTGTCATTCAGGGCAGGTGGGACAGAGCCTATTTAGAAAAATGCAAAAAAAGTTTTTTTACATATTTTTTTTTGCCGGTTTTGCATGTTATTTTGACATTAATATGTTTCACATATCAGTTTGCAAACAATGTAAAAAAAATAAAAAATCATTGAGTTAATAAAGTCGCATACTCATTTGGTCTCTTTTTTTTGCTTTCTTGAGTAAGGCAGCTCCAAAATGCAGGTGTTTCAGCCTAGCTCAGTTCTTTCTGTGGTGGTGGGGAAGCCTGAGCAAAATACAGAGCGTTGGGGTTGGTAATGTTCTCTAGTTGCGCAGTGATTGGCTCAGTGTTCTGTCACTAATGGGGACACTACGTGACCGCAAAATCCACAGGTAGAGCTCGAAAATTCAAGCCCCTTGGGTGCTGCCATAGAGTTACATTAGAAGTGCTCAAGGTCATTGGTCACAGATAAAATTATGTCAAATCACGTTATATCTACAGTAGCTTTGATTGGACTGGTCATGTCTACTTTCAAAATGTTAGCTAGCAGTCATCATCATGAATCAAGTTGACAATCAACTGGCAAATCCTTTTCAATCCTTGTCATATGAAGAGAAATTATAGATGAAACGTATCGGTGCTCATCGGCCATTGGACATAAACATTACACAACAAGTTGGACAATTCAATGCTGCCTCCTTAAACCCATGATACAATAATTTGTTCAAAATTATTTCATGATCCACTAAATAAAATGCTGCACTAAAATCAAAATGTCAACCAATGCAGTGGCAATAAGCATGCTGATTGGCTGTGATCAGATCATTATTTTCCATGTACTCCCATATTTGTCTACTCACAATACTTTCCAATATCTGACTGAGTGAAGGGAGTAGACGTATTAGTCGACTATTGGCAGGAGGAATGGGTTCTTTGCTGTCTTTCGGGATTGGACACATCAACACTGAGGCAGCAAACTTTGTGGAGACCAATACTTGTGTCATTCTCAAAACTTTTGACCACGACTGTACATTATCGCTCAGAAAATACATTTTCTTGGTAACAAAGTCAGCAAAATTATTGTCAATATCAGCTGGTTTTGTTGTTGTTCTCCAGTCAACGTCCACACTAGATGGGCATGATGAGATAGATGTATCAAGTAAGCCCTTAACTGTATTCCATACAATTTTTGAATAATTTTTCAATCAATAAAAGCATTTTTGTAAAATAACTGCATAATTAGGTAGTGTTCTATAATTCTGTCCATCGATTTCTAGTTTAGATTTGGCTGCTAAGACTTTTGCCATATTTCTTTTGAGAAAATGCCTCACCCAGTTCATCATCAATCCATGGAGATGGACAAGCCCCAACTGTACTCTTTCTTACTGGGGCATGATGGTCCATTACCTCAATGAGCAAATCAATAAAACATTCTGTAGCATGATTTAAATCAAAATCAGCTCCCAGAGTATAGCAGCCGAAAAGTTTTGAAATAGTTCATGATTTAATGTTTTAAAATGTCTCTTGGCCACAATCCTTGGGGGTTTCTTTGGAACCTTGGTGTTCATGGTTATGGTCACAATATTATGGTCTGTCCAGCCCACTGGCATTGATCTGGCTTTTAAGCATGGCAATGCAATGGTATAGTGTTGTTTTGTGGCTTTTCTGGCATGCATCAAAAAAAGTTTGCCCCACCAGGATTTACAATGCTAATATCGCCACTGCCCAGGACCTGGGGAAGACATGGCTGTGTGTTTGGACTCCAACACGCTGATTTTCCCCATCCTCTCCTTGTATCCCATATGGGAGTGTCTGGAAGGAGTGGAATGGTACAAGCTGCTGCTGGAGAAGTAGACTTCAAGGAAGTGGGTAGCTGCTTTCTTAATGACAGCGTATGCCCATAAGGAAGTGTCTAGAATGTGTTTAGTACTAGGTTGATCATTTGTGTGGTGTTTAATACCAGAACCATTCATTTGATGTTTCAACAATTTGTTACTGTATATTACTCAAAGACTGAAATGTACTGTATGTAAGGATAACATTTATTCATATGAAAATGTTATCTTTTTTATGACTGCACAGTTTGAACATGCTTTTTCTCTGGTTTTCCACATCTTTTGGAATTGGAGGTCACAATTAATTGTATTTTTTGTATTGTACAAATAGGAAAGGTTATTGTATTGTATGCATACATTTCTATTATACCTCTTCAATATCCTTGGCTAAGGCATTGCAAGAGGCTGCACAATTGCTGGGGCTTCTGTAGCAGATGGAGGCTTGAGAGGGCCAAATATACCAGCATGGTGGTACTCTAGGCAATGACAAGTCCTGTTTCTAAAGCCAAACTTCAGAACAAAAACCCAAAGGCATATTCACAGCACAGTGCATTAATATTTAATGTCTGGTTCAAATGAGCCGATCAAAGTGTTGAGAGCATACTCTTCGATCCCAACCCTGCAGGTTGATTCATAGCAAGGGAGCCGCAGCATGCTGTCTGTCCACTCCTCGTTGATGAAAGAGCACAGGGCTTGTTTTAGAATTCCACCCAGGCCCTCCTGTGGCTCTCCTGTACCGGCTGCTGCTGAGAGGATATTGACCTGTTGCCTGTTCTGCTGTTCATGTTGTCTCTACACCATAAGAGCCTGTGCTGAGGTGGAATCCCAAACAGGTTGAGGCCACAATGACAACCCTTCGGATTTCATGCTATGTGCCCCGCGTCCTCCTGAGACCTGGAACATGTGCTTGGCACACCAATGACCATCCCTGGAGTGGAACGGCTGGATTGAAGGGCTTTAAAGGACAAGCTGGGTTTAAACAAGCCTGGTTCTCAATTTGTCCAGTCCCTGTAATCATACTCTCGGGCGACATGGTGATTATGTTTGACCTTACCTGGTCAAATACAGACGAAAAACAAATGTTGGGAAATGTGTTGGAAATTAGGTTTTGGGTGCTTAGAAAATACAGTTTGTGCTTAGAAAATACAGTTTGTGCATACAAAATACAGTCTGTGCATACAAAATACAGCTTGTGCATACAAAATACAGCTTGTGCATACAAAATACAGTTTGTGCATACAAACTGTATTTACCTTCAATTCAGCCTCTTTGTTGTTGTTGTTGGAAAAGGTTAGTCTGATTTTTATAGGACCAACAGTGCCAAGGTGTACCAAGCAGTCTTGTCCTGCATATTTTACTTGGGTGAGGAATACTTTCAACAGTGCTGAACTTTCTCCACTTAGAAATCCTACAGTTTGTGGATGCGTTACAGTGTGTCAGGATTTAAAACCTCTAAGTTGAGTCGGAGGAGAAACAGCCAATGTTCCATATCATAGTCTGACACTTTCATCTCCTGAGCAGCAATTTCCAGCATGACACATATCCCCATACCTGACATCGATAAGCACTGGCGCTAAATTGCTGAAATTACAAATATGGATAGCCCCTGGTTGTAGGGGATATGGTTTTAAGATGTTTTGGTGGTACCAAACTGTTTTCTATGATTCTAGTATCAATACTAGGAAAAGATTACATAGCCTACCCACATCCAATACTGAGCCTACCCTCATCCAATACCGAGCCTACCCACATCCAATACTGAGCCTACCCTCATCCAATACTGAGCCTACCCACATCCAATACTGAGCCTACCCTGAGCCTACCCCCATCCAATACTGAGCCTACCCACATCCAATACTGAGCCTACCCTCATCCAATACTGAGCCTACACACATCCAATACTGAACCTACCCTCATCCAATACTGAGCCTACCCTCATACAATACTGAGCCTACCCACATCCAATACTGAGCCTACCCACATCCAATACTGAGCCTACCCTCATCCAATACTGAGCCTACATTCATCCAATACTGAGCCTACCCACATCCAATACTGAGCCTACCCTCATCCAATACTGAGCCTACCCACATCCAATACTGAGCCTACCCTCATCCAATACTGAGCCTACCCTCATACAATACTGAGCCTACCCACATCCAATACTGAGCCTACCCTCATCCAATACTGAGCCTACATTCATCCAATACTGAGACTACCCACATCCAATACTGAGCCTACCCTCATCTAATACTGAGCCTGCCCACATCCAATACTGAGCCTACCCTCATCCAATACTGAGCCTACCCTCATACAATACTGAGCCTACCCACATCCAATACTGAGCCTACCCTCATCCAATACTGAGCCTACACACATCCAATACTGAACCTACCCTCATCCAATACTGAGCCTACCCTCATCCAATACTGAGCCTACCCTCATACAATACTGAGCCTACCCACATCCAATACTGAGCCTACCCTCATCCAATACTGAGCCTACATTCATCCAATACTGAGCCTACCCACATCCAATACTGAGCCTACCCACATCCAATACTGAACCTACCCTCATCCAATACTGAGCCTACCCACATCCAATACTGAGCCTACCCTCATACAATACTGAGCCTACCCTCATACAATACTGAGCCTACACACATCCAATACTGAGCCTACCCACATCCAATACTGTTGTGGAAAACTCGATCCAAAGATTAAGGCAGAGACTATTGAATGATATAATAGAAACATATTTAATCAAGCAGCTGCAGGGGAGATCTATCTCCGACTTCACAGGGAAGGAGCTTGAAGAGTAAATGGTTCCATGTCCCTTATATAGTGAGAGGTGATAATACAATCATATTTTTACACCACAGTTATTTTAAACAAACAACAGTTCTAGAACACAATGTTCCTGTGTAAGGGTGCAAATGGAACAGGAGTCTATGAAAGGCATAACATCACAGTCCAACACAGAACATATCCATCCCTTGAGAAGTTACAACAGCTCACCCCAAATTCTGCCACAACAGCTGTTGTCAGACAGAACTTCAAACTTTCTGGTTTCTGGGAAATTGTCATTGTCATTTGACACAGAAAGGGGTGATATGAATGGAACTCTTGAAAGGTAGTTTAATAATTACAATCTGGGGAAAAGGGAGGTTCATAAGGATCGAGGTCATTTCTATGGCAGTAAGCACTATCATCTCCAATAGTGTAATCCTGATTCCCAATAAACGGTGAAACAGTGGCGAAATCCGTCAGGTCATTCAACTTTGCTTCTGTGGTCACATGACCATCTGGTGGGGAAGAGATGCTGCTGTTTCACACAATCTCCTCCCCAAGGTTGTCAGGTATGAGAACAGACCACAATCTCCTCACCAAGGTCGTCAGGCATTGGAACAGACAGAATGATAGCACAAGGACTCCAACCAGGGCTAGGAGACCTTGGAACACAAGAGTTCCAATGTTCCCCCATGCAAACAGATCTCAACCTCACTCGTTATCTTGCGTTTTTACAGTGGCTACCACCTATGTGATAGTGGCAACAGACACAGCAACCCCGATGGGAGGAATCCGGAATGTAAGTACAACATTCTGTCCCCACCACCGCACAAACCCCTCCCTTATCCGCTAGGAGAATATCCAAAGCCAACCTATTATGTAAGACCATGGTACGTACAGCCATAAGTTCAGCAGTTAATTATTCCATATCAGTAGCAGTAGCACTACCCATTATTTCTACCTCATTGGCTAGTTCTCTAATGGAATCAAGAACAGTTGTCATGCCATCATTGGGAATTATTGCAGAGTAAAAAGCATTTTGCGGGGCCAGCTACAATGGTCCTCCTATACAAGAAGGAGAAAGGGTGATTTGTGGGTACTGGGGTAGCAGGCACAGCAGGAACAACACAGCTGGTGCTGGGGTAGCAGGCACAGCAGGAACAACACAGGGGTTGCTGGGGTAGCAGGCACAGCAGGAACAACACAGGGAGGGCTGGGGTAGCAGGCACAGCAGGAACAACACAGGGAGGGCTGGGGTAGCAGGCACAGCAGGAACAACACAGGGGGTGCTGGGGTAGCAGGCACAGCAGGAACATCACAGGAAGTACTGGGGTAGCAGGCACAGCAGGAACAACACAGGGAGGACTGGGGTAGCAGGAACAACACAGGGGGTGCTGGGGTAGCAGGCACAGCAGGACCAACACATGGGGTGCTGGGGTAGCAGGCACAGCAGGAACAACACAGGGGGTTCTGGGGTAGCAGGCACAGCAGGAACAACACAGGGGGTGCTGGGGTAGCAGGCACAGCAGGAACAACACAGGGGGTGCTGGGGTAGCAGACACAGCAGGAACAACACAGGCAGCATAGCAGGATCCTGACCAGTTTGTAGGCTGATAATACTAGACTTTCCGCCACACACATACATAGTTCCATTTACTGAGGAAGTAGGTTTAGCATACACACTGACATTTTTACATTTATAACGTATTCCAGCATGACATGTTAGGGGGGAATGTTCCATTTCTCAACAGTAAGGTTGGGTTGGCTGGTAGCTGAGTGGTTAGAGTGTTGGGCCAGTAACCGAAAGATTGCTGGATCAAATCCCCGAGCTGACAAGGTAAAAATCTATTGTCCTGCATCTGAACAAGGCAGTTAACCCACTGTTCCTAGGCTGTCAATTTTTTCATAACTGACTTGCATAGTTAAATAAAGGTACAATTAAAAAGGTTAAGGTTATTGTAGACAGAAAGGTTAGTTATAATGACTTCCCCCCAACTGGAGAATGGTTCAATTTGATATATAAAGTAACACAAATAACTTTGGGGAGAGTAGGCCTGGGTGATGGGCTGAGAGGTGGGATTATTCAAATCCAATCCTCATAAAAAAACACCTTATCCTCCATCCAATCAATCTCTCTGTCTGTAAGGTTACCTGCTTTGGTCCACGTACATATTTTATAAGATTTTATAAGGGGTATCTCTAGTAATGGTATAGTCTCAGCACTGTCTGGTAACAATCCACAAACCCAACAATCTGATGCATTCTGTAGTACAGATACATTGTTAGAAAATGTTTGACCTGGGGAAAACCCCAGAATGTTCATGTCCTTGTTTACGTCTCTTCAGGTTGGCAGAGTCACCAGGTTCCAGGTTCAGGTCAGCGGGTCATCCCCCTGTGGAAACTAGGCCTCGTTGGAGCAGAGAGGTTGGGGAGAGGTTACGAGCACGTTCAGTTGCCTCTTGCTCGAAGTCTGCGACCACCCAGAGGATGCCCACAGCCAAAATGGCTGCGAGTCCCAGGGTAAGCAGAGTGCCCCTACTGGGTTGTAAGTGTAACAGGAGTAACATCTTCTTCTGGCTCTGCCACTTGCTTACAGCGGGAGGTGTGGATCCAGGTGTCTTTCCCTAAGCACTTTACCGCCGTTTGGGTGGTGAGGGTGATCTGATGTGGTCCTTTCCACCTGGGTTTCAAAGGTTTACCTCTGTCGTGCCTCTTGACCATTACCCAATCTCCAGGCTGGAGATCATGATGGGGATGGTTTTCTGGGGGAGTTTGGGCAGCAGAGACCTGTGAGTGAACAGCTCGAATACAGTTTGTCAGAGCTATACAGTACTTCATCATAGTGTCATCCAACAGATGCAGATCTGGGACTGCAGCTGGTGGTGACGCGGGGTCCTAATGGGACGGGCCATCAGTACCTCATGTGGACTGAGGCTATAGGTAGCACATCCACCCAGTCCTGTTTGAGCACATATTTTTGCCAGTTTATTTTTCAGAACGCCATTATAACGTTCCACAAGTGCAGAACTTTCCGGGTGAAACGGTACATGCTACTTTCTCATAACTTGCATCATGTCACATACACTGTAGTTTTTTCCTTATCTTCAAGTTGAAATGTGTACACCCCTATCACTCTCTAAACTTTGTGGTACACGGAATCGTGGAACAATGTCTTGTAACAGGCACTTAGACACAGTCTTTGCTTCCTCATTTAATGTGGGGAAGGCTTCGATCCATTTGGAGTAGATGTCAATCATTACCAACGTATTTTTTTTTATTTTACAGGCAGGCATGTGAACAAAATCAATTAGCATATTTACAAAATGTCCCCAGGGGACTGGTAGGCTAGACCAGGGGTTCTCAAACATTTTTTGTTGACGGACCCTTTTTCACATGCAACATTAATCACTGACCCCCTACTGAGAAACTGACTGACAAAAGAGTATAAAATGTACTTATAAACACATACTGTTAATAATGCTTCAAGAAAAAAAAGTACACAACACTTACAGACACTGTAGATGTCAGTGAGATGGGTGATCCTGCTTCTTACTGCAGAGTCTGTCTATCCTCGGTGTGATGGTTGACAAGCAAACTCGCAAATCATTCTCCACTTCTAGTCGGGACCTGAGCTTTGTCTGCCAAAGCAGAGAATGATGCTTCACATATATATATGTTGTTGGGAAAGGTAGCAGCACTTTCATGGCTTCTTTTACTAAGGCTGGGTACTCCCCAGCAACAGTTGGCCAAAACTGGTAAGGGGCTTGTTCCTAAAACTCATTTTCAGCGTGCAGTCACAGGAGAGTTCAACCAGCTCTTGTTCTGCTTTTCCACTCATGGGACAGGTTGACGTAGCAAAAGTTGAAAATGGATCTTGAACCCAATCGTATTCCTCCATGTTTCAAACTCCGAAGTACTCTGCCAATGTTGAAAGGTGAGCAACGATACTGTCTCTCACACAGTCAATTGTCATGCCGTTCGTATCCAGGAATTCTGTCAGTTGTGGCAACACATCGGAGATTCCATTGCTCACTCTTGTTTTCCAAATGTCTACTTTATTCGTAAATGATGCAATCTTGTCACTGACCTCAAGTATGGTAGTATTGCCCCCTTGTGTGGACAGGTTCAGGGTGTTCAACAAGTTAAAAATGTCTGCAAGGTATGCAAGCTTTGTGATCCATAGCATGTCAGAAAAGTTTGTGGCAAGTGTAGGATTATGCACAGAAAGAAAGCTCAGCAGCTCTTTGCGAAGTTCGAAAACTCTTTCCAACACTCTGCTACGAAATAACCAACGCACCTCTGTGTGAGACAATAATTTGTCATATTCAGCACCCGTTTCGGAACACAACTTTGAAAATAGGCGTGAATTCAAAAGCCTGGACTTCACAAAATTCACAACTGTCACAACTGCATTTAGAACAGCATGTAATTCGTGTTCCATTTTCTTTGATGCAAGGGCCTGGCGATGCAACATGCAGTGTGTTACAATTACGTTTGGGTTTATAGCTCATATTCTTGCTACAACACCATTCCTGTTGCCTGTCATAGCGGCCGCGCCATCTGTACAAACAGCGACACACTTCTCCCAGTTTAGATATTCAGCTTTCATGAAATCATTCAATAATTTCAAAATGTCTTCCCCTGTTGTACGTTCTGGTAACTCCTGACAAAAAATAAAATTTTCCATAATTTCCCCCAACCAAACATAACGAACATAACCAAAAGAATTGTGCTGCATTACCAACATCTGTTGTCTCATCAAGCTGAATTGCAAACTGCTCACACGTGCGTAGCCTTTCGGTGAGATGGCATTTCAAATCACTTGAAAGCTCTTAAATTCTCCTACCTACTGTGTCGTTAGAAAGTGGTATGGCCTTCAGTTTTCTTCGCTGCATCTTCGCTAACCATCACTTTCAAAGGGAGCGATACAGAATCATTGTTAAGCTCATCAGAAAACTTGGTAGTGCACCTTGAAGAGAAAATAGGCTTCACTAGGCTGCATCAGCTGCTACAGGGTCCCATTAAGCGGAATAGACACCTTCTAAAGTAAACAATCCAAGAGCCCCTTTCATGTAATCTTATCATCTAGACCTGTTGCATTGATGAATGACTTGTGTTCTGTTCTTTCTGTCCCTGGGTGTCAGGCTCTGGCCAGAGAGAAGCCTATTTGCTTCTCTATGTAGCTATGGTCAGAGTCTGACAGTGTCGTTCTTTTCTGTTTCTGTGTGGGGTTTGGGTTGGATCCCTAATTAGAGGCAGCTGCCCCGCATTGTCTCTAATTAGGGATCCTATATACGTTGAGTCTGTCCTTCACACTGGTGTGGGTCATTATCGTTATATGTTCGCTATATGTCGCAGTCACGGTGAAAAGTAAGTGTGCCTTTTTTACGTCCGTTCAGTTCGTGTCTGTTTCGGGGAACGTGACGTTTAGTCTATTCGTGTTTTGTTCTGTAGTTCGTCATTTGTGTTTGTTGTTTATACATAGTATATATAAAAATATTACATAGTATACATAAATATAGATGTGGAACTACTATCCCTGCGCTGCGTCTTGGTCATTCCTACACCCACATCGTGACACTGGGACATCAACTAGTCAAAATCTGAAACCGTTTTTTTAACAAATCTGCTATGGCCTTCAAAAAGTTGGTGCCTGCTTAACAGTTTTTTCTTTTTTTGCACAGCCCTGGTACTAAAAACAGTTATTGGATCTACTTTAATTGTGGCCAGTTTTCCAAGTAATGGAAACAGATTATTGTTTTAGATTACATTACGTTCTTACTTAAATCACTGGTGCTTTTCAAACTATCGAATTGAGAAATAAAAATTGGAAATCGTAAAAAATGTATCTTATTCTATTATTCATACCTCTGTTCCAAATTTTCCTACAGTGTCCCTTACAGCCTGAGTTCAGTGAACACCACTCACTTTCACTGGCGGCTTATCTATGGGTCCACAGGAATCTAATCTTTAACCCAAACACCAGATGGCAGCCTCTAATTTAATATCAGTCCCAAGGCTCAATCCCTCTGTTCGTCATGTGGCCTTGTATTGAAACATACGCTTCTTCAAATTACTAAAATACTGCATTATTAGAGTGCTATTTGAAAGCCACTAATAACATATTACCATTCACATACTGTCAACACTCATTCAATTTGGCATCAACTGATAGTACCATGTATCTTTCCATTTTACTGTCTTTAATACTGCCTTTCAATTTTGCCTACTCACAAATTGGTTTAGAAATTAATCGTTGGGGATATCAATCAAAATTCCATCGGGTGTACGATAAATTGTAGCCTTAAGTTTAATTAACAAGTCTCTACCTAGCAAGTTAAACGGTTGAGTGGGTGAATACAGAAAATCATGTTCAACATTTATTGGTCCTATTAAATAGGGCATGGGTTTGTTTCAAAATGAGTTATGGAAATCCCATAAGCGTTTATAGTTTTATTGGTTAGGGGTACGTCAAGTCCCGTACCTTTACCAAAAGTGGATGTAGTGGCTCCTGTATCCACCAACATAGGAATTTCTTTCCCTTGTATTTGTACCATAATGTTAGGCCCAGATTGGTCTACTTTTATCTGTGGGCATTGCTGTATTAAAGATGATGTTTCCCCTGAGTTATGTCCTCTCATTTGCGTTTCCAATCTCCTTGGACACTCATTTTTCCAGTGGGTGCGCCCGCACCCGCAGGTTGAAAAGCCCCTGCCGTGTAAAACTGCCTGTAAGCAGCAGTCAGTTTTGGTGGATTCACCCTTAATAGTTTCCATGCAATGCTGAGCTAGGATAGTAATTCCAGTAGGGGGTCATTTGTTTGAGTAGCTCAGAGACCTTCTTTGGTAACCCACACACACGCTGATACCAGGGGGCAGTTTATTTATTTATTTAACTAGGCAAGTCAGTTAAGAACAAATTCTTATTTACAATGACGGCCTACCTACAGGGACAGCCATGGTAGTACAGCGAGCCTGGAGCAAATTAGGGTTAAGTGTCTTGCTCAAGGACACATCAACAGGTTTTCACCTTGTCGGCTCAGGTATTTGAACCAGCAACCAGCAATTTTGAACTAACCACTAGACTACCTGCTGCCCCAGTTAACTCCCTCCATATCAGACACCATTCCAGAGTGCTTGAAAAAGATGTCTCTCATTCTGCTCGAGAAACCATGGGCATCTTCACCATCACTCATAACACAGGATGTAATTTTGGTCCAATCTACTCGAGCAGCGTAGCGGTGTAACACTGCCGTTAGGGCTTCTATTTTCAATGGAGGATACAAAACCACTGGTGGTGGGGATTGAGGCTGTGTAGTGGGAGCTGAGGGAGGGGCCGGTTCATTGGTTAGAGGGTTTACCACCCATGATTTCTAATAGTTTTCTTAGTCCTGTATTGTTACACCAAATCACTTCAAATTGTATTGTTTTCTCCATTTTTTTATTGTTACTTTATCAAATCTCTAGTAACCCATTAAACACACATTCATCACTTAATCTCTCTTTATCCAACTTCATCTCTCTTTATCCAACTACTTCTCTCAACCGACACAATTCTACCCGACCACTGGTCGATCACTTCCTCTCTATACTCAAACCGTCCTAATACAAACCAAACAATTACAGTCACATGTCTGTAATTACCTTCAACCTTCTCACGTACTTTCCCAACTTCATTAAACATGCTCAATCCTTCAACTCACTTCCTCTCATGGCTGCAAATCTGTTATACAGTATATATTGTCCTTGTATTTAGTTACATATATTATGACTTGTATTTAATGTAAATCAGTTTCCTTAGATTTACTCCCTGGATCAATTTCCTTAGATCCCCCAAACCAGTTTCCTTAGGTTCACCAAACCACTTTCCTTAGGTTCACTAAACCAGTTTCCTTAGGTTTTACTCCCATTGATCAATATTAACCCTGGATCAATTTCCTTAGATCCCCTGAACCAATTTCCTTAGGTTCTACACGGGATTGTAGGTACGTTCTGGATCAATTTCCTTAGATCCTACAGTTCACCGGCCAGATTCAGTATTACAATTTAGTGGATGAGAAGGACAAGAGATCTTTCACCATTAAGGCTCGGCTGGAAAACAGACCGTCCCTCACAGAGATTTTTGAATAAGGGCTCTTACTTCTTACCTCACGGCACCAAATGTTATGGAAAACTTGATCCAAAGATTAAGGCAGAGACTATTGAATGATATAATAGACACATATTTAATCAAGCAGCTGCAGGGGAGATCTATCTCTGACTTCACAGGGAAGAACTTGAAGAGTAACAGTTTCTAGAAGACAGTGGCCTTGTGTTAGGGTGCAGACATAACAGGAGTCTATGAAATGCAAAACACCACAGAACCTATTCCTTGAGAAGTTACAGCTCACCCCAAATTCTGCCACCACACTACCCACATCCAATACTGAGCCCACCCACATCCAATACTGAGCCTACCCACATCCAATACTGAGCCCACCCACATCCAATACTGAGCCTACCTACATCCAATACTGAGCCCACCCACATCCAATACTGAGCCCACCCACATCCAATACTGAGCCCACCCACATCCAATACTGAGCCCACCCACATCCAATACTGAGCCCACCCACATCCAATACTGAGCCCACCCACATCCAATACTGAGCCCACCCACATCCAATACTGAGCCCACCCACATCCAATACTGAGCCCACCCACATCCAATACTGAGCCCACCCACATCCAATACTGAGCCCACCCACATCCAATACTGAGCCCACCCACATCCAATACTGAGCCCACCCACATCCAATACTGAGCCCACCCACATCCAATACTGAGCCCACCCACATCCAATACTGATCCCACCCACATCCAATACTGAGCCTACCTACATCCAATACTGAGCCCACCCACATCCAATACTGAGCCCACCCACATTCAATACTGAGCCCACCCACATCCAATACTGAGCCCACCCACATCCAATACTGAGCCCACCCACATCCAATACTGAGCCCACCCACATTCAATACTGAGCCTACCTACATCCAATACTGAGCCTACCTACATCCAATACTGAGCCTACCCACATCCAATACTGAGCCCACCCACATCCAATACTGAGCCCACCCACATCCAATACTGAGCCCAGCCACATCCAATACTGAGCCTACCCACATCCAATACTGAGCCTACCCACATCCAATACTGAGCAGGTGCTGAGATCAAATTATTTATATTTATTTATTTTTATTTTTAATCCCAGCCCCGTCCCCGCAGGAGGTCTTTTGCCTTTTGGTAGGCTGTCATTGTAAATAAGAATTGGTTCTTAACTGACTTGCCTAGTTAAATAAAGGTTAAATAATAAACAAATAATAATAATACAATAGATCATATAATCAGCAGTGTAGGCCTACAGAGTCTAATGGTTAATGAGGTACTGTATTATAACATATTTTTCATAGCCAGTTCATGCCCATATTTAGAAGAACAGAAGGCTTAAAACAGTCACTGTCGTTTTCATAATTGTGAAAAACTAGAGACAATTTTTGGCTCCTTTGAAGTAAATGGAAGGTTATGAGTGTTGGGAGATTTTACTGTTGGTTTGCCCTGACACCTAGTGGCCATTTGTGTACTTCATCTGATGGTGTGGTCTGTGAGTTTGGTAGAAAGTTATACAGTGACTATTTACGTTTGACTAGATTGTGAGCAGGGGCGGACTGGGAACATAAATGTTTTCCTTGAGGCCCCCACATTAAAGAATTTCTTCCCTTGAGGCCCATATGATTAGGCAGATAATTGTTGTGCAAAATACCAGAGTTAGACAGGCCCACCTGACAAAAAATGTCCAGTCCACCCCTGAATGTGTGCATAGTGGGACATTTTGCAGTGTGTGGGTGGTCTATGGCCAACAATAGTTCCAAGTGCCCTGGGAAAATTGCGGGGGGGGTTAGCTACATTATATGCGTCTAATACTTGTGTTGCGTTCCGCTGCTTAGACATTGCCAGATTTTACAATGCCTGGATAGGTATTTTACCCATCAGCTAACCACATCATATGTTATAGCAATCTGTAAGTCGATGACCGTCAATGACGTGGCACACAACCATTGGTTGATGCATGCATGGGCCAAATTCAAGAGGATCAAAACCGTAATGCATCATGGGTAAATTGTGACTGACTGACTGAGCTACAAATAATAATGACTAGTTAATGATCAGTCAGTCAGCAGTCGCCTGTCGGCTAAACAGTGGATGTAGACCTTGTGCTTCCTCGGTGTGAGGAGGCTACAGAGACGAAAGAGGAAGCGAGACATCTCACTCACTCCTTTTGTCTGGTTCATATACGGTCAATGAACTATGCAGACCAGACCCCTTAAGCAGAAAGGAACTGTGACCATTTTCTTCAATGGTTAAGGGCCTGAGTGGGACATCTTCATTTCTCCACCATCTTTGGAGGCTATCGAGGAAAGGAGGACACTCTTCCGTTCACCTATTAACAAATTGATACTCTCCTACATATATCAACCACTTTTCTGTTTCCTGGTCACGGAGGAGAGGAGGACGGAGCAGTCAAGGAGAGGACAGACTTTTACTCAATTGAGAGTCTTTCAATAAATCATGGTGACAGTAGTACTTCAAAAGATGGTGGATAATTTCAGATAATTCACTCAGGCCATTTAACATTGAAAAAAAGTTCTGGTCTACTTAACTGGGTTTGTCTCCCGTAGACACTAGAGCTCTGCTACCCGACCCCACCCCGACAGACCCCAACATTATATGTACGTCGAGTTTAGGGCCCGTTTCTGCCATAGACCCTACTGTAGCAGTGATGATCATGTTGTGTTCTGTGTTCATCAACAATAAAAAAATATATTTTAAATCACCTTGTCTTTGTCATTTAGCTAGTCTACTGAGTGATGTATGTCTGTTTAGAAATGGCATCACATGGAACTGAATAAAATGTACATTAATAGATTTTTCCCATGTGGGACAATGTCTCTACAATTTCATTTCAGAAGGATATACACCATTTTTTTTTATTTGTGCCGAAACAACTGGAGAGGAGATTGATACGAGCCTTTAGAAATAACAGTGGTTGAAGTGTTCTTTTGAAACCAGCAGATGGAGATGTACACCCAACCTTGAGAAAAACTCCCATATACAGTTTGAAATGCTGGAAGCCCCACACTTGAATTTACACCAACCTGTTTTTCCTCCATTTTTTGAGTCGTTATTGGGTCTGACCCCATGGGAAGGAATCCTTGAAGAGGACAGAGAACATAATTTGGCTTACCACACCAGGGTCATGCTACAGACCATGCTACACAGAGTTATGTCAGGAAAATGGACCCTAGGTCCTGATCCTGCATTGACCACTAATGAACACACAATCTCAATGAATTGTAAAATAACTGCAGACCCGTGTGTCATATCAAGTGTAGCTCTTTAACCTATGTGAGTGAGTGCCCTCTCCCAACTTTGACAAAAGCAGTGTAGCCTAGGTCCCTGTGCACTGTTTCTGCAATGTCCCTGTAATATTTCTGAAATGTCCCTGTAATGTTTCTGCAATGTCCTCGTAATGTTTCTGCAATATCCTTGTAATGATTCTACAATATTCCAGTAATCTTTCTGCAATGTCCCTGTAATGTTTCTGAAATGTCCCTGTAATGTTTCTGAAATGTCCCTGTTATGTTTCTCGTTACTTATAGCCATGTCCCCTTGACAAAAGATTCAGATCAGCATGTTTGCTTTCTCAGAGGATCAGTCTGTTCCCTGTTAATGTTTTATAAACTCCTGACTGTCCTGACAGGTTAATACGCAGCCTCCTGACACGGAGGTAGAACCACTGTGTAATTTAATGCTTTCTTCTATGTTTCTAGTAGCAGCCATAGCTTTCTTGTGGAACTTAACAACGCAAGTATGATTCAACTGACAATTGTTAGAATGGTTAAGTAACTTTAAGATTGGAATAGGTAGTCAAAACCAACATCGTTCAAGGTCGCAGCCCAGCGTGATACCAGCAGAGAGGGGTACTTTTGACATCTTTCCACTATCGATTTATTCTCTGTATAAAGATGTAAATGAATGCACCAATATCATATATCATTCAACTAGCAGTCCTTCACCTGCTCTCTTTCTCAGTCAGATAATGTACTCTGATGTGTTGACAAAGCCCCATCACATCTGCTAGTCTCATTGACCTAGCTAAGTGCAGCCTGTGATATGAACATTTGCCTCTCTCAGTCTGCAAATTGCACCTTTCAGAGCAGTGACAGTAAGGGAGAACAGGTGGGGTATTTTGGGGGTCCCTGTGTGACAGCTGCAGCCTCTGTTAGCGGGGGAAAAAAAGTGCCCCGGAGAGCATGGTGAGAGAACACATAATGGGAGGGGAGTGTGTTAGAAATGGGGATGGAGAGATGATGGCAGAGAGAGGGGAGAGAGGTTTGGGTGGTTAGGATGGGAGTAGAGAGATGGAGGTAGAGGAGGATGGCGATAAAAAGATGAGGAAGGATGGAAGAGAGCACGTTGGAGCTGGGGAGAGGAAGTGAAAAGGGAACAAGGTGGTAGATGTTTTTGTGATGGGGACAGAGAGGTATGGAGGGAGGGGAGGCTCAGACTGCCATTGGTGGGAACTCAAGACTCCGTAATAGAGCCAGTAAAAACTGCTCTGATGCAGCCCGTCGTGACATGAGTGGCAAAGAGCTCGCATTACGGGCCATTTCCCCATTTCTCTCAATCCACTACAGTCTCCCAACCAGCTCTGAGTAGTCAGTATATTACAGCAGGCCCATTTGGTGGTTGGTGCAGGGAGAAGCGAGTGTGATTAGCTTTCCTGTGGAGCTACCATGGCCACTGCTGATCCTGTGTTCTCACCACACAGAGACAGAATAGCCTGCCCGGGCGCTGCTGCACATCATTACTTATTGTTCACACCAGAGAAGCCCACATCTGTGTCCCAAAAGGCACCCTATTCCCTATATAATGCACTACTTGTTTTTGATCAGAGCCCTATCTCTGATCCCAAGTTTGGGCTCTGGTCAAAAGTAGTGCCCTATATAGGGAATAGGATGCCATATGGAACGTAGCCCATACCTCTCCAAGGTGTCATGTCACTTATTTAGGTGTTATTAAGAGTCTGCTGCTGAGGTGGAGGGAATAGATCCCTTGCTAGATTAGAGACTTGCTTTTGTACTCTGGGGATGGTGGTCAAGAAGTACTGTTGGTGATTTTACAACTTCTTATGGACTTTTAATACCTGTCGCATGCAGTTCGTCATTAGTCCATTGTTAAGCTAGTTGTCAACATTGATTTGTGATTAAAGGGTTTATAGACTATGTCAAAGGGTGTAGGCATTCATTATGTGGAAGAACATGGACCCAAACTTAATTTGTGGTTTCATTATTGACTCATCTCTCATCTCATCTCAGTCTTGTCTCAGGGTTGTAGGTTGGTGGTCTGTTGATATCCCTCTAGTGGTGTGGGGGCTGTGCTTTGGCAAAGTGGGTGGGGTTATATCCTGCCTGGTTGGCCCTGTCCGGGGGTATTGTTGGACGGGGCCACTGTGTCTCGCGACCCCCCCTGTCTCAGCCTCCAGTATCGATGCTGCAATAGTCTATGTGCCGGGGAGCCAGGGTCAGTCTGTCTTATCTGGTGAAATTATTCTATCTTATCTGGTGTCCTGTGAGAACTTAAGTATGCTTCCTCTAACCCTCTAACCCTGACCTGTTCACCAGACGTGCTACCTTGTCCTGGACCAGCTGTGGTACTCTTATAATCTCCACCCGGCCCAGCCAGAAAAGGACTGGCCACCCATCAAAGCCTGGTTCCTCTCTCGGTTTCTTCTTTCTTCTTCCGGCCTTTCTAGGGAGTTTGTTCTACGTGTTTCTACATCTGCATTTCTTGCTGTTTGGGGTTTTAGGCTGGGTTTCTGTAGAAGCACTTTGTGACATCTGCTGATGTAAAAAGGGCTTTATAAATACATTTAATTTTACTTGATTTGATATTGAATTTCAGTTTGGAAATGTAGGATCTTAATAATCCTGCAGCATCAGGAAATGTGAATTATTATGTGGATTTTGACTAATGTATAAAGCCAGTATGAGGGTTTGTGCTCAGGCTAGAATGGTGCGTAGGAGAAAAAATATTGAGTAGCAGTCAAAACCTTTTTTAAATGTTCTACATTGCAGAATAATAGTGAAGACATCACAACTATGAAATAACATATATGGAATCATGTAGTAACCAAAAAAGTGTTAAACAAATCAAAATATATTTTTGATTCTTCAAAGTAGGCACCCTTTGCCTTTATGACAGCTTTGCATACTCTTGTCATTCTTTCAACCAGCTTCATGAGGAATGCTTTTCCAACTGTCTGAAAGGAGTTCCCACATATGCTGAGCACTTGTTGGCTGCTTTTCCTTCACAATGTGGTCCAACTCATCCCAAACCATCTCAATTGGGTTGAGGTCGATTGATTGTGGAGGCCAGGTCATCTGATGCAGCATCCCATCACTCTCCTTCTTGGTGAACTAGACCATACACAGCCTAGAGGTAGGTTTTTGGTCATTGTCCTGTTGAAAAACAAATGATGTTTTTTGCGACTGCACTTGAAGAAACTTTCAAAATTCTTGTAAAATTCCAGATTGACTAACCTTTATGTCTTAAAGTAATGATGGACTGTCATTTCTCTTTACTTATTTGTGCTGTTCTTGACATAATATGGACTTGGTATTTTACAAAATAGGGATATCTTCTGTATACCAACCCTACCTTGTAACAACACAACTGATTGGCTCAAATGCATTAAGAAGGAAAGAAATTCCACAAATGAACTTTTAACAAGGCACCCCTGTTAATTGAAATGCATTCCAGGTGACTACCTCATGAAGCTGGTTGAGAGAATGCCAAGAGTGTGAAAGCTGTCATCAAGGCAAAGGGTGGCTACTTTGAAGAATCTCAAATATAAAATAAATTTTGATTTATTTAACACTTTTTTGGTTACTACATGATTCCATATGTGTTATTTCATAGTTTTGATGTCTTCACTATTATTCTACAATGTAGAAAATAGTAAAAAAAACATTGAATGCGTACAGGTGTGTAGGTGTCCAAACTTTTGAATGGTACTGTATATAGATAGATAGATAGATAGATAGATAGATAGATAGATAGATAGATAGATAGATAGATAGATAGATAGGTACTTTATTGATCCCCCGGGGGGGAAATTTCATAAAATATATACATATATATAAATATGTGACAGTGCAAGGATGGTGAGCACAAAAAGGAGGAGGTCGAACAAAAGGGAAAACAAGAAAGAACGAAGTTGACTTTTGGTTTTTAATAACGCACAGCACTTTCATGAGGCGCAGCTCATAAACAGTAATCCACACTCACAACACAGGGAGGGGAACATATAGAGGGTGTGCAATAATGTGACTGGAAGCAGGTGTGTGTGCGTGTGGAATCAAGGGATAGGAACAGGTGTGGGCGCGTGAACAGTTTTCAGCTGTGCTAACATAATTGCAAAAGGGTTTTCTAATGATCAATTAGCCTTTTAAAATGATAAACTTGGATTAGCTAATACAACGTGCCATTGGAACACAGGAGTGATGGTTGCTGATAATGGGCCTCTGTACACCTATGAAGATATTCCATTAGAAATCAGCCGCTTCCAGCTACAATAGTCATTTACAACATTAACAATGCCTACACGGTATTTCTGATCAATTTTATGTTATTTTAATGGACAAAAAAATTGGCTTTTCTTTTAAAAACAAGGACATTTCTAAGTGACCCCAAACTTTTGAGCGGTATTGTATATTAATTTTGTTATTTTAATATTCATGTTGACAAAGAGACTGACTCCAAGGCCATTGAACTTATGAGTCTTTTGAGCTCTATGGACTTTATCCAACATGTTACTGGGCCCACCCATAACCGCGGCCATACTCTGGGCCCGGTTATACCAAGGAGCTTTCTATTGACATTTAGTTGATGTTGCTTTATCTGATCACCGCTGTGTATTTTTTACTACATTGGGTAATACTGAAATGAAACGCTATCTTACCTCTGAAGTTGCTACAGATGTTAGTGAGTATATTCTACTCTGCCTTCCTCTTGTGATGATTAAGTTCATAACTTGAATGGCAAGTTAAGGGCAATCATTGATTACATAGCTCCAGTAAGGTTGAAAAAGGCCACATCCAAATGGAAAGCAAATCAATTAAGGAGAAATTGCAGAAGGGCAGAAGTGGAGAAAGTCGAAGTTACAGGTCCATATTGATATTCTGAGAGAGCAACTAGGCATATATAACAAGGCAATCATAAATGCCAGACGGGCTCATTTTTCTTACTTGATCACTAATAATCAGAAAATTAGAGAGTGCTCTTCTCGACCATTGATGGCCTGATAAATCCCTGCAAACCTATGTGAACTTTCCTCTATATCTAAATGTAATGAGTATGCGGCATATTTAAGATATAAGATAACACACCTTAGGCTGGGTATCAGTCAAACAAGACCTGATGAGAAGTTGGGTGATATGTGCCTACCATGCAAAGGCACTATGGAGTTATTTTTCCTGGTTGACAACAACTTAAGACTTCTACCTGCCTTCTCAGTCCTATCCCCACCACCTTCTTCAAAACAGGTTTTAAGAGCATACAGTGCAGTCTGAAAGTATTCAGACCCCTTCACCTTTCCATTTTCCTCATCAACCTATACACAATACCACATAATGACAAAGTGAAAACTGGTTTTTAGAAATGTCTGCAAATTTATTTTAAAAAATTAAAACATAAATATAGCATTTACATAAGTATTCAGACCCTTTACTCAGTACTTTGTTGAAGCACTTTTGGCAGCGATTACAGCCTTGAGCCTTCTTGGGTATGACGCTACAAGCTTGGCACATCTGTATTTGGGGAGTTTCTCTCATTCTACTCTACAGATCCTCTCAAGCTCTGTCAAGTTTGACGGTGAGCGTCGCTGCACAGCTATTTTCAGTTCTCTCCAGAGATGTTCGAACGGGTTCAAGTCCGGACTCTGACTGGGCCACTCAAGGACATTCAGAGACTTGTCCTGAAGCCACTCCAGCGTTGTGTTGGCTGTGTGCTTAGGGTTGTTGTCCTGTTGGAAGGTGAACATTCGCCCCAGTCTGAGGTCCTGAGCACTTTGGAGCAGGTTTTCAAGGATCTCTCTGTACTTTGGTCCATTCATATTTCCTCGATCCTGACTAGTCTCCCAGTCCCTGCCGCTGAAAAACATCCCCACAGCATGAAGCTGCCACCACCATGCTTCACCGTAGGGATGGTGCCAGGTTCTCCCATCTCCACAAAGGAACTCTAGAGCTCTGTTCTTGATCACCTCCCTGACCAATGCCCTTCTCCTTCTCCCACGATTGCTCAGTTTGGCCGGGCGGCCAGTTCTAGGAAGAGTCTTGGTGGTTCCAAACTTCTTCCATTTAAGAATGAAGGAGGCCACTTTGTTTTTGGGGACCTTCAATTTTGCAGAAATGTTTTGGTACCCTTCCCCAGATCTGTGCCTCGACACAATCTTGTCTCTGAGCTCTAAGGACAATTCCTTCGAACTCATGGCTTGGTTTTTGCTCTGACAAGCATTGTCCACTGTTGGACCTTATATACCCAGGTGTGTGCCTTTCCAAATCATGTCCAATCAACTGAATGTACCACAGGATGATCAATAAGAATATAAATAAGAATTTGTTCTTAACTTACTTGCATCGATAAATAAAGGTAAAAACAAATAAATAAATTAAATGGGATGATCCATGGAAATTTTGAGTCTCATAGTAAAGGGTCTGAATAGTTATGTAAATATGGGATTTCTGTTTTTTTTTTTTATACATTTGCTAAAATGTCTAAAAACGTGTTTTCACCTTGTCATTTTGGGGTATTGTGTGTAGATTGATGAGTAAATATTTGTATTTAATCACTTTTAGAATAAGGCTGTAACATAACAAATTGTGGAAATATTCAAGGGTTCTGAACACTTTCTGAATGCACTGTATATGAAGAAGTGCAGGCTGTTGTTAATCACTCCCTGTTCACAGGCACTTTCCCCACTGCACTAAAAACTGCTCTGGTGAAACCCCTTCGGTAGAAAAGTAATTCAGATTCTTCAGCTCTTAGTCATTTCCGGCCAATCTCCAACCTTCCATTCTTAAGCACAATTATGGAGAAATTGGTTTTCAAACAGAAAAAAAAGAGCCAACTGTATTTTCAGAAAATTCCTATCTGGTTTTCATGCCCACCACATCACAGAGAAAGCCTTCGTAAAAGTGATAAATGATCTTAGAGTCAACACAGATGCCAAACAGCTCTCTGTCTTTGAACTCTTGGATTTAAGTGCTGAATTCGACACTGTTGACCATGATGTCCTTCTGGACAGACTGGAGAGGTGGGTTGGCCTCTCCGGCACAGTTCTAAAATGGTTTAAGACCTATTTAACTGGTCAAGAGTTTTTATCACACGTGGTGTTCCACATGGTTCGATTTTGTGTCCGGTACTGTTCAGTTTGTATATGTTACCCCTTGACAGCATTATCAGAAAGCATGACATTGATTTCCACTGCTACGCAATTCACAACTTTACATTTTAGCTCCACAGATGAATTATTAGACTGTATTAGTGATTTAAACACGGATGTCTCACAACTTCCTTCAGCTAAATCAAGACAAGACTGATGTACTTATTATTGAAGCCAAAGCACAGAGAGAGAATCTGACCCCACATTTTCATTCACAGGCAATAATGGAAACACCAGGAAAAACATCTAGGTGTCATTTTAGACCTTGAACTCAATTTCGAATCAGACATTAGGAATGTGACCAAAATAGCTTTTTACCAGCTGAGGAACATTGCCAAGGTACAGCCGTTTCTATCTAAGGCTGATACAGAGAGACTCATGCATGCTTTTATTACAAGCAGGCTTGACTACTGTAATGCTCTCCTGTCTGGTCTACATACAGAATGTTGCAGCACGGCTACTGACCAAGACCAGACAGAGAGTACACATTATTTATTTATAGGGGACAATGCACATGAATCAATATCAATATTACAATAATGCAACATCCATGTAAATGTGCCGGGGTTAGGCAAAAGCTCATTTGCACCTGTAGTTCCAGGGCAGGTAAGTGCAATTACACAGCCACAATACAAATACACACTAAAACAATACAAAATACAAATACATTACATCCAATAATATATAATTCTAACAAAAACAACTTATTCGTAATAAAAACACTGTCGTCTTACATATGAGGAACCCCAGATAACTAATGTGTACAGGTTTGGAAAGATTTGAGCCATGTTTTCAATCTAAATGTAAAAGTACAGTAATCAGTGCAGCTTCTCAAGTCCATGGGCATTCCAGTATATTGTAGCTCTAACAGAGAAGGCAGATTGACATCATTTGCTGTGTCGGAAATTGACAATGCTATCCGCTCTAGTTACTGCCCTTGTTATCTTGCTGAGCAGGATATGCCGGCATAGAAGTGGAGGGGAAAGACCATGCAGGATCTTAAAGACAAGGCTTGCATCTACATACTGGTTAAAGCTATCCAGACTGACAAGACCATGCAGGATCTTAAAGACAAGGCTTGCATCTACATACTGGTTAAAGCTGTCCAGACTGAAAAATTTAAGTGTGTGAATGATGTGACAATGGTGGTAACGGTTTGATTTGTTATCAAAGATCTTAAGTGTTTGTTTGTAGAGTGATTCAGTTGGTTTCAGAATAGTAGCTCCTGCTTTTGACAAGCATGTGGGGCAATATCTCAGATGTGAGAAGATCATAGCATGCAGATATAGTTTGGCGGACTCCAGAGGAAGGTAAGGTCTTATAAACCTAAAGTTGGATAATCCAAACTTGATCGTGTTAACCACCTTCTTCACATATTTCTTAAATGTCAAGTTGGAGTCCAAAATGACGCTGAGATACCTGAAGTTAGACACAACTTTCAGATTCTCCCCATTAACAGCTTGTTGGGAAGAACCAATGAATATTTTAGAGAATTACATACAAACAAACTTGTTGTCTGTTTTTTGAGTGTACATACAGGACTGTATCGTCTGCATACATCTGCATGTTAACCTGTGGGTAAGCAAGTGGGAGATCATTTATATAGATTGTAAACAGAAGGGGGCCTAATATTGACCCTTGTGGGACCCCATTGTTATAGTAAAGAGAGTCCGACTGAGTGCCACCCAGACGAACCCTTTGACTTCTGTTTGTCAGATATGAATACATCCAACTAATGGCTTCAGTGGACACATTGAGGGAGGATAGTTTGGATAGGACTTCATTATTCACAGTATCAAAGGCCTTTTTAAGATCCAAAAAGACTGCACTGACTTCACCAACCATGTCCAGTTAAGATTTAATTCACTCCAGAAAATAGCAATTGGCTGTTTCGGTAGAATGCTTAGTTCTGAATCCAAATTGCATTTGATGTATGGAGTTGCACTGATTGAGATAATCAGTCAGATGATCAGCAATCCATCTTTCATCTACTTTTGATAGCACTGGAAGAATGCTTATAGGTCGGTAATTTTCCAACAGTGTTGGGTCACCAGATTTAAAAACAGGTATCACTGCAGCAGACTTCCAAGCATTGGAGAAAATCCCATATTTGATGGACAGATTAACTAGATGTACAAGAGGGGCAATCAGATAACATTTGTGTCTCTTCAGGAATACAGTGTCTAGACCAAATACATCTTCTGTTCTAGAGCTCCTGAAAAAGCTAATAATAGTTCCCAATGCTGATGCTGAGATTTCAGGAATTCTGTATATTGATCTTATTTCTCAGTGATGTAAATATATGTCTGTCATCATTCTGACCAAACCTCAGCGCTTTTTTCAAGGAAAGATCCCAGTTAGTAAGTTAATGGATCAGGTCTGTTAGTAAACACCAGATCAATTTGAGTCTGGGATGTTTGTGTTACTCTGGTTGGTCCTTGTATTATTTGAGTCAGGTTTAAATAGTCTGTGATCTCTTTGAGTTCTTTCCTGCATGCCAGTTTATACTGAAATCACCCATGAAACTTGTTCTTATGATCACATTCTTTAAGCATGGCATTTAGATGGTGATAAAACGAGATATCAGATGTTGGTGGTCGATATAATCCAATAATAGTGAGAGACATATGAGGGGAGAGGAAGACATTCAGCCCCATACATTCAAGGTCATTGGCATGTTTCCATATGATACGATTGCATTTAAAGTTATCTTTCATATACACCATAAGCAATCCAACCACTCTGTGTCACGACCTGATCTGTTTCACCTGTCCTTGTCCTTGTCTCCGCCCCCTCCAGGTGTCGCTCATCACCCCCTGTGTATTTATACCTGTGTTTTCTGTCTCTCTGTGCCAGTTTGTCTTGATAGCCAAGTCAACCAGCGTTTTGTCTCTCAGCTTCTATTTTTCCCAGTCCTTGTTTTTCTTAGTCCTCCTGGTTCTGACCCATGCCTGTCCTGACACTGAGCCCGCCTGCCTGACCATTCTTCATGCCCTGACCTTGACTGCCTGTTCCACTGTACTGCTCGGAGTCTATCTGGTTGATGAACTATTGCCTGTCCCTGACCTGCCCATTGCCTATTCCCTTCATTATAATAAATATCGGAGCTCTAACCATCTGCCTCCTGTGTCTGAATCTGGGTCTCGCCTTGTATCCCTGTCCCTCCTGAATATTGAATATCCAGGGACATTAAAGGCAGAAATAGCAGAAGATTTCTTCAGCCATGTCTCAGAGAATCAGAAAGAAATCACGATTAGAGTCATTAAATAAATGGTCCACCTGTTCACTCTTTGAAATAACGCTACGAATATTCAGATAACTTCCTAATATTCCTCTAGGCTTGGAACCAGGGTCCCAGAGCATTTTAGCCTGATTAACGGTTTGCAAAAGTTTCATGGTGCAATGTTTTCTAATGGCTGGGTTAAGGGAACTGAGTTTATGTCTCAAAGGCAGGTTTAGTTTGGGACAGATTATCTGCAGATTGCTTATTCTCTTGAAAGCCATGTTAGTGACAGAGGTTATGCTCACATACACAGCATGTCCTTCTCTGAACCAGCACCATTCATCAATGAGTTTGGTTTGGATGGCTAATTAGGGGGACTTTTCTCCACTTCTCCCAGAATGACATCCTCCATATCAGCCTTTTTTTCTGCAGGTGACCTAACTCCAGCCTCTGATGGGGAGCTTTGTACCCTGGGCCGTGTGTTTGTTGATTTTTTGAAGGAAGCCCAGGCTTGATGTTTGGCTGTCTTCTATTAGGTTATGATTGTCACTGGTCTCAGTAGCCACTTTATCAGCTTCATTTTTAGAATTTTTCTTCTTCCTCTTTTTGTTCTTGGAATGAGAGGTCACTGTTGTAGACTCTGGCTCACCAGGTACTAACTCTAATGTTTCATTCACTTCGCCTTTGTCCTTAGGAGCCGAGAAATTATGCTCTTCAACCTCAGTCTCACTTTCTGTCATTTCAGCTGAGATATGTGATACGTTTGCCCTACTCATGGGGACAGGATTGTTGTCCTGCACATAGTGTGAAACCGTTTCCTCTCTGCACCTTATGTTGTCCAGTGTAGTAGGACTGTACTCTACCATCTCCTGACTCCCTCTACAGTAGGACTGTACTCTACCATCTCCTGACCCCCTCTACAGTAGGACTGTACTCTACCATCTCCTGACCCCTCTACAGTAGGACTGTACTCTACCATCTCCTGAACCCTCTACAGTAGGACTGTACTCTACCATCTCCTGACCCCCTCTACAGTAGGACTGTACTCTACCATCTCCTGAACCCTCTACAGTAGGACTGTACTCTACCATCTCCTGACCCCCTCTACAGTAGGACTGTACTCTACCATCTCCTGACCCCCTCTACAGTAGGACTGTACTCTACCATCTCCTGACCCCTCTACAGTAGGACTGTACTCTACCATCTCCTGACCCCTCTACAGTAGGACTGTACTCTACCATCTCCTGACCCCTCTACAGTAGGACTGTACTCTACCATCTCCTGACGCCCTCTACAGTAGGACTGTACTCTACCATCTCCTGACCCCTCTACAGTGGGATTGTGTCTGCCAGTCCTATCTAGTGAGGGCCCATCTTTACAGACCGTGTTATGGGAGTGATGGATGCTGCTTCAACATATACAAAATGATCTCCATTGGAGCAGTTTGTAAGTTGACCCTTGTATCTTATCACGCACCTGATCACTCTCCCCACCACCTTACATCCAGCTTTAGCCAGAAACTCAGACTCAACACTATCATCTGCTGATTCAGGTAGTTCTTTAATTGTAACTTGAATTGAGTTCTGGTCAGCCATGCGACTTCAAACTGAAAGGGTTATTCTCTTTGAACACAACATGTTTTCCTCTGACTGTTATTCCTCTGATCAGAAGCTTTGTCCTTGCTTACCTACTGAGAAAATAAATACGCAAGAGTGAACGTACTCTCTGTACTGACCTCAAGTGGTTTGGATGAATTTCATGTATGAGACTGTGGTAGAGCTCCTCCTCCTTAATGGGGTTGCTATGGCTTCTTCCTTTATCAGAATTTGTCTCTCCATTATAAAAATAGGTAAAACAGTCTCATTTGGGGTATTTCGTCCCACAACTTTGCTCCAGGTCTAATTTTCCTCGACATCAATTTTTGCATCGCTGGAAATAACTACAGCAGCCATTTTAATTGTAGTGTTAATGTTTAAAGTAATTTGTTTAACATTTAAATGTATCAAAAAGACTATTCACAATTATACAGTGAGGATACTTACTTAAGAATGTATGGATGGTTGATCATCAAATAGATATTTGCTGGAATCAGTGTTCTCCAGCAATTGAAGCTTCTTAGTTGGGCTGACAAAAAAAGATATCAAAACATAACAAGAAAAATATTTATATATCTTTCCGGACCTTACTGGATAAATCCAAAAAAGAAACCAACAAACAAAACAAAATAACTAAACGGTTTAAGCAATTTAAACCAAAAGGCATCCAATTACACAGTTTTAGAGTATTAAGATTATTCAATTGTTTTTTAAATCAATCCACGACTGTGCACCCCAATACATATCAGACATGCCTTTGAGTTATGTACCCAGTAGGTCCCTAAGGTCCTCTGGCACTGGCCTTTAAACTATCCCAAAGCCTAGGACCAAGACGCATTTAATATGCCCACAGCCTCTGGAAAAGCCTGCCAGAGAACCTGAGGGAGGTCGAAACTGTGGACATATTTTAGCTTTGCTTTTCAGTTTTTATTGTTACTATTTTGTTTTGTTTATCCTCTTATGTTTGATGTGTAGTAAATATTTCTGTTTTTATTTCCTGTGAAGCCATTGCGCTGCTTTCATGTCTGAAATGATTGATTTTACCATATTACCGCCACACCAGCAATCATGAGTCATGGTAATCTCCTCTCATGCACTCTGAACATGCTTTGGCAGTATTCAACTTGCTAATGACCATCAGGTCGCTAATGGCCTGGTACTCAGGGCTCTATTGTCCATCTAACCACTCTTACGTCAATGTAAATGCAATCAAAAATCACATCAAACACTTATTATCAAAACAGTATCTTGCTTTTAAAACTCACCTCACTGTGATGGTCAACTTGAATAAAGAAGTTCAGCAGCAGGTTGAAACTGAGTGTAAAACATGTTCGTTGTGGATGTTGTTTCAAAGCCTAACACAATGAAATGGACAGCGCTTTCTAAAGTGATGATTAGTTCAAAACACCCATACACATTTTAGAGTTTATGAATACGCACAGGCTTAAGAAGCCCAAGGCTGAAAAAGAAACGGAATTAAAATTATGATTGTGCCTTTATACAAAACATAGCCTACCGTATATTATGCATGGCAGAAAAACTAAAAACTAAACTGATTTACATAATTAGTCTATCTTATACCCCCAAATTAAACAAATTAGAATTATCGCCTTTGAGTGTGGACTGCATAGCCACGGGTAGTAGGGGTGCTGAGGGTGAAATTTTTATTAAATATATAATAATATATTTTTTTAATCCTACAGAAGTAGTGCACTGGGCCTTTAATAGTCCTGTATTAGGGGATATATCCGTCTTGCCTCGCCAGCACATATCTGCATCCCCAGCACATATCTGCATTGCCAGCTCAGGCAAAACTATGTGTTGGTTTATTGTACAGCATATCTTACAGTTAGGCTACAATTGTAGTGAATGTGAATAGCCTAGTAATAGCCTAGAATAGCCTGTGAATAGCCTAGTAAAAAATCCCACAGAAGTAATGCACTGGGCCTTTAATAGTCCTGTATTAGGGGATATATCCGTCTGCATCGCCAGCACATATCTGCATTACCAGCTCAGGCAAAACTATGTGTTGGTTTATTGTGCAGCGCGTCTTACAGTTAGGATACAATTGTAGTGAATGTGAATAGCCCAGTAATAGGACATTTTTTACATTTTCATAATGAATTGGGTCGAGCGTTTCCATCTCTTCCTCTGTTCTTTATTCCTTTCTAGAGAGCGCAGACAGGCTGTCAACAGTTTAGTGAAATATGTTTTGTTGCAAAAACATGTTACTATTGATGTTCCCGAACAGATTTCACCTGGTTTCCCAAATTAAGCACTGGGTAACTGCAGGAACAGGGTTGGAGAGCCCATTGCATGCAGAGTTTGGGCGGAATATCAGCTGTCACGCAGCGAGAGAATACTCCTCAAACAGTGGTTGATGCATGGAGTGAAATAAGTGTTAATATATTTATTTCTCAACTGCTCATATTAAGCACATGCTCCGCTATAAAACCGAAGTAGCCTACCCAGCATCGTTTAAAAACTGACTGAGGGGAAAGCGCACGGCCTCCATTCGATATTCGAGTGCATACAGATTATATGTATTTTTTCGTATGCCGCTGTTCCTACCCATTTAATAATGGGCCAATCTAAATATAAACTAATTTTACATTATTAGTAAAGACAAGATTCAGTTGAGAATAGTCTGAAGGGTGAAAATATGTCCACTTGATGAGAGAGCAGCTGTGCAGCCCGAGGCAAGGAACAGATCTTAAGCTTTTTTTGTGACTTTATCAAATCATCAATAGCCTATAGTCGCATCATGCAGCCCATATGTTTTGATATAAGGTTTGTATCATTCACAACTAACTAATAACTCTAAATCTAGTTTATAGCCTAGGACCTGTTTCAAATGATCACTTTTACGCTCAACATAGACACTTCATATGCGCACTCGCTCCGGAATGGGAAGACATATCCTTTCTATTATATTCTTCTTACTATAACATCATATAATATAATGGCATTGGACTTAGAAGCATATCTTGCCAGCTAAATGAACAAGCCTATAGCCTATGGCATGGAGAATAGCCAGATAACATAGGCTACAGTAGGCCAACTCATATTCTGTTCTTCTGAAATACATTTTCTTCATATCATTCTTTAGACCTGACTAAAATAAATAATGGATTTATTGTGATGGTGTAATATTACATTAATTTATTATACTTAAAAAAAAAATGTAGAAGTTCCAAAGGCACGCATCAGCGATGAGGTGAGACCGCAGTCTTTTGCATGACAATAACCGCTAACAAAATGTCATGACCACCACAGCCCTAGCCAGGCACAACGGTTTGTGTCAAGAACTGCAACACTGCTGGGGTTTTTACGCTCAACAGTTTCCCGTTGTGTATCAAGAATGGTCCACAACCCAAAGGACATCCAGTCATCTTGACAGAACTATGGGAAACACTGGAGTCAACATGGGCCAGCATCCCTGTGGAAATGGCAAAGAGCAGGTGCAGAGAACTCATAAACACTGATTTTGGAATAAATGATCACTTCCCCACGGAGGTCAATGAAAGGATAAAAAACTGTATCCCATCATGAAAGAAAAGCGTTGCCTGAACCAACGAGTCTCGTTGGTGATGGATAAACATAACATCAACGGGCAACTGTATCGGGACTAGAGTAACTCCCTGGCTATTTTTATCGGGACTCTAAAGTAACTGGCTATTTTATCCAACTGTATCGGGACTAGAGTAACACTCTGGCTATTTTAATCCAACTGTATTGGGACTCTAGACTAACTCCCTGGCTATTTTAATCCAACTGTATTGGGACTCTAGAGTAACTCCCTGGCTATTTTAATCCAATGTTCAAATCTGAGTTTGTGTGTTGTAGTGTATCTTGACAACTTCAACCATAAAGAATACTGGTTCTATTGATCTTAACTTGACAAGGAAAGGGCTGCATGTAGCTCAGGTTAATGTATGTAGCCTTCCTAACAAAATACATGAGGTTTTTAACTTCAACATAAATAATATTCATATTTTAGCTTGGACCGAAATGCACTTGGATGCATCTGTATGTCAAATAGAGGCACTATGGGCTCAAGTACATCTGCCTCACCAGGCACCCATATTGGTAGGATGTGTGTATAGACCTCCCAGCTCTAAGGTGGCCTATCTGGATGATTTATGCACTGGGGTTGACCAGGCCACAGATAGTAACAGAAATGTATTTATCTTGGGTGATTTTCTATAAATAATAATTAAAATAGAACTCAATTAATGATGAGAGCTGTGGTTTGAAACGAATGGTTAATGATACTAGATCATCAACTAAGTTAGGGCTCCGTTCAGACACGTGCATTGATCTGATCTTCTATAATATACCATTGTGATGCTTAAAAGCCAGATCAATGCTAGTGGGCTGGACAGACCATAATATTGTGACCATAACTATGAACACCAAGGTTCTAAAGAAACCCCAAAGGATTGTGGTCAAGAGACATTTTAAAACATTAAATCATGAACTATTTCAGATTGATTTGGCTGCTGTACCCTGGGAGCTGATTTATCTAGAGGGTGATTTAAATCACGCTACAGGATGTTATATTGATTTTCTCCCTGAGGCAATGGACCATCATGCCCCAGTAAGAAAGAGTACAGTTGGGGCTCGTCCATCTCCATGGATTGATAATGAACTGGGTGAAGCATTTTCTCAAAGAAATATGGCAAAAGTCTTAGCAGCCAAATCTAAACTAGAAATTGATTAACATAATTATAGAACACTCTGTAAATATGCAGTTAAATTAAATTGTGAGATTGTTTTTTATTTTTATAAAAATGCTTTTATTGATTGTAAAAATTATTTTAAAAAGGCATGGAGTTACAGTTAAGGGCTTTCTTGGTACATCTATCTCATCAGGCCCATCTAGTGTGGAGGTTGACTGGAGAACAACAACAAAACCACTGATATTGACAAACATTTTGCTAATTGTTTCACAAACAAAAACTAATTTACTGAGCGATAATATAAACACCCATTCTTCGAAACAAGCTATTGTCCAATGGATTGATGATCATATGTTGTCAGTAGAGGAGGTGTTAAACCTATTGAAGTCATTACCCACAATATTTTACTTTGCTATGCTGCTCCCCAGATTGCAGCTCCACTGAAAAACATATTTAATTGGTCCCGTGAAAAAAGAGGCCATTTCCAAATGTATGGAAGCATGTTAAACTGTGTTCAAATACCGAAAGACTTCAAAGCAGCCATTACTCCTGCCAATAGTCGACCAAGAAGTCTACTCCCTTCACTCAGTAAGATATTGGAGGGTATTGTGAGTAGACAAATAATGGAGTAGATGGAAAATAATGATCTGATCATAGCCAATCAGCATGCTTATCGCAAAAAACATTCCACTACCACTGCATTGGTTGACATGACTGACCAGTGGCTCAATGCTTTGGATAATGGCAGGTTTGTGGGTGTACTATCTAGATTTTAGTGCAGCATTTGATTTAGTGGATCATTAAATAATTTTGACAAAATTATTGCATTGTGGATTTAAGGAGGCAGCATTGAATTGGGTACAGTTATATCTAAATGACAGGAAATGGGTTGTTTTCTTCCCTCATGCGTTAAACTGTGGAATACCGCAGGGCAGCTGCCTTGGGCCACTTCTTTACTTAATATATACCAACGACCTTCCTTATGCCTAATCTGAAACTCAAGCTACTATATTTGCAGATGATACTACAATTTACACAGCAAGACAATCAGTTCAACAGGTACAGAAAGCTCTACGAATAGATCTGGGAAATATCAGGAAGTGTGTTTGCCGGAACAAACTTGTTTTGAACATCAAGAAAACCAAGGTTATGTTGGTCTGTTCCACCAGGAAAAGGCCAACACAGCATGGGATACAATTAAGTATCGGGGGAGTACAAATTGAGGAAGTGGCCGAAACCAAACTACTAGTGGTGCAGCTAGACAACTGCTTATCATGGTCATCTCAAATAACTAATCTTTGTAAAAAATGTTTAACCTGTGTGCATGGTCAGAAGGATAGCTAAATAGTTACCAGGAAATATTCTTGAGCAAATAATCCAAGCATTAATTGGGAGTCAGGTGAACTACTGTTCTGTGGACTGGGGAAATGCACTAGCAAGTGAAATTAGGAGGCTGCAGATTGCACAGAACAAATCAGAAAGGATTGTTTTAAGGTGGAGATATGGTTCTACTGTTGTAGTCATGCACAACTCTCTTGGTTGGTCATCAATCAACAAGATAATTGAGAAAAACATACTTATTTCATTTCACAATGTACACCATTTAAAACGGCCGAACTCCATTCACAACACTATTCAGTTGGTAAGAGTCAGACATTCAGTCTGTCTCTTACCAACCTCATTGATTTCACCTCATTGATTTGGGTGCTGGGAGCTCCACTGTTGACACACACAAAAGGCACAGCATCCAAGACCTTTGAATATGGATTATGAATTTGTGAGTGTAAAAGGACATTATTCAAAAACGTAAATGAGAAGATAATCAATTATGGGACTATTTTATTAGGAAACAAAGTTTAGATTATGCAGACTCATTCTTATTACATAACCTACAATACATATATTACATAACCTCCTTTGAGCTCACGTCTCCCCGATTGTTCCATTGAATAAAATGCAATGAAACTGAAAGCTCTACAGCTCTCAAAATGCTACTTGTGTCAGATGCCCTGATTAGTGGGTGAGCCAGTGATAGGATTCTCTTAGATGTCTCACTAGTCCCTACTGAATCAGAGTAATAACCAGGGTTGGGGAGTAACCAATAACATTTATCCGTTACATGTAAGGGATTACAAAAACCCGGTAACTGTAATCCGTTACGTTACCAGCTAAAATAGTGTAATCAGATTACAGGTATTTTTGAAAAACAAAATGATTACTTCGAGGATTACTTTAAATTCAGAAAGGATGTTTGCAGAAAAATATATTTTTTACTGTTCTGTTTTCTCAATGACATTCAAATCAGCATTGAAAAAAGCCTCAAGTTTAAGTTGGAGTCAGAGACGAGTATGATGACACACCAAATGTGTTTGATGGATCGAGGGAAAAGAGCAGGAATAGGTTTTTGTAGGCTACAGTCCAAGCCATGTCTTCCAATGGTGCGACTGCTGTCGGCATCCAAAGATTATCCAACTTGAATAAACGCTTGGAGGTAAGGATGACATCAGTGGTGTAGTCTACGGCGATATGGATATTACTTATTATTGGTATTGATGTGAATCACACTTCTGAAAGACTTAAAGGGGCAATCTGTCGTTGCTGCATCCATTTTTGGACTAATTATTATAAATTATATATACAGTACCAGTCAAAAATTTGTACACACCTACTCATTGAAGGGTTTTTCTTTATTTTTACTATTTTATACATTGTAGAATAATAGCGAAGAAATCTAAATGTAGTAACCAAAAAATGGTTAAACAAATCAAAATATATTTTATACTTTAGATTCTTCAAAGTAGCCATCCTTTGCCTTGATGACAGCTTTGCACATTATTGGCAAAGCATGCCACTCCATGAGCGCATAATCTATTTTTCAACTCGAATCAATGAGCCCAATCAGTCCTCCATGACAACAAAATCATAAACAACAGAGTAGGGCTGGCTAATAAATCCTTAGTTTTTGGGGTCATGCTCAGGTAAAACAATTTGGCTGATCTATACTTCCATATTTCCAAGTCCTATTCTTGAAGATCAAGGGGTATAACATTTTTATTTTAATGTAAATATATAATTTAAGAGTATTGTTATATGCAGTAGAAAATGATTGGTTGGAAGAAGCCTACACAACCAACCCATAAAGTAAAAATGAACATCCATATATGGCCAGCTATGTAAACTGTAAACTATGTAACATTGATTTATCCTGCAATAGATGACGTTCCATTGGTAACAAACATTTTTGTCTTCTTCTAATGCCTCTTAAAGGGAAAGTAATCTAAAAGTAACGTTATGGATTACAATTTTGGACAGGTAACTTGTAACTGTTACAGATTACACTTAGAAAGTAACCTACCCGACCCTGGTAATGACGTGCAACTAAACATTCAGTCTAGAATAGAATACCTGAGCAATGTCAACTTTAAAACAAGTAGTAGAGGATCCAGAATGTTTCTCTCACCCTTTCAGAAGAGAGAAGAAAAGTTATAAATCACCTTTGTTTTGCACATTCTTCACCAATTTAGCCAAACTCTGGAGTTATGAATAAGGTGTTTATGATCTAGTATTAACATTAAGGAATGCTGCCTCTCATCTGGTATTTCACAGGGACATGCAGTGCTGTGCAAAGAAGTGAAAGAACATAAGGGCAGTGTTATTACTCAGAGAATAAGCACCCTGGAATGTAAGGGAGAGAGTTGACACAAACAGAACACAGAACTCCTGAAGACATGGGGTGGTGCCCCAAATGGCACCCTATTCCCTATGTAGCGCACTACCTTTGACTACTGTAGGTCCCATAGGGCTCTTGTCAAAAGTAGTGTACTTTGTAGGGAAAAGGGTGCCATTTGGGATGCACACACGTTTCACAGGTTCACTCAGAATGGCCATTGTTATCAGACACTTCTTTAGGCATGTGGTAAATCCCTGCTATTTGATACATCTGTAAGTTTGTGTTATCAATGCCTCAATTTCTGATGATAAAACAGAGTACATGTACGTAGATCATTTAGATAGAGCAGTATGTACACTTTTGCTGGAACATGTAATAGCAAAACAGGAACAATTACTTTTTGTGATCTAAAATATATTTTGAAAGGGTTTGGTACCAATGCGTAATCAATAAACCAAACATTTGTTAGGTTGGCACAAAGTTGCCCTTAGTTTACCTTTTGATCCCCAAAATATATGACAACTTTCCCCTTACAAGCTGTGACTGTCATATGGCCACTATTCTCTTTTGTTTGGTAGTGCTACAGAGTTCATGATGCCAAGGACCATATCTCAAAGCTGGCCTTGCCAGGGCTGACACAGAGGTCGAACCACTGTGTACTTTAGTGTTTTTTTCAATGTTTCTATTAGCAGTCATAACTTGTTTGTAGAACTTAATCATATATTGTTGTTGCGCTGTTCACAGAGTGCACTGCACACAGACATATTGGTTGGAACCGGTCCAGAACCACTTAAGGTTCTATTTATGTGTACAGCAGGCTCTGTGAACGGTGCAACATCAATTGCTTTACACCTACAAGCGCTGGTTGTTCCGATTCATACGCATTATTGCAAGCACAGGTGTGAGGTTCACAAAACCAGGACATTGTATATTTAATTAGGGAGCAACACGTCACATCTTCTGGCCTATCCAGACAAAGGAATGATTTCCTGTGCCTGTGAACCATATGCAGTAGTGCATATGAAACAGGAGAGTCTAGCGCACGTGTCAAACTCATTCCACGGAGGCCCGAGTGACTGCAGGTTTTTGCTCTTTTCTTGTACTTGTTTGATTACTAATTTGAAAATAACTCCACTCAGCTGGTTGTCTAGGTCTTCATTGAAAGGAAAAAACAAAAACCTGCAGACACTAGGTCCTCCATGGAATGAGTTTGACACCCCTGGTCTAGCGGATGCAACAATAGCAGTTTCATCTTGCTGTGATGTTCTCAAATGCATTTATAGCTCTCTACAGGAAATAATACACAATTATTTAATAGAATTGAAATAAGAAATAAGACCACTTTCTCTTAATCACAGACGGATTAAATACTTTGTGCTTAAAGCTGAAGTTGTTACAAGTCTGCACACATTTCAATGGCGTCTCTACGTCACTCAGTGGATGTTTGGCACAAAAGCGTCTGTCGTCAGTTATATGAAATGGTGTTAATATTTTGCTGTCATAAAGTATGATCATATTTATTTTACAGTTATAAGAAAGGTTTAACAAGAGGGCGCCGAAAGACACGATCACACTTGGAGAGAATATGCTTGGCAATTGTTACTCTTGGGGAGAAAATTGGGGCAAAAAAATTGGGGCGAAAAAATTATATATAGATATAAAATAAAATATAGATTCTTAGCAAAGAGACATTTCTCCAGCAAGATTTGAGTTGGAACTGCCTAGGAGTGGTCTGAGTGGGGAAAACTGAAAATAAGCTGTTATTGGCAGAGAGGTTCGGAACACTCTTTCTTTTTGGTCTATTAACTAATGTACTGCCTGATGATGTCACCATGGAAGGCCAAAACGTCATCCCACCAAAACCTTTTCAAACAGCTCACTAAAAGGTAATTATCATCATGTTCACAATTGCACAGTATTATTCCAACCTCGTAGTGTGGAAATATATATATAACAGAGGAAAATCAATGTTTTTGACTGCACTTGGCCTTTAAAACTGAAACATTTTCTCTAAGCCCCATGGCAAAATGTGTAGAATTGTAGGAAATGTACTTTAAAACATTACAAATGTTTTGCCGACAGGGCTCCAAAAGGCTAGAGGCCCTGTAGAGCATGGTGAGAAAACACATAATGGGAGGGGAGTGTGATGGCAGAGAGAGGGGAGAGAGGGTGGTTTGGATGGGAGTAGAGAGATGGAGGGAGAGGAGGATGGGAGTAGAGAGATGGAGGGAGGGGAGTGGAGGATGACGATAAAAAGATGAGGAAGGATGGAGGAGAGCACGTTGGAGCTGGGGATAGGACGTGAAAAGGGAAGAAGGTGGTAGATGTTTTTGTGATGGGGACAGAGAGGTATGGAGGGAGGGGAGGCTCAGACAGCCACTGGCGGTAACTCAAGACTCTAATACAGCCAGTAAAACTGATACCATCTTTTACCATCAAACAATTTGTGATTGAAAATGTATCGTGAAAGGGTTTGGTGCCAGTACCAGTGAGGAAATACTATAAACATGATTATGATGCTGATATCAGAGTTTATAACTATCATGATTATGCTAACCTGGGAGATAACATCAATTGTGATTATTGTGACTTTTGTAAGGAAAATAGGAGTAGATAAGATTACACGTCTTGCCATTTACCAGTGGTTGAAAGAGTACTGAAATATATTACTCAAGTAGAAGTACTGTTACTTTTACTCAATTAGAAGTAAAATGACTGACTTGGAAAAGTGCTCAAATAAGTAGTACTCTGAAAAGCTAATCAATTACTGTAACGAATGTAGTTGTAATTAGTTATTTTACACCTCTGCCATTTTACCTGAAGTGATTTAGCTGCTAAAGCCAACTCCTGACTGAAGCCGCCTTTCCCCTTCCTCATCACAACACTTTCCATAAAAGCCTGGTTGACAATGTTGATCGTCTTTTTTCTTTTACACTTTAAACTGATATTAAACATTCAAAAAGCACCTAAGATATCTTAGATATCTTGTTGCAGGTGCATGGGAAACAATGTGATAATTTCAAAGAAAAGATAAACTTTCAACTTCACATTTAAATCGTTCTGCATATAATCGTCATGTCATTCACAGGACTATATTATCTTGGTAAAGACAGAGTCATGTCAGCGATTAACAGTTAGCTAAATCCATTTGCACGCATTACATTGATCTAATCATTACTTTTACAGTTGTAATTAGTAATGTGGGCAGAAATTCTAAAGATGGAATTCATCAGTGCAGATACATTGATTGCCATTGAATAACGAATTAATTTACAGCCTATTGGGGTTCCCGAGTGGCACAGCAGTCTAAGGTACTGCATCGCAGTGCTAGAGGTGTCATTATAGACAACCTGGTTCAAATCCAGACTGTATCACAACCGGCAGTGATTGGGAGTCCCATAGGGCGGCGCACAACTGGCCCAGCGTCATTTGGGTTTGGCCGGTGTAGGCCGTCATTGTAAATAAGAATTTGTTCTTAACTGACTTGCCTAGTTGAATAAAGGTTACGTTTGGTTGGCTGTGCTGTAGGCCTACACGAGACCTGGCGAGGAAAAGGCATGGTTATGCTTGTAGGATTCTTATTGGAAGCTGTGGTAAAAAACTCCAAAGCAGAGACCTTGTTGCTATGCCGATTTCAGCTTTGTTGTTCATCGCAAAGCATAATTTATATTGAAGTTTTAACCTATTGCCACAGACACCCAAAATGAGATTCCTACTTCCTATTGGTACTGATAGCTACCCCTTATTGGTACTTAATCCCATAATGAGAAGTTGATTACTTCCTCGCTAACAAAAGAGATATCTGTGAAGCCAAGGCCGTTGCACTAAGAGTGATGTTCTGTGACTTCTGTCTTCTCATCATTATCCAGGGACACAACAACAAGAGATCTGCTGCCACTGACTGGCTGTTTTTCATCCAACATACCCCTGGCAGCCCCACTCCAACCCCAACATACCCCTGGCAGCCCCACTCCAACCCCAACATACCCCTGGCAGCCCCACTCCAACCCCAACATACCCCTGGCAGCCCCACTCCAACCCCAAATGATCTCTTTGGAGTTTAGTGCATTTTCCCTTACTTAAAGCTAACTAGATTGCCTGTCACATAGCCTGGGTTCCGGCAGATGGAACTTTAAAATTGGATCTAGACAGGGTTTAAATCAATTACAGAAGTAATATCTCACATTGACACCACAGGAAACACCTAACTTTGTTCTCTGTTGCTATATTTTACCTGAACAACTCGGTTGACTCCCAGTTTAAGGGATCCACACATTCCAGTGGTATTGATGCTCTCATTTCAAGCTAGTTTTATATTCTCATTTTATGTGCCTCCCGTTTTATATAACCATTCTAATCTACCCCTAGTTACTCTCATTCACCCTGTGGGTATATTAATTCACCCTGTATACAGTTGGAAACTCATAGGGCTCAAGCAGAGGTTTTTCATAACGGTCTAATGGAGATGAGTGGGGTTTTATAGTTTGTTGAACTCTCCTGTGATCTACTTGCTGTGGGTCAAACTGTCTTTCATATAAATAGAGGGGCATATCCTGTTGCTGCACTTTAACATTGCTGACATCAGAGTCTTTCAGACTGCCTGGCCTCTGCAATCTCCCGGTTTAACAATATAGCTGATGAGAAACTGAAAAGGTAAAAAAACTAATGCTGCTAGACACCATCTCCTAAACGATCCGCTTCTGTCAGAAGCAGAATTTTTATGATGTGAATCGAATCTATTGCAGGGACAAGAACTGGCTTCTACACACTCACTGTAATGTCCAGCTTTACACCACCACTTTTATCGCAAGATGGAGGTAGTAGAACATGGAAAGGTTGATTGATCAGAGAATACAAGAAAGGTCACCAATATGGGCTGAGGTCAACTCCACCATATAGTAAGCAGGTGACAAAAACCCAGACTTGGTTGCCAAGGTTTGGGTACTAAACATCTGAATGTCTTTCCATTCATAGTAAATAGCCAATGGTCAAATCACAGCCCTAATGCCTAATGCTATGAAATAAACGTACACCACACTCCACAATTCTCACAGACAAACAAACACCAGTCACCTGAGGGCTATGTTTTGTTTTATCTTTGTCTCAGTCTTAATTCATAATGAGTATGTTAATGTGAGAATAAACATGATATTCTCATCTAGCCATTCATTTTCCCATTTGGGTTTGTCATAATCCCTTCATCTAATTGCTTTTGAACTGCTTTTGAAAGTAGCAGGATGTGTCCATATTCATAATACTGAACGCACCGATTCTGCATGAGTTTCTCTGTTGCTCATTAAGAAAAACAAGATTTCAGTCTTTGGGGGTGTGGCAGTGGCAGATGTGGCAATTACTGATGTTTATCTCCAATGGGAGACACCATAGGAACAAAGCCAGTATCACTTCCTCAAAATAGTCAGACAAGATAACTCAAGAAATCTGTAATTTTGACATTTTTGCTGAGGTTTTAGTCCTGCCATTTTACATATAGCTAAGGTGTTTGGTGCAATATTTCTTAAGTTAAAACATTGGTGATGTGTTGTCTTATGTAAACAAAGTCAGATCCGCTGCCCTGCTGGGCAGGTCTGTCTTACTGTCTGTGTGTTCTGTGGTAGGATTGGATAGAGCCCCATCACTGCAGCTGTGTAGCAGTAGATCTGTTCTATGTGGACTATTTCTATGCTCCAGTTTTTTTGTTTAGTTTTTGCATTTTTTTACTTTCGGTTTTGTACACCAGCTTCAAACTGAAGATTTTTGTTTATGGAAAATATATTTCATAAACAATATATTTACACTATACTTGCACACTATTAGAATGTTATCAACCAGGAAATGGCAGAGCAATTTCTGCATATTGCATCTTTAAATCCTCCATGGAGGTCAAAGCGTGGATCAAGGTGCATCAACCCTTTACACATTGACTAATTCTTAATGCACTCAAGTCTCAATGTGTTTTATGTACACTCTTAGAAGAGAGGGTTCTTTGGAGTTCTATATATAACCTTTTGGTTAGTTGGACAAGATTAAAGAACCCTTTACTAAAAACATTTCTATATATTATTAACCTAGTGAAGGCAAAGAACGTTCAATCCCTATCCCCGAGTGTAATGTGGATTTCAGCCAACACGTCAAACTCTAAAATGACAGTCTGTTTTAGCTGTTTTGCATTGACAAAGTAAATGCTAGCTAGAAACATGAGGATATAATGTGTTTAATAAAAGCATACTCTTGAATTAAACAAAATAACTACTATAAGGAACATTTTGGTCAATTCAAATGTTCTAATTCTAACGGCCACCAGGAATCAACTGCCATTTCAGCATGAAGATGCAAGAGGACGGTGGTTGCAAACACACTACCAATAAGCATGTTATTTTTAAATTGATTAAAGGCCCAGTCAAGTCAAAAACTTAATTGTCCTGTGTTTTATATATACTGTATTTCCTCACTATGAAGTTGGAATAATATTGTGAAATTGTGAAAATTATGATAATGCCCTTTTAGTGTTAGAGCTGTTTGAAAAGACTGCCTGAAATTTCTGCCTCTTTTGGTGGGATGGAGTTTTGGCCTGCCTGGTGACATCACCAGGTGGTGAATGAGTTAATAAGAAAGTTCCAAACCTCTCTGCCAATAACAGCTAACTTTCCGTTTTTCCCTGCCCACTCAGACCACTCCCAGACAGTCATAGCAACATTCTTGTTTGAGAAATTGCTCTGTGCTAAGAAGCTATTTTTGTTTCTTTTTTTAAATAATTTTGATTGCAAACAATCATAGTAAGGTACTTAATTGTTACCCAGAAATGATTTAATATTTGTGATAATAATAGCTGCATTTGACCTTGAAGATAAGCAAAGTTGATTATTTAATGCAAATATATTAAACCATAATCATATAAACTATATGCTAGATAGATAAGGTTGTTTCAGAATCAGCTAACATTAGACAGGAAAAAGCCTACTTTAAATTTGCCACTTTACAAGCTAGCTCTTAAAAATACATGTTCATTTTTTAATATGCCAAATAGAGCTATAGACCGCATGACATTGGCAATTAGCATTCTATCCCTACCCCAGAGTGTAATGTGGATTTCAGCCAACACGTCAAACTCTAAAATGACAGCTAACTAGCTGCCTCAGCACGAACTTCTAGTTACCCTCACCGATTCCACAGCACCCAACTCTGTTTCCACCCACGCTGAACCACAAATGATCAGCCAAAACGTCACTCCTACTGTCAGACTCATCTTAATCCTGACCCTCTGTGCAAGCCTCAGGCTCCGATACATCACCACACCCACCACCTCCGATACTTCACCACACCTACCACCTCTCAATATCTTCACCACACCTACCACCTCCGATACGTCGCCACACCTACCACCTCCGATACATCACCACACCTACCACCTCCGATACATCACCACACCTACCACCTCCGATACTTCACCACACCTACCACCTCCGATACTTCACCACACCCACCACCTCCGATACTTCACCACACCTACCACCTCCTATACGTCACCACACCTACCACCTCCGATACGTCGCCACACCTACCACCTCTCGATATCTTCACGAAACCTACCACCTCTCGATATCTTCACCACACCTACCACCTCCGATATTTCACCACACCTACCACCTCCGATATTTCACCACACCTACCACCTCCGATATTTCACCACACCTACCACCTCCGATATTTCACCACACCTACCACCTCCGATACTTCACCACACCTACCACCAATCCAAGCTCACCCTCTTCCTCCTTCTCTCTCTCTCTCTCTCTCTTAGACCTCCTCCGCCTCTCTTTTTCACCCCATTCCTCCTCTGTATTCCAAGTATGTCTCCTTATGCTAATACAGCACTTCTCCTGACATACATCTTGTTCTTGCCTTGTCAAGGTATGCCATTTAACAGACTGTCACAATCTCCATACAATCAGCACAAACCCCTCAGGATCCAAATCTGAACTGAGAGAAAACTACAGAATTTATACCTTTGCTCCTTAATCCTGCCTGCACTTATTTACAATGAGAATGACTTGACTTTGTTCATTAGACCAGGTAACACTATGGAAAACATGATTTAAGTTAATTGCATTCATTAGTTTAAATGACCATATTTCGTAATGTACACTTTGATTACAACTACTACCCAGGGAGAAAGCATGTGTGAACGAAACGCTAATTATTTAACTCGCCACAGCTGGCTTAAACCTGAGAAACCAACTCGGTAGCAAACAATTAAGGTCAGGAACAGCTAAACTGGTAAATAGTGATACACGTTAATGGACTAGTGCATTTTATCCAAACCACACATGTATATACTTTTAAGCATTTTAGATAATAGTAACTTCTTGAAATGCATTTTAAAGACCTTTTAAAATGGTGATGATGCCAGTCTAAGGCTGCCTTATCACAAGTCAGATGAGGGGGCTATGTTTCATGAAGCCATTAGAAGACTGTTGCTGACCTCTGTTGAACGCACCTGATGTGAAGTGGGCTGACTGAAAGGAGCCCAGTGTTCTGACTGAAATGAGTGCCTTCAGAAAGTATTCAGCCTGAATTTAAAATAGATTAAATTGAGATGTGTCACTGGCCTAGACACAATACCCCATAATGTCAAAGTGGAATTTTTACAAATGAATTAAAAATGAAAAGCTGAAATGTCTTGAGTAAATAAGTGTTCAACCCTTTTGTTATGGCAAGTCTAAAAATGTGCTTAACAAGTCAAATAGTAAGTTGCATGGACTCACTCTGTCTGCAATAATAGTGTTTTTGAATGACTACCTCATCTCTGTAACCCACACATACAATTATCTGTAAGGTCCCCCAGTCGAGAAGTGAATTTCAAATACAGATTCAACCACAAAGACCAGGGGGGTTATCCAATGCCTCGCAAAGAAGGGCACCTATTGGTAGATGGGTAAAAAAAAAAGCAGACATTGAAATTCCCTTTGAGCACAGTGAAATTATTCATTACACTACCAGTCACTACAAAGATACAGGCGTCCTTCCTAAGTCAGTTGCCGAAGAGAAAGGAAACCGCTCAGGGATTTTACCATGAGGTCAATGTCGACTTTAAAACATAGCCAGGGGTTTTGGTCAACAGAGTTTAATGGCTGTAATAGGAGAAAACTGAGGATCAAAACTGTAGTTACTTCAGAATACTAGCCTAAATGACAGTGAAAAGGAGGCTTGTACAAAATAAAAATATTCCAAAGCATGCATCCAGTTCGCAGTAAGGCACTGTAGTAAAACTGCAAAAAATGTGGCATAGAAATTAACTTGTGTCCTGTATATCAAGCATTATATTTGGGGAAAATCCAACACAACACATCACTGAGTACCACTCTTCATATTTTGGTGGCTGCATCATGTTATGGGTATTCTTGTGATCGGCAATAACCAGTGGTGTGTATTCATGGATCCCAAGGGAAAAAAGAAAAAAAAAAAGAAAAAAAAGAAACATAAAATAATGTGTCTTTCGTCTCTCTGTGTTTTCATAATGTTCCTTCAATTCAGAAGAGGCTGAATGTATCTCACCGGAGAAAGCATCCGAGCAAGCGAAACAGCGCCCCTCTGTCTCTGTATGTGAAGGCCATCTATCTCATGCTGTCTGGTCATAAAGAGTATGACATTGTCGCTGGCTTCCCTTGAATGCAAGGGAAGCCAGCAAGAATTTGGCCTCCCTTGATCAAAAAAAGTATAAAATAATAGCCAGGGGTTTTGGTCAAGACCTTTACACAGATCAGACACGGACATAATTGTATTAGCTTGGTTTCAAGGGTGTTTATTTAAATAATAAACAAAGCGAAAATAATAGGTCTCCTCCAGGAGACCTCCTCTGAGATACTATCTTCTGGGCTTGCTGTATCCTGTGGGTAACAAAACCGAGCTCCCTCCGTTATCGTTGATACTGAGCACAACTATATACAGGAATAACCTCTCTTACCCAGTCCCTTCTGGCAGCTTTATGGCACTCGTCCAGCTGGAGAGCAATCAGCCCCTTGATTACTGTTACGAATCCCTTTTGCCCCGTAGTCTAGGGGGGATGGAAACGAGACCCGTAACATATCTCATGCAAATCACCCCAGTGAAAAAGTAACAGTGAGAACAAAAATAAAACACAGACAACCTAAATCTACCGTCCAAAACTACTGGTTTATTCCAAACACACGGTAATGGGGTGTGGGAAAAAAGGGGCTGAGCTGGACCCAAGGAAAGAAATAATAAATATTCAAAAAACCCTAAGCTAGTCTACCTGCGTCACGAACAGCTAGCTAACTAATCAATTAAATACAGTGGGTGGTCCGCCCAGTTCTAACTAATGTATTTAGACAAAGGATTTCCTACGGGTAATGTATGTCCATGGGCGACTTGTCTGGTTATCCCCTTTTACCAGCAACAAACAAACAATACAACACAGCAATACATACTCACATGACAACAGCTAAGGCGCAAAATCAAGCTAAAACTGTCCCTCTCCTAAATTAGCCATTGATGGAGATTTGGACTTGTGATTTTACTTTACTCTCAGCCCAGTAAGCCCCGTCCCGGCTCCCCACACCCGACCTCCAGTGCATGTGCCCAGCCCGGTGCCTTCAGTGCAGGCCCCACGCACCAGACCTCCGGTGTGCCTCCCCAGCCTGGTAAGCTCCGTCCCGGCTCCCCACACCCGACCTCCAGGGCGTGCGCCCAGCCCGGTGTCTCCAGTGCCGGCTCCACGCACCAGACCTCAGGTGTGCCTCCCCAGCCCTGTAAGCCCTGTGCCGGCTCCCCACAACCGACCTCCAGTGCATGTGCCCAGCCCGGTGCCTTCAGTGCAGGCCCCACGCACCAGACCTCCGGTGTGCCTCCCCAGCCCGGTAAGCTCCGTCCCGGCTCCCCACACCCGACCTCCAGGGCGTGCGCCCAGCCCGGTGTCTCCAGTGCCGGCTCCACGCACCAGACCTCAGGTGTGCCTCCCCAGCCCTGTAAGCCCTGTGCCGGCTCCCCACAACCGACCTCCAGTGCTGGCACCCAACCCGATGCCTCCAGTGCCGGCCCCACGCACCAGACCTCCGGTGTGCCTGCCCAACCCGGTAAGCTCTGTCCCGGTTTCTAGCCCGGTGGGTAGCTCCAATGGTAGCTCCAATGCCGGTCGTCATCCCCGCTCCAGTGCCAGAGTAGTCCGCTCCACCGGTGCCCAGTCCGGGACCGGTCGCCAGCCTCACTCCAGGCCCGGAGCAGTCCGCTCCACCGGTGCCCAGTCCGGGACCGGTCGTCAGCCTCACTCCAGGGCCGGAGCAGTCCGCTTCACCGGTGCCCAGTCCGGGACCGGTCGTCAGCCCCGATCCAGTGCCGGAGCAGTCCGCTCCACAGGTGCAGAGTCCGGGACCGGTCGTCAGCCCCGATCCAGTGCCGGAGCAGTCTGCTTCACCGGGTCCCAATCCGGGAAAGGGCTACAGCCCTGCTCCTAAGCCGGAGTCCCCGCCTGACTTGGTGCCACGTCTGGCACCGGGTCCAGAGCCCCCACCAATGCCTGTTGCCCTCCCTGAACCCCCCCCTGCGGGTGTTACTCGTCTTGTGGCAGGAGTCTGCGCCTTGGGGGGGGGGGGGTACTGTAAGGATTTGTGTTCAGAGAGGTCTCTGGAAACCTTTATGGTTGGTCAGGTTTAGTGTCCAGAGACCTCTCTGGATATCTCTATGTTCGTTTTGGAATTGGTCCCCAATTAGAGGCAGCTGCGCCGCTTTGCCTCTAATTGGGGATCCTATTTATGTTCCGTTTTTCCCACCTGTGTTTGTGGGTTTTTGTGTGTGTTCATTTTTGTTTTCACGCCGATTCATGGTCACTGTCGCTCCTTTTTTGGTTTTGGGATTACTATACTGGAATAAAGGAATGTTTTCGCACTACAGCTCTGCGCCTCGGGTCCTGTCTCATAGAAATCTTGACAGGACTAAATTGTTTTTGGTATCTTTTAGTTGTCACTGTATTAAGCAGAGGTGATTTGATGATGCTGAAATGTTGAAATGGTACTGCATAAGTCAAGGGGTATGAAAACTTTCTGAAGGCACTGTAGCTATCAAAATTATTTATAATAAATTATTTATTATATGTGTTGGTGATCCAATAGCCTAGTTAATCCTTAAATTAATTTTAAAACACTATATTTTGCTCAGTCTGGCAGTAACCCAGCTATCAGAGGCAGAGGATCTCTATTTCTGCTGACAACAACTGCATGTACGTTTTTCTTCTACATCATAATAATCATATGTCTGCATTGCATTTGTTCCTTTTTTTTTAGGAAGCAGCATGGCAACAACCCATAGACTACTGTACTGTTCCATAACCAAGTCAGCCAAGTCAGCCAGAGTTGGTACCAAGATTGACGTGGCCCATCATTCAAACAAAGATGCCTTTCTGGCCACCTGTGCATATTTCCAAACTATAATCTATGCTGGTTTTCTTTTGTCCATAAAAAAAAAAGAAAAGTGTAATATGTTATGTTCTTAGTTAGAAATATTATCAGTAGCCTTAATTAGTAGCCATATTTCATAAATTACTCTATATAGGGTTCTATATAGACCCAATTTTGGTTCAGTGAAGAAGAACCCTTTATAACCCTATATAACAGAATATAAACTGATTGGCTGACAGCTGTGGTATTATAGACCGTATACCACGGGTATGACAAAACATTTATTTGTACTGCTCAAATTACATTGGTAATCCAGTTTATATTAGCAATAAGGCACCTCGGGGGTTTGTGGCATATGGCCAATATACCAATTTACCACGGCTAAGGGCTGTATCCAGGCAGTCTGCATTGCGCCTAAGAACAGCCATTAGCCGTGGTATATTGGCCATATACCACACGCCCTCGGGCCTTATTGCTTAATTAAAACAAATACAGGAAACATAAAATACAACAAATAATACAAAAAATACAGGACACATCATTATTCAAAAAAAAAAGGTTGCATATAGAATCAAAAAGGGTTATATATCGCTTGTTTCATATATGGAATCCTTAAAAGTTCTTCATAACATGGCATTGTTCAATACTGTATTCTTATTGGCTTGAAGGGCATTTTAGAGCGTGCGTTATTTCCCTTTATAGCAGTGGTATATCAGACCATATACCAGGGGTATGACAAAACATGTATTTTTACTGCTATAATTACGTTGGTAACCAGTTTATAAAAGCAATAAGTGGTACATTATAATTTATAATAAGCAAGTGTTAAATTATAGCCATGGTATAAAAGTTTTTTTCTTTGGAACTCTGCCTAGAAGGCCAGCATCCCGGAGTCGCCTCTTCACTGTTGATGTTGAGACTGGTGTTTTGCTGCCAGTTGAGGACTTGTGAGGCATCTGTTTCTCAAACTAGATACTCTAATGTACTTGCTCAGTTGTGCACACCAAACTTTTGAACGGTAGTGTATTCTTGATACCATTTGAAAGGAAACACTTTGAAGTTTGTGAAAATGTGAAATTAATGTAGGAGTTAATAACACATTAGATCTGGTAAAAGATAACATAAAGAAATCATCACATTTGAAATGCAAGAGAAAGGCCAACATATCACTTAGGAGTCCAGGCGCAATTTAGATTCTGGCCACTAGATGGCAGCAGTGTATGTGCAAGGTTTTAGACTGAAACAATGAACCATTGCATTACTGTTGAAAATGTTGTATCAAGTCTGCTCAAATGTGCCTAATCGGTTTATTGATACATTTTCAAGTACATAACTGTGTACTCTCCTCAAACAATAGCATGGTATTATTTCACTGTAATAGTGACTGTAAATTGGACAGTGCAGTTAGATTAGCAAGAATTTAAGCTTTCTGCCCATATAAGATATGTCTACGTCCTGGGAAATGTTCTTGCTACTTACAACGTCATGCTAATCACATTAACGCACATTAGCTCAACTTTCCCTAGGGTGTGACACAATCTTGTAAAGGCTAACACCATTCAATTTGCGTCATTCCGGCCATTATTATGAGCCATTCTCCCCTCAGCAGCCTCCTGTGCCCAGAAACCTACGTCATTTGACTTTATGCCTCTAGAGACCCGTGTCATGCCACGCCCACAATGATGACGTCATACCCATTAACTCTTTTTTTTTCGTCACATACTTTCTCACTAACACACAGGCATTGATTGTTGGTTATGTTACTGTACATATTTAAAAAATATCCATTACAAAACGTAAGTGTCCAACTTTGCCAGGTGTCCCACTTAACCAATACTCACCCTACTACTAGTACTACTACATAGGCCTACTAGTACTACTACTAGTACTAATACATTTTTTTAATCAGTGAAGTTGTTTATTGCCTTCATTTTGCTTCAACTTCCAGATCATTTGAAGGGCAAATTCCAGACTATATAAGTGGACACATATTTTGAAGTGCACAGACATTAATTCGTTTGAATTAAATCTGAAAATGTTGCTTTTCTCATAATTGTCATGCTGCAAAATCTATTTGGGTTAATTCAAACGTATTATTTCTCAAAATGACAAAACTTCTGCATTCATCAGTGTGATAAATCTCAGAGGATGGCTTTGTGTGGCGCACCACATCAACTGGCGAGCCCGCGCCCCTCTTTACATAAGTAGCTAAAAGAGCTTGGAGACAGTATGTTATAATGTGCTGTGAAGACGGGTGCGGTGCCGAACTGGAAAATGGTACTCCGTGTGCGTTATTTGACGGGAACAGAGTCAGATGTTCATGGACCACACCGTTACACGATGGGACATTGTACCTCACAGAAGCATCAAAGCAGGAGACGCCAAGATGATGATTTCTTTGCAATTAATTCGTAATTAATTTGATTACTGTTATGAGAACAGTCAAACTTGTTCTCATTAATCTTCATTGAAAAGACATGTCCATAATACCCTTGCATCGGCAAATTGTGAAATATAATTGCTGAAGACCTTGACAGGTGGGGATTTTCCTTTAATTAATCATGTTTTTTTTGTTCGTTTTTATGCATAGTTTCGACCAAAAGTGAAATATTGCAACCTCTAGAGTGAACATTTATGTTTGGATACAGTGATTTTTACGCTTTATGCACGTGATGTCAGGGATTAGCCAACATTTAAACTTTGTTTTTGGTGTTATTAAAGTCGTAGAGATAGAAGTAAAAGTGAAAATTCTTTACAAAATGCTGCTCAATTATATATAAAATCGTATTTTTTCTAAGGGTGTCAATCCATTGGCTGAATCTTAACCAGGTGCAGACAACTCTGACAAAGGAAGTGAATTACATATACATCCATATTTAGAAATCACGGCACTTTTTGTACATAGTCCCTCCATTTTAGGGGAGCAAAAGTATTGGGACAAATTCACTTATATGTGTATTAAAGTAATAAACAGTTGAATATGTGGTCACATATTGCAGTGATTACATCATGCTTGTGACTCTAAACATTTGTTGGATGCATTTGCTGTTTGTTTTGGTTGTGTTTCAGATTATTTTGAGGCAAATAAAAAATGTATGGTAAATAATGTATTGTGTCATTTTAGAGTCACTGTTATTGTAAATAATAATATAATATGTTTCTAAACACTTCTACATTAATGTGGATGCTACCATGATTACGGATCATCCTGAATGAATCGTGAATTATGATGAGTGAGAAAGTTACAGACTCACAAATATCATACACCCAAGACATGCTAACTGCTCACCATTACAATAACAGGGTTAGCATTTTTTAGGGGGCATGATATTTGTGCATCTATAACTTTTTCACTCATCGTTTGTGATTTATCAGGATTATCCGTAACCATGGTAGCATCCACATTCATGGTGAACTGTTTAGAAACGTATTCTATTCTTATTTACAATAACAGTGACTCCAAAATGACACAATACATTATTAACCATCCAACGTTTTGAAGTATAGAGCCAATAAATTACAGAGGACATACTGGTGTGAAATGTGCCTTTTCACGCACATCACACTGCTACCATTGCAATTGATTAAATATTTATTGAATGTTGCACAGTGGGGGCCTGGTACTCCTTGCTCCTTATTTCAATGTGCATTTACCACAGCCCAGTGGTGAACTGCACATTTTGAAGGAAAAAAAAATATTTTGTTAGCACTGACTTATAAGTCTGACGCACTAAATTGTAGGCCTACTAGATAAAAGTTCTGTATACATACTCACCTTGGTCATGACTCAGTTGCTCCGTAACATCTACATTTGAAATGTAATTTGTGTTGGAGTGCTGTTTATTAATGTGAGGATACATGTTTTGGGGCTCTGTCAAAGCCTTTCAACCATCCTTTCTGTCACACGTTGATCCTCAGACTGGACCAGGACTTGATGATGCCAGGCAATGGGAGTTCCGAGGCGGGATGCAGCGAGGCAGCAACAGGCAGCTACTCCAACATCACCTGCAGCAAGACGGAACTGTCCATCACCGCCTCCACCATTTCCATGACCACGGGCATCTTCTCCAACATCCTGGCTCTCTGCATCCTGGTCAAAGCCTACCGCCGCTTCCGCCTCAAGTCCAAGGCCTCCTTCCTGCTGTTCGCCAGCGGCCTGGTGGTCACCGACCTCCTGGGCCACCTCATTAATGGCTCCTTGTTGCTGTACGTCTACGCTTGCAACAGGAAGTGGGAGGCCTTTGACCCGCACCACATCCTGTGCAGTCTCTTTGGCGTGTCCATGGTGTTTTTCGGTCTGAGCCCCCTGCTCCTGGGCAGCCTCATGGCGGTGGAACGGTGCATTGGTGTCACCAGGCCCCTGTTCCACTCCACAGCCCTGGCCGCCCACCACATGAAGAGGCTGCTGGGGCTGACCTGGCTGCTAGCTGCCCTGGTAGCCCTGCTACCTGTGCTGCTGTGGAGGACATACCAGGTGCAGCGCTCCCAGAGCTGGTGTTTCTTCCGCATGGAGGGGCCCCGCGACTGGCTGGATGTGGTGCTCCCGCTGATCTTCTCAACCCTGGGCCTCCTGGCACTGCTGGTGTCCATTGTGTGCAACACACTGACCAGTTGCACCCTACTGCAGTCCAAGCTACGCTGCCACCGCCAACGCCGCCGCAAGGACACCTCCCACCACTTTGAGATGATCTGCCAGCTCTTGACCATCATGCTTGTGTCCTGTGTGTGCTGGGGCCCTTTATTGGTAAGGCTTTTCTCCTTCCCCTGGGTCTTGGACTCTCTTATCTCTGGTATGTCTGTTAAGCAGTGATGAATAACTCACTTTCACCTCTTCTCTGCCAACAGTCCTCTGCATTTGTGGAGTCTGCCAAGATTCCCACAGCAAGCCATATGTCCTTCTGCTTGGAATGCTTACAAATCCTTTTAAAAGGAAAGAGAGACATGTAAAAGAGAGATATGTAAAAGAGAGATATGTAAAAGAGAGATATGTAAAAGAGAGATATGTAAAAGAGAGATATGTAAACCTTTGTAGAGATGCTCAAGATGTTTAATAGGCCACAGATTTTTTTTACCTGTTTGTGTTCACATTAAGGCAGTTGGTCATTTCATGGCAAGGTTTCTGGCAAATAATGTCCTTATTTTCTCCCAGTACTTTGTGCAGTTACTTTACATCCATTTCAATTACATTTGTTTTTCTGGTAGGCAGAAAAAAGTAGAGGGGGAACATTCTCAATCCAGATTTCTTCTCTGCGATGTGAGAGCAACACATTGTGCTGTGGTAAACTCTCGTGAGTTTTATTGAAATAAATAGTCCTCCTTTGAGAATGTTTTTTATTTCTATGCCTGTCATTAATCGTTTTCTTAAAATTAAAAGTGACAGTATAATAACTTACATTAAGATGGATGGTTAACACTCGATGAGAAGGCTTCTAAGGGAAGGTCAAACATTGTTTTTTTCTCTGGCCAGACATTTCATTCGACCTACATTAATAAGATGTTTAGGGAGCGTTCAAGGGCAGGGTCGATTAAACGATTACATGTCAGTTATTGTCAGCATTTTTTAATTTACATATTGAATTCGACTGTGTGTAACTTTGGGTACTATCCTGCTCTCTCTCTCTCATTCTCCTCGCTGAGCCAGGCTGGATGGGCATTCCGCTTTCACCTTTCAATTGGTACTTCGATCAGTCCCTCTTTGTTCTTGGCGTATCCATAACGTGAGCGTGTAGAGTATCTGGCGAAACATTGCTTGTAGTGATGATGTAGGGAGTTAGCGCGCAACAAGAACTGTGGTAGAAGGAACTCAGAAATCTCAGTTTTCCGACATCAGTGCGTTCAAGACAACTGGGAACTCTGGGAAAAAAACTAGTAACGATTGGAAAAAAAATCACTTTGAACAGTCATACAACTTCTCAACTTTCTAGAGCTCAGACTTTCCTACCTGAAAATCACTGACCTCGTGATTTTATCTTTTTTTTTTTTTTTGAGTTCCAGTTCTCTTGAAAGCATCGATGAACAACAACAATCATGGCATAGCACAATTACACAAGGACCACAGCACGTGAAAAAAGTTATCTTCACAATAAGTTAAGGGTTTCTTTGCAGTCTCTGTCGGGGGACTGCAGAACAGCCTGGAGGAACGCACAGATCGGCCATTTCATTATCTGTTAGCCTAACTTTTTTTTATTTCACTTTGACAGGTCAATATCTATAGCCCTAATATTTACCTTATGAGTGGCTTAATATCTAGCTAATATTTAGCTTATTCGGCCACACAACACTAGCGCCTATCTTCCAGCTGTTGCTTTGATCAGTTGATTGACAGGTGTAGGCTACAAACTTTCCTCTAGTGTGGATGCTCGCCAATGTTTTAGAGTTCTCTATAATATATCGTTATAGTTATCGTCCTTAGTGTGTAAGGCCCTTAACGCTTAAATTGGTAAATGTCACCCTCTATTGGATGAATATGGTACGAACTACGGCAGTGGCTCTCAACCACAGGTTAATTTGATAGATATCAGACTGCAACATTGATCGCATACTAAAAAGGGATTTCATATTCCAGCTATTTTGTTTTAATTATCATTTTGGAGGGGAGGGTTACATGTTTTCTTTTTCAAATGCTAGGGGAGGGCCAGGTAAAAAATATGTTTTCCTCAGGGGGAGAGCCACCTATTTTCATTTCAAAGAGGTCCGATTACCTCCAGGTATCCCTCAATATAAATAATGTTCACTCCATTACTGCCCCTCACATATCACTGTGCACACAAAACACTATTACACATTCTCAAACCCAATTTAATCATATTCTATTCAGCTAGGACAATAAAAAAAAAGTGGTAGTCAAATTAAATCCCTTTTTATAATTTTCCCTTCACTCAAGAGAGCTGGGTATACTGTAATAATGCAATTTTAAGTGTTGAACAAAGCACAGTAATAAATTACCACTTATAATAACAATGTAAATGGTTCCCTTCAAATAATGACATTCAGTCTCACATAATATTCTATGTTTACTCTCCTAGGTTAACGTCATCATACTGAGCACCCAGGTCCAGGGCGAGCGTGTATTTGCCCGCCTGCTGCTGGCAGTCCGCATGGCCACCTGGAACCAGATCCTGGACCCCTGGGTCTACATCCTCCTGAGGAAGGCCGTCCTCAAGAAGCTCTTCCTGCTGGTGCACAGCTGCTGGGGCACCAAGTCACACTCCCACCACCTCAACCGCTGGAAGTGCAGCACAGTGAAGGGCTCTAGGGAGACCAGCGGCACCTCCATCAGCAGTAAGCCAGACTGCTTCTGCTTGGATGGAAATGTTGGAGGCCTACCAGACACAATAATTAAGCCCGTCACCTGAACCCCTGGATGGGGCATCTGATTTGAGAGACCCTGGGTCCCAGTTGAGGGTGAAGTGTTTGCAGGCAGCACCTGTAGCACATTGCTGTATAGCTGGAGTAGGCGATAAGCTAAGGAACCAGAGAAGATTTGTTTTAGGAGGAGCATATGAAGGAGCATACAAAGTATTGTACACTCATGAGGCATACAGACACTGGTAATAGGCATGTTGGTCATCATTGACAGTGACACACAGGACTAAGATGGACCCTGGAGTTAGTTAGCCCCAGAGAGTGATATTTATGTTTAACCTATAACTGACCTCGAAAAGATGACGTTTCCAGTCTGCACTAGCTGTCAATATTGTCTTCTTGAGTCTTCACTGTGACAGCAATTATGGCTTATAAACCCAGCTGCTCAGAACTAAAGACATCTGCAGCTCTAGAGTTCCTCACAGCCCTCAAAGCATGTGTAGAATGGCAAGGCCAATTGATTGATTCAAGCTCCCTATCAGTCCGTGAGTGAGTGCCAGGCAATCTGAAATATCGTCTAAGCAGGTGTTCCTCCGGTAAAATTGATTGTTCTGTTGTTTCACTGTCTTCTGTAGTACCAATATAGCAGTTATGTCGTCGTTTCCACGTATAATGATATGTTTTGGATTATGAAGAGACTCTTCTGGCTGGCCCGGCCGTTGAGGTTGCTGTTGTGTTTGGCAGATGGTTGGCCTGTCTCTTTGACCTGCTGCGGCGCTATGGACTGGTGAAAAATGAGTTTTGGACACATTTTGTATTTATGTGTCTGTCTGTCCATAGTTAGAGTACTTTTTGTCCACAGATTTTCTGGATTAAAACATTTTCTGAAGTAATTCTCTCAACATGGGTGTTCAGATTGCTCACCATTCACAGCACAGTAACTCAGTTTAGCTCACCTCTATCTTTTCAGTGGTTTTAAAATGACTCAGCATCATAATTTAATTGAACAGTGCTTTCTTATATGTTATACTGTGTGTTGATGTAACATTACGTATCTATGGACTATGTATAGAGGTGAATATAGGTCCTTAAAAACCATTTACTAATCATAAGTTACATCTTTTTGCGTGGCCTCATCCAAAATGTGGGCTGTTTATACTTTATAAATACTTTATAAATGTTTTGAGTGACCAGTGTAATTTCTCACAAAAAGATGGACATGCCATTGGTAGACGTTCCAGCAGTAGCTGATGCTCCTTAAGGTCTCAAAATGGCCCCTAGAACATATCATCGGTTAAAGAATAAGCACACAACACAGAATGGAAGAGGAAATATATTGGAACATTTTATTCACAAAAACTGTTGCAAGGACGAGGAAGAGTTGTAATGTTTTGCTAATGTTGTCAACCTCGCGATGTAGCCTACACACAACAGCTGGCCAGACAGGATTATAGTGGATTATTATTTCTTAAGTGATTGAGGTAGACATGTTACATGTATGATTTGCAGGTAGAAATTGTATATGTAAAACATTTAAATGTTTCCAGTGCTTCAGTCTTTTAACTGCAGACTATTTTCACAGATGGTTTTGTTTGGCAGCATCTTTACTGGGCCTTTAAAGGTAGTAACTCTTTAAACTTAGGGTAGCATGGGGTAACTAGCTCTCCGGGGCTAGTTACTAGCAACTAGCTCTCAATTATCATATTAAAAACTGCGGACAATTGCCTCCAACCTATGGCAAATTTTCCTCTCTGCCCAATAGACACATTTTGTATGGGGGGGTATGGATGTGGGTACGCAGACCCACGAGCCACTGCGGCCCCTCATGATGAGTTACGTTTTTTTGTGACCCCCCCACCCCCATCAAAGTTGCCCATTCTGTATCTACACTGATTGAAGTGGATTTAACAAGTGACATCAATAAGGGATCATAGTGTTCACCTGGTCAGTATGTGTCATGGAAAGAGCAGGTGTTCTTAATGTTTTGTACACACAGTGTATATAAGTTGTTTATAACTGTGTGAAAAACAAGATTACTAGCATTTACAATGTGGGAGCAGAGATTAGCAAATGATAATTAAACTATTTTTCAAGCCATTATAAATGCTTTATTACATGGAGTTATTATACTGTAAAGTGCTACAATTCTTTTTATTGCCAAAACAGAAGAGAACTATGTTGTGTATGTGTCAACTATCATGCCAACATCATCATCATCATTCCAAAGACCTACAAGAGTGAACAATTATTATGTATGTAAATTAAAACACATTGATATTGTATTGTTGTATCGTAAGCACATCATTTTATCCACCATATCTGTCTGCTATTTTCTACTTGAAAAAAAACAATATAGGCTATCACTTCATTTGTGCAACGATCCCGTTTACTACAAACTAGATGCTATGTGAATGTGAATGCTTTTTGGAGGTAGGCCTAGGCTATGCCGACAGACAGGTAATAAAATGTATTTGCAGTGATATTGTTTATACAGAGACTTGTTAAAATAGTTGTGTTTTATAGCATTCCAACACACAAAGCTTATTAAATGTTATGTCTGACAGTCCCCTTTAAATCACTCCCATAAGGTAGGGGGGTTCATGAAGGTTTTATGATACCACCGAAGAAGATATTAGTCATATGGTAAGTGACCTAATTTCTTCCTCACATCCTCCATCTTTTGTTGACTCATGGCTAAAAGGGATACAGCTTTTGTCAAATACTCAAATATGATGTAATTGCGGACTGAATTTCGGGGGATTTCTTCATGTGGGTGTTCCCTGATATCAGGAAATGCTCATTGATACCTGCCATTGGTCAGTACATAGCAGGTTAGGATAACTAACGTGGCAGGTTAGGATAATAACATGGCAGGTTAGGTGAATTAGAGTGGCAGGTCAGGAGACTGAGGTTAAGGTAAGGATTAGGTTTAGCTACAATGCTACAGTTGTCAACAACTGCCTACAGCCCTATTTTGTTAGTATGCAGTGAGTCACTCAGCCACTGAGTGGGAGAGGAAGGACGAGCCGGCCCGGAGGAAAAGGGACAGTGAGAGTCAAAGGATGCGGAAAGGGAGTAGAGAAGGTTCAAACCGAAGGGGTCCCGCTTAAAAAGGCTTCATAAAGCCTTCATAATGCCTTCATAAGCACTACATAAATGTGCTAGAAAGCCTCTATAACCGTTATGTCATGCTTTATAAAGGGTTCGTAAATGTGGTATAACTGTGTGACATAATCACAATGTCAAATGTGACATAACCCCCTATGTCGAATATGATGTAAACATGAGCCTGCTAAAGGGTGACATGTTGTGCTGAAGGATGGCACACACGCTAAAGTGATGTCATGTTAGTCACATTACACCTAATCTCGTTCCCAGACACTTCCTCCCAAATGAGCGAAAGGTCTGGTGGACCAACGCATCAAACTTGGCCTTCATTAGTTAGGGTTAGGTTTAAAATACTTATATTTTAATTTTTTTACCTTGAGTACATACATTGTGGAATTGGTCAGGGTTTAGCAATAATTATGACTTTTTGTAGTAACAACGACATACTTTACTCAGTAAGGTCACTCCTATAGAATTCTAAGGCCAACTTTGAATGGTTGATGTCCCAGGCTTATATGTGCTGTGTGTGCAATAACCTTTACACAAAGAAACACTTACCTTGATGAAAGCCCCCAACCAAAAGAAATTGAAAGTGTCTTTCTTCTGGAACCAAGTTACATGTTCCTCAGTACACAAACACGCACGCAACAAAAACGAACCATATGTTCTTAAATCAGCAGAATGTTAATAACCTATTTATAACCTATTTATAACTTACAGTATTTATTGACTTTTTATGTAGTGTCGCTGTAATGACGCTGTACTTCATTTAAAGTCAGACCCCTTTGGTAATTTATAACAGATACATAAATGCCTTATATCATATGACGCGTACTTACTATAAAGTCAGACACCTTAGGTCATTCATAACACATACATAAAGGCTTAACGATGTAAACACACATGTATTGACACTTAGGGAATTATCACTAACAGCTAAAACAAATAAACATTAAAGACATGTTTAAACCATACATGTCCTTTTATTTGTTCATTTTTAAAACAGTACAAATACATGAAGCTTCAAAAAGTCCAGCAACGCAATTACATTGAACATTACACAGGGCTGTCTATAGTGTAGCTTGTCCCTGAGCTGGCAGAGGAATGGTTCTGGCTTCTCTTCCTGCTGGAGGATGAATGGTTCTGGCTTCTCTTCCTGCTGGAGGTTCTACATGTTGGTTCCAACCTTAAAAGTAACAACAAAGAAAGGTAGCAGGTCTGTTACGAAATGCCTTTGCACACCATCTGGATAAGGGTATTTCTGTACTGCGTCAGAAACTCTAAATGGGAAGATGGGAAACAATTTTCTATAAAAACTTACTTCAATCTATAGCTAGAGGAATCCTGATATCACCAGAAGTTATAAGTACAGTGCATTCGGAAAGTATTCAGACCCCTTCCCTTTTTCCACATTTTGTTACGTTACAGTTACGATTTTGTTCTCATCAATCTACACACAAAACCTGTGGACACACGTAAGTATTCAGACCCTTTGCTATGAGACTCAAAATTGAGCTCAGGTGCATCCTATTTCCATTGATTATTCTTGAGATGTTTCTACAACTTGATTTGAGTCCACCTGTGGTAAATTCAATTGATTGTACATGATTTGGAAAGGCACACACCTGTCTATATAAGGTCCCACACTTGACAGTGCATGTCAGACCAGAAACCAAGCCATGAGCTCAGAGATAGGATTGTGTCGAGGCACAGATCTGGGCAAGGGTACCAAAACATTTTGTAGAATTGAAGGTCCACAAGAACACAGTAGCCTCCATCATTCTTAAATGGAAGAAGATTGGAACCACCAAGACTCTTCCTAGAGCTGACCGCCCAGCCAAACTGAGCAATTAGGGGAGAAGGGCAGCACTCGACCAATCAGGCCTTCATGGTAGAGTGGCCAGACGGAAGCCACTCCTCAGTAAAAGGCACACGACGGCCCGCTTGGAGTTTGTCAAAAGGCGCCTAAAGGATTCTAAGACCATGAGAAACAAGATTCTCTGGTCTGATGAAACCAGGATTGAACTCTTTGTCTGGAGGAAACGTGGCACCATCCTTACGGTGAAGCATGGTGGTGGCAGCATCATGCTGTGGGGATGTTTTTCAGCGGCAGGCACTGGGAGTCTAGTTGAACGGAGCAAAGTACAGAGACATACTTGATGAAAACCTGCTCCAGAGCGCTCAGGACCTCTGACTGCGGCGAAGGTTCACCTTCCAACAGTACAACGACCCTAAGCACACAGCCAAGATAATGCAGGAGTGGCTTCGGGACAAGTCTCAATGTCCTTGAGAGGCCCAGCCAGAGCCCAGACTTGATCCCGATCAAACATCTGAAAATAGCTGCGCAGCAACGCTACCCATCCAATCTGACAGCGCTTGAGAGGATCTGCAGAGAAAAATGGGAGAAACTCCCCATATACAGGTGTGCCAAGCTTGTAGCGTCATACCCGGGCTGTAATCGCTGCCAAAGGTGCTTCAACAAAGTACTCACTAAAGGGTCTGAATACTTATGTAAATGTGATATTTCAGTAGATTTTTTTCTATTAGCTCAAATTTAATCAATTTTAGAATAAGGCTGTAACCTAACAATGTGGGGAAAGTAAAGGGGTCTGAATACTTTCTGAAGGCACTGTATGTGGTTTCCTACCTAGCTATCAGAAGATGAATGCACTAACTGTAAGAGTGTCTACTAAATTACTCAAAGGTAAAATGCTTTATTCAAGAGAGCTGGGTATACTGTAATAATGGGGTTTTGAAGCGTTGAACAAAGTACAGTAATCAACTAACACTTATAACAACAATGTAAATGGTTCCCTTCAAGTAATGACATTCTGTCACACATAATATCCTATGTTTACTCTCCTAGGTTAACGTCATCATACTGAGCACCCAGGTCCAGGGCGAGCGTGTATTTGCCCGCCTGCTGCTGGCAGTCCGCATGGCCACCTGGAACTAGATTCTGGACCCCTGGGTCTACATCCTCCTGAGGAAGGCCGTCCTCAAGAAGCTGTTCCTGCTGGTGCACAGCTGCTGGGGCACCAAGACCCACTCCCACCCCTCAACCGCTGGAAGTGCAGCACAGTGAAGGGCTCTGGGTAGACCAGTGGCACCTCCATCAGCAGTAAGCCAGACTGCTTCTGCTTAGATGGAAATGTTGGAGGCCTACCAGACACAATATTGTACTGTACATTCATGAGGCGTACAGACACTGGCAGTGACACACACTTAATGGCTGTGCCCACAAAGCTCATCACTAAGCTAAGGACCCTGGGACTAAACACCTCCCTCTGCAACAGGATCCTGGACTTCCTGACGGGCCGCCCCCAGGTGGTAAGAGTAGGCAACAACACATCTGCCATGCTGAGCCTCAACACTGGGGCCCCTCAGGGATGCGTGCTCAGTCCCCTCCTGTACTCCCTGTTCACCCACGACTGCATGGCCAAGCACGACTCCAACACCATCATTAAGTTTGTTGACAACACAACAGTGGTAGGCCTGATCACCGACAATGATTAGACAGCCTATAGGGAGGAGGTCAGAGACCTAGCAGTGTGGTGCCAAGACAGCAACCTCTCCCTCAACGTGAGCAAGACAAAGGAGATGATCGTTGACTACAGGAAAAGAAGGGGTGAACATGTCCCCATTCGCATCGACAGGGCTGTAGTGGAGTGGGTCGAGAGTTTCAAGTTCCTAGGTGTCCACATCACCAACAAACTATCATGGTCCAAACACATCAAAACATTCGTGAAGAGGGCACGACAACGCCTTTCCCCCTTAGGAGACTGAAAAGATTTGGCATGGGTCCCCAGATCCTTAAAGTTCTACAACTGCACCATCGAGAGCATCCTGACAGGTTGCATCACTGCCTGGTATGGCAACTGCTCTGCATCTGACTGCAAGGCGCTACAGAGGGTAGTGCGTACGGCCCAGTACATCACTGGGGCCAAGCTTCCTGCCATCCAGGACCTACACTGCGGGCCAAAAGTTTGTAATATTACTCATTCAAGGGTTTTCCTTTATTTGCCCTATCTTTTACATTGTAGAATAAAAGTGATGACATCAAAACTATGACAACACATATGGAATCATGTAGTAGCCAAAAAAGTGTTAAACAAATCAAAATATACTTCTTCAAAGTAGCCACCCTTTGCCTTGATGACAGCTTTGTCCAAATAAATGCTTCACAGAGTTCAAGTAACAGACACATATCAACATCAACAGTTCAGATGAGAATCAGGCCTTCATCATCGAATTTCTGCAAAGAAACCACTAATAAAGGACACCAATAATAAGAAGAGACTTGCTTGGGCCAAGAAACACAAGCAATGGACATTAGACCGGTGGAAATTTGTCCTTTTGGTCTGGAGTCCAAATTTTTGATTTTTTGTTCCAACCTCAACCAAATTTAGATGTTTGGGATGAGTCGGACCGCAGTGAAGGAAAAGCAGCCAACAAGTGCTCAGCATATGTGGGAACTCCTTCAAGACTGATGGAAAAGCATTTCAGGTGAAGCTGGTTGAGAGAATGCCAAGAGTACGCAAAGCTGTCATCAAGGCAAAGGTGGCTATTTGAAGAATCTCAAATATAAAATATATTTTGATTTGTTTAAAACCTTTGGTTACTACGTGAATCCATATGTGTTATGTCATAGTTTTGATGTCTTCACTTTTATTCTACAATGTAAAAAATAGTGCAAATAAAGAAAAACCAAAGTTAGTGCAAAATTCACACTCCATTTTCTCTGAAATTGAACTTAATTAAAACAGGACACTTTGTTACAAGATAAAACAGATACAACAAAGCCTAATTTCAGTCTTGACTAAATTAAGACCAAAAGTGTAGTTTAGAGAGATTTACTTTCTGGGTGATTTAAATATTGATTGGCTTAATCAGGCTGCCCACTCAAGCGAAAACTTCAAACTATAACTAGTGCCTGCAACTTGGTTCAGGTTATCAATTAACCTACCAAGGTGGTCACAAACAGTACAGGAATTAAATCATAAACATGTATTGATCATATCTTTACTAATGCTGCAGAAATTAGTTTGAAAGCAGCATCCGAATCCATCGTATGTAGTGATCACAATATAGTAGCCAAGTAGTTCCAAGGTTGGGCCTAATATAGTGTATAAGAGGTCATACAATAAGTTTTGTAGTGATTCCTATGTTGTTGATGTAAATACTATTTGTTGGTCTGTGGTGTGTAAAGAGGAGCAAACAGACACTGAAGTTGACACATTTATGAAATGGCTTAATCCAGTTACTAATTGTAAGGTTTATGTTCAGAGAGGTCTCTGGAAACCTTTATGGTTTTCAATGCGCCACATTGCCTCTAATTGGGCAGCCTATTTATGTTCAGCATTCCCACCTGTGTTTGTGGGTTTTTGTGTGTGCTCCTTTTTTGTGTTCACGCCGGTTCATGGTCGCGGCCTCTCCTTTGTTCGTTTTGTGGATTAAGTTACGGAATAAAGGAATGTCTATACACTGCAGCTCTGTGCCTCTGGTCCTGTATCCAAGCGATCAAGTGGATTGATGAGGAATTTAAAAATGTTATGGTTGAGAGGGATGAGGCAAAAGGAATGGCAAATAAACCTGGCTGCACAACTGATTGGCAAACGTATTGCAAATTGAGAAATCATGTGACCTAACTGACTAAAAAGAAGTAACTACACTATGAAACAAAGATAAATGACATAAAGAATGATAGTAAAAAGCTTTGGAGCACCTTAAATTAAATTTGAGGAAAAAAAGCTAACTCAGCTCCATCATTCATTGAATCAGATGGCTCATTATTACCCTAAATTATATCATACACACATTTAGCTATTTAAGTATCTCTTCCTGTCATTTACCTGTACAGTTAATGTAAACATGCAAATATTCACTTACCTATACAGTTAACTGTATATTTACCTGTACAGTTAATATAACTATAAGTAAATAAATAAGTAAACTATTATTACCCTCACTTATATCATACGCACTTTTAGCTATTTAAGTATTTCTCTGCCATCGACCTGTATAGTATAGTTAACCATAAAAATACTCCTTATTTATCAATATCAACTTGCAATATTTGTATCTTATTTTATTTTTTTCACCTAACACTGTAACAATGTATAGTGTACATATTCAGCCATCCACCCATACTATGCAATGTCTTTGTATAGCTTTTTTGCACTCCAGACCGTCTTTTGTGTATGTTCGTTCTGGCATTTTGCACCTGCCCTGTGTTTTTTCGTAGCTGCTTGACAATGAAATGTCCCCTCGGGGATCTATCTATCTATCTATCTATCTATCTATCTATCTATCTATCTATCTATCTATCTATCTATCTATCCATCTATCTATCATAAAACCAACTGATATTGCCAACTACTTTAATGATTTTTTCATTGGCAAGATTAGAAGAAGTAGGCATGCCATGCCAGCAACAAATGCTGACACTACACATCCAAGTATATCTGACCAAATTATGAAAGACAAGCATTGTAATTTTGGATTCCGTAAAGTGAGTGAAAAGGTGGAAAAAATTATTGTTGTCTATCAACAATGACAAGCCACCGGGGTCTGGTAACTTGGATGGAAAATTACTGAGGATAATAGGGGACGATATTGCCACTTTTCAATTTAACCCATTAAGAAAACGATATTGCCATATTTTACTGGCTCAAATAGTCAACCAATCAGCCTGTTACCAACCATTAGTAAACTTTTGTGTTTGAAGGACATTCAACAAGCACAGCATTTACACAAATGACTGATGATTGGCTTAGAGATGATGATAAAAAGTTTGTGGGGGCTGTTTTGTTAGACTTCAGTGCGGCTGAGTAAAGCCAGAGTGTCTATGTATGTCAGCTACTAGAGCGACTGAAATGACTGCAACACTTAACAAAGAGTTGCAGTAAGTTTCAGAATGGGTGGCAAGAAATAAGTTAGTCCTAAATATTTCTAAAACTAAAAGCATTGTATTTGGGACAAATCATTCACTAAACCCTCAACCTCAACTATATCCTGTAATAAATAATGTGGAAATTGAGCAAGTTGAGGTGACTAAACTGCTTGGAGTAGCCCTGGATTGTAAACTGTCATGGTCCGAACATATTGATACAACAGTAGCTCATCTAATGGGGATCCATAATAAATACAAATACTGCATTTTGGGGAATGGGGAAAGTCTAAACCGAATCCTTGGGATGTCCCAACTTTCACGTCACTCCATTGAAGTTGAAATTTCAAACGGTTAAGGTAAGGGTTATTAGGGTTAAGGGTAGGGGTTACGGTTAGGGTTTAGGAGATGGACACCCCAAGGATCCCAGATAGCACTAACCCTAGGCTATGTAGCCTCGTAATTGCAAGACTGATTACCGCTGCTCGTGTACCGCTGCTCGTGTAGCAAGTTTCAAGTTTATTTAGCTGTATGTAGAGGATACATGTGGTATACATTGTCCATCAAAACGCTTACTTGCAAGTTCCTTCTCGACAACGCAAAAACAATAATAAATAATAAAAGATAAGAATAAGAACATAAAGTAAAATGCTCAGTATAATAGACAATTTAGCATAAGTAGAATACATGAAGGCACAATTTATAGTACAATATTTACATATGTATCATTGGAGTCAAGTATTGTGCATTATTGGCAATAGTAAATAATAGTCTGGTAGCAGCAGTTGTCTGTATGTGCACTAAGGTGCAGTCTAGTTCAAGTGTCCAGCAGTCTGATGGCTTGTAGATAGAAACTGTTGGTATTAGAACTAATGTTCCAACAGCATCTGCCCAACAGGAAGGAAGGGAACAGCTTGAGGCTGGGGTCCTTGATATAGGCTATGCTGACAGGCAAGTCATTTATGAACAAAATCTTATTTACAATGACGGCCTACACCAGCCAAACCCGGACAATTGTGCGCCGCCCTATGGCCCTGTGGTCCCCTGTACAGCCTGGGATCAAACTAGGGTCTGTAGTGACACCTCTAGTATTGAGATGCAGTGCCTTAGACCGCTGCGCCACTCGGGAAGTTATTATTAAGTTAAAATTAATTTGCAGTGAAGAATAGGTGATCAGGGATATTGTTTATACAGAGACTTGTTAGAATAGTTCTGTTTTATTGCGTTTCAACAAATAAATATTATTTTGTCTCAGACTGTTTATACCACTCCTGTACGGTAGGGGGGGTCATAAAGGTTTTATGATACCACGGAAGAAGATATTAGATATGGTAAGTTACGTCATGTCTCGCCCATATTCATCCTCCATCTTTCGCTGCCGCATGCTTCCTCGGATATCTTCGGATCAGGTCTGGTATACCGTTTTTACGTAAATAAGAGCGGTTCTATGGTCTACAATTACGCGTGTGTTTGATAGTTGACCGGAACCGAAGTATTTTAGACGAGAAGAGGCGATGACACTTAATGTGATACCCAGCAAGTCCACTACATTAGCTTGCTAGCCAGTGTCTGATTAACGGTAGCCTGTCTAGCTAGCGATATATCTGGCATTTTGTTTATCTATATTGCGTCGGCGACAGACACCATATTTTGTGAAAGGTGTCGCACGTGGATTAAACTCGTTTTCAAATTGCATGTTCTTGTTGTGTTCGCTACTTACTGTTCACCGTAGTTAGTTAACCCCCCCCCCCCCCATTTCCCTTTGTCAAATGTGGTTATTTAACTAACGTTAGATAACTGTTTCAGAACTTCACATCGTAAGTTAGATAACTAGTTAGTAGCTAGTTAGTTTGGCAGCAGCCGTGTTGGGTTTTAATCCCCGTAACCCGTCCACTCATATTGTCTGACACTGGTCATATATGGAACAAATTGTTTTACCAATAGTTGATGATTAGTAAGTTGCCAACCCACATTGACTGCCTCCAATTGAAAACCGGTCAGTTGCAAGTTGTCATGTTTTACTCTTAACTCATAACCCCTCTGTTATTTTTCCAGGTAGCAACATGAACCAAGAAAAATTAGCGAAACTTCAAGCCCAGGTCCGGATAGGAGGAAAGGTAAAATAATTCTCAATCTTTAGTGATGGTTACTTCCATTGAGCTGGACAGCAACGGTGTGTATTGTTAACTTTAACAAAAACGGTGCTGTGTTGAATGACCAATTTGAAGAATGTGATTATGGAGGCAGGAGTGTTCCTATTCACATGCTCTCACGCCCATATTGATCAGGCCACACGCACTAAACAGGAGCATATGTACTATTGAGGAACTGCACTGTTTTGGGAAACGTATTGTCAGTACAAACAGTCATGCAACATTGAAAAACGTTTAATGAACTGAACACACCCCTGATTTTAGGGACTGGGCTACACCAGGAAATTTCATGTCTGAACCTCGAAGCATCAAGTTCCACTGAGTTTTCATTCATCCCCTCTAAGTAAGGACTGATTTAGACCTGAGGGGTGTGTTCAGTTCAACGTTTGCTACGTTACGTGACGGTTTGTACTGAACGACAGCCTTTGAGGTATATTTGCTCCTGTTTGGTGGGTTTGGCAAGGTGTGGCCTTTTTATGGGTGTGGCCATCTTTGTATCATAACTTGTGCATCACATCATACACAATTGCACTCTGGGCCACCATAATCACGCCATTCAGCAGACCGTTTCCGTATAATTAAACGTTAAACACTGTTCTGTTGTACACCCCAGGTGAGGGTGCAATTCATTATGAGGTAGAACAGAAAACAAGCAGTACTCCGGACCTCCAGACTCAGATTTAAATGCCCCAGGGCTACACCATGAGACGCACACACACATGCCATTGGAGGAAATATAGACACATGGAGTGTCAACATTGGCCTTGTTGAGAACCACTGTATGAGCCGTCTTAGTTGTTTACTGTTGTAAGCCCTGAGGGACCTGCAACTTTTTTTAAATTATTATATATATTTTTTAATTGCTCTTAATTATTTGGGACTTTCAGCCTGATACAAATCGCCAGATGGAGTTCTCAAAGGACTGGATACACCCCTGCTGTATTTAACCTCTATTTAAGTACGTTCTGACATCTCCCTGTATTGTTTTTAGGGCTCGGCACGTAGGAAGAAGAAGGTCGTACACAGAACGGCAACAGCCGATGACAAAAAACTCCAGAGTTCGCTAAAGAAATTAGCTGTCAACAACATTGCTGGTATTGAAGAGGTAAGCAACAGAAACCCTTATACATGTCTTTGCATTTTGTATATAATGTATTGTAAGACATGCGTTGCACTTTTCATATATATTTCCTCTATACTCTGAGACTCCTGTCTCCAGTTGATAGATGCATATGAATCAAACAACTGCACTTCTGAAGACTTTCATGGGCTGCAGTCTTATATATCAGTCACTTTTGGCACCAAACTTGGAGTAGAATCTGAAGTAAGCGAACCCCCCCCCCCCCCCACCCCCCACCTGCTCTCTCACTAGGTAAACATGATCAAAGATGACGGCACAGTGATCCACTTCAACAATCCCAAAGTGCAGGCGTCTCTGTCGGCCAACACCTTCGCTATCACCGGCCACGCTGAGACCAAGCAGCTCACAGAGATGCTCCCGGGCATCCTCAGCCAGCTGGGCGCCGACAGCCTCACCAGCCTGCGTAAACTGGCAGAGCAGTTCCCTCGGCAAGGTGGGTTGGCAAATGCAGTAGGCTGGGGTGTATTTACGAGGAACCAAACGGGTAAATAAAAACGGGATGGGACCTACCTGAATGTGTCCGATGAACTCTTGTTTTAGTTGGAAAACGGGTTCTGCAGCGTGCACTAATGAATACACCCCTGGGGATTATTCTGCAACCTGAGACTCAAGGGTCTTGATGCTTATTGCGTACAATTTCTTATTTTGTTTCAGTGCTTGACAACAAAGCCCCTAAAGCAGAAGATATTGAAGAAGAAGAAGATGACGACGTCCCAGGTAAGGATGATTCCGTATCAGACTTCAGAGGAAACGTCACATAATTTCAACCTGTAAAACGATCCTTTGTTTTCCTCTTTCTCGTCAGACCTGGTGGAGAATTTTGACGAAGCATCAAAGAATGAGGCAAACTGATTGATCTTCCCTTCAAGACCCGATACAAGGATTTGAACTGCAATTAAGAAAGGCGACTTCTCCGGTGTTTTAACTTCTAGCTATGAAGACATATCATTTCAAACACTATCCCGTCAACCAGAGACTTGTGTATTTTGAAATGGCCCATGGATGCAGTCCTTATCAGACTGGCTTGCGCACTTAAACTCCCAACACATTTGTCAACGGTTCAGTACTTTTAACCACATTGTCAGTCTCTATCAGGATTGCGGTGGTCTTTAATTAAAGCTAGTCTTCAGAGTTTTTTTTTGTTTATGAAACAAAATAAAGGTGATAAACATTTTCTACATGGTGCTGTGGTCTTTCTAGCTGTTGAAAGGGGGTATTTCGTTTGTGGAAACTACAGTTTTCACATTATCTGCCACCCTGGTTCATTATTGTAGTATAACTATTTTGTTACTGTATATTTAATAACTCAAAAGTAATCCATTCAACTTGCCTTGCAGCGAATATTGGACTGACTTGGATGATAATACCACTGGTCAAAGAAGGCCTTTCACGGTTCAGAAGTGGTTGTAATTTTAGACAGAAATGTTTTCTTTCTGAGGTTTCATGTACACATGACTTGTATTATGATCTAACACTTTAACCACTGGGATAACTACTTAATTTTTTAAAATCATGATTCATTAATTCCTATGTGCAGTAGACACGTTTTAGGCTAGAAATGAGAGCAAGATTTCGATAAAATTAAACCTATTCTAAACTGGCTTGTGTGGGCTACTCTACATTGTACGCAGGTTTAGAAAAGGACATTTGAGGACAACCTTGAGTTCATTCAAGAAGACCTGCAGTGTAGGGGGGTGGGCAGAGCAGTGGGGGAGACGAGAATAGAGGGAGGGTAATCCTCCCTCTGATAGTGAACAAGACTGTTCTACTTATTTTCTTCATCCACTGTTACAAAATGTTGAAGTTCTTCAGTGCCCGGGATGATGAGAATGAAAGCCTCTTGGGTGCATTGACAGACGGTAAGGTTTTTAATACTATTGTATACAGATGCAAGACGATGTATTTCTATCAGGGGAAATTGTAGCTGATCTGCAATCATGCGTCTTGCCGCTCGCGACGCATTCATAGAATGACAAATCGAAGCACACAAGAATATTCTTTCAGCGTATATGAATTACTGGAAAAATGTGAGTATTTATGGAAATAGCGTGATAAAGAGAATATTGATACGAAATTACTCTCCAAATATTAATGAATCTAGATGGGCAGCATATGTCGCATTGGCGTGTTCGCTGGTTGAGAGAGGATTTAAACAGTTGCACGTGTGCTGGATGCTTCTGCGTCACGGGTCCAGCAAACGCCCAGTCAGCTGGATAGGTTGGGTGGGCCATACTGCTGTTTAGTAATCGTCAGCATGAATGGAAGGGTTGGGGTGCAATAACGGGGTTGAAGCTGCAATGCAGTTTTACCCCCTAAAATAATTCACTAACGCCAATAAAGGCTACGTGAAATTGTGCAATAGAGGCAATAACCAACCGAGGAGAGATCGCAGCATATCAACAAATCTGATTTATGAATCAGATTTTCTTTCTCAGTCATATTTTGGCGCATTTCAGTCGATAGTGAAGTAGAATATTTAAACAATATAGAATAAAATTAATATTGTCTTCATTTGTGTTATTGACATTATCCATTCATTCTCTTGTCATTAGGCCTATAACTATTTGTATACACTTTGATTCATAATGTATAATAATAATGCAGGCTACATAATCTAACATCCAATTTCGCCACTGCCTGCATAGCCGCGGTAAGGAGGGGTTGCTGAAGGAGCTGCAGCACCCCCTGAAAAATAATAATACAAATAAAAATGTTTTTCAAAAAATTAGTCCACTGAGCCTTTACTAGTATTAGCGGGCGATACAGACGTCTGTAGTGCTGGCAAATTGTTTATTGCAGTAGTTGTATAACTTAGAACAGTATCTTGTAGGATTCAATAGTTGGAATTGTAAGAGTTGTTGCCCTGTCCCATTCTCTGCAATTGTCCTTCTAATGGGATCTAGAAAGAACAAAACCCTGTCCTCAAACATTTACATCAAAAGGTGCAAAGTTATGGGCAAAGACACAAAAAATCCACATCAAATTTTTCTTGATCAAATAACATGGAAAACAACCACTTTTGCAATATTAATTTACCATCCTTACAAACCACGTAATGTAAATGTACATGAAGTATTTTTACATTCCACAAGTATTATCAGATTAACTGTTTTATGCTGGGGCGGCAGGTAGCCCAGTGGTTAGAGTGTTGGGCCCGTAACCGAAAGGTTGCTGGATTGAATCCCCGAGCTGACAAGGTAAAAATCTGTCGTTCTGCCCCTGAACAAGGCAGTTAACCCACTGTTCAGTTAAGAATTTGTTCTTAACTGACTTGCCTAGTAAAATAAAGGTAAAAAAAAAAAATACAGATCATTATCAGACTTAAACACCCCCACACCCAGTCTACTTTCGCGGCTATGGCTGCCTGTATTGCTTCATGCTGGTGGTTCATTCACTACAGTAGGTAGATAGATAGAGATCTGGTTTAACCTATTAGAGGCAACAAGATAAATGGCCCATTACGACCTAGGAACACAGCCTGTCCCATCTGGGGTCATGGTCATCGTGTGTGTGTGTGTGTGTGTCTGTCTGCGTGTGTCTGTGTGTGTTTTCCTCATAGCTCGTTTTTTCTCTCGCCGTGAAGCAGAATGTCTTTGTCAGGTTCATTTGACGTTTGGCTTACAATGGTTTTGATCCGCATCCACGTCTTTGTATGAACAGATGAATCAGATGCTCCGTCTCTGATGGACGCTAAGCACCACTGGCTCCACAGACCCTGTCTGCTGATGCTCAAAGATGGGGATGTCACAAAGCCAGGACAGCTGGGCTGTGGACACATCGGATCAGAGTCCCCTGCGAAACCCAAAGTCCATTCAGAGGGGGTCCTGAACCCGGGGGTGGCAAAAGAGGGTCCCATTTCCCAACTAGAGACCCCTGCTCAGAGGCTGATGAGACAGCTGGAGGAGGGGAACTGCACTGTGACAACTCTCTCCACATGGGGAGAGAGGCATTTCGGGAAGGCCTCCACCCCTCTGATGCTTAGCCCCTCCAAAGCGGCTGGGTCAGAGGTGAACCTGAAGGAGGAGGAGGAGGAGGAGAGGCCTCAGCTTCCCTCCTTCAAGGAGGACTCTGTGGTTGAGGAGAAGGAGCTGGAGGAGAGTGAACTTAAGCGGCAGGACTCTCCCAGTGGCTCAGATGTTCTAGGTCCTGACATAGGTCCTGATATGGACGACCCATCTGATCCTCCTGTGGAGGAGCTCTATGAAGGCAGCCAGACCCAGGGGCCCAGACTGGGGCTTCAGAACCAGACCAAAGCCAACGGACTAACTAATGATGAGACTAACACCAACAGAGCACAGGCAGGCAGTGAAGAGGGAGCTGTGGGGGACTGCATGCCTTCCCCTATGTCTCAGTCAGCCGATCCAGACAATGAGCTACAGGCTTGCCCCGCTGGCATTCTGTCCAGGGAGCGAGGCACTATCCTGGGGGAGGTGGCCCCCGTGTGGGTCCCTGACGCCCATGCGCTGGTCTGTATGATGTGTGAAGTCAGGTTCACCTTCACCAAGAGAAGGCACCACTGTCGCGCCTGTGGCAAGGTGAGGGTCTTACACCACTTCATTGTATTTCAATTAAGAAGGGATTGCATGTTTGTCTATAGTCTCTTGTCCCTGAGAAGGGAGGCTGGCCATTAGTGATTGTTTATGTGTGTGTGTGTGTGTGTGTGTGTGTGTACAGGTATTCTGTTCTGTGTGCTCCGGTCTGAAGTTCCGACTAACACACCTGGATGGGAAGGAAGGGCGTGTCTGTGTCTCCTGTCACTCAACTCTAGTGAAAAGTGAGTATCACCTGACAACGCTGTTACCATGACACTACAGGCAAAAACTGTGTTTTACACAGTTCATTGGTGCAACATGCAGAAACATGTTCGGGTCAATATAATTCTCTCTTTTGTTATTTTCTTTAGAAACCCCTCCCAGCGGGAGAAGGAGGGTGTGGTTTGCTGATGAGATCCTATCCAATGCGAAATCAGACTCTGCCCCTTGTACACCAATCAGAGGCCCCACCTTCTCACCACTATTACTGAGGAGAAGTATAGCCGCTACAATCAGAAGTGCCACTGGCTCACCACAGACCAGAAGGAGGGCACCAATAGCACAGGGGCCGTCCCTGCTCAATGTATGTAACAAAACATTTACTGAAATTGAGACTAATTTACTGCAATTGAGACTAATTTACTGCAATTGATTTAAAATGTAAATAAAACAGCTAAGGATGCAGTCTTTCTGTTGATATCTTTGATATCCATTACCCCAAAGTAATCTACAGTATAAGCTCTCTCTCTCGCTCTCTCTCTCTCTCTCTCTCTCTCGCGCTCTCTTTCTGACTCCTTCTCTCTCCTTCCTCCTCCCTCCTCTTCCTGGGAGTGTCCTAGATGCTCTCACCTGCAGTTGTACCCTTGAGCAAGGCACTTAACTGCTCACTGGGTGTTGTACTAGTAGCTGTCCACTGCTCCAGCCACTCTAAGTCTGTATTGGGTACAACAGAAGACTAATGTCTGTCTTGTTTGGGTTAATAATATATTCTTCTTCCCTCTCCATATAGCCTCTGCAGGAGGTGTGTGGGCCCTGTGGCTGGGGTACAGCAACCCTGGTCAGCAGCCACATCAGTAGCTCTGCCAACCTCATCCCACTGGATGGCCTCCCTCCCATCCTCACCTCTACCGGAGTCAAAGGAGGTACAACCAGCCCAACAACACTGGAGATGCTAACCGCTAGCTCACTTTAGCTCACTGTACTGGTGTTGTCATAGGGCAGGGGTATTCAATTCCTACTCTATGAGGACCGGAAACTGCTGCTTTTCTGTTATACCTGATCATTAATTGCACACACCTGGTGTCCCAGGTCTAAATCAGTCCTTGATTAAAGGGGAACAATGAAAAAATGCATTGGAACTGGCTTTGAGGTTGAGTTTGAGGGTCATACGGTTAGGTAGTCAGCTACAGGATTTGCTGAAAGCTAGCTCACTGTACTGGGATTGTCAAATGGACACTTATGTTTAATAGTTTCTAGGGATGTTTAGGTCACCGTTTCATCTGTCCCACTAGACTACACAGTGGAGGAAAGGCCCTCTGAGAGGGCTCTCATCCAGGACCTGGAGAGCAGCAGGCCCAACTCCCTGGTCTTTGTCCTCAACGCCAACCTACTGGCCATGGTCAAGCTTGTCAACTGTATGTGACCTTTTCTCTCAACCTTCAACCTAGTTATTGACATTGTGTGTCACACCGTTTTCATCTTAGCGCACTATTGAATAATAACCTCACATTGAAGCGCTACTTCTCGTTGGCTCTGCCCAGATGTAAACAGGAAGTGCTGGTGTGTGACATCGAAGGGAATGCACGCGGTGGGCCAGGTGGAAGTGGTGGTGCTGCTGCAGTGTCTGCCCGAAGAGAAGAATTTCCCCAAAGACATCTTCAACCACTTTATACAGCTTTACAGGGACGCCCTCACAGGTGAGACTGGCGTTGACGTGGTCTGGCAATTTAGCTACCATTGATCAGCACTGTATTGAGCTCTGAAGCAGGTCTTGAAAGAGTCCCATTTTCCTTCCATTTGACATTTTGTCATTTAGCAGACGCTCTTATCCAGAGCGATTTACAATTAGTGCATTCATCTTAAAACAGCTAGGTGAGACAACAATCGTATCAAGTACATTTTCCCTCAACAAAGTATTTATCAATAAAGTCAGCAAGTCGGTGCTAGTGGGAAAAGAGAAGTGCCTTTTTTTGAGATGGGGGCGCTGTGAGACTTATTTAAGATTTCGAAAGATGGGCAGGGACTCCGCTGTCCTGACTTTAGGGGGAAGCTTGTTCCACCATTGGGGTGCCAGGACAGAGAACAGCTTTAACTGGGCTGAGCGGGAGCTGTCCTCCCATAGGGGTGTGAAGGCCAAGAGACCAGAGGTGGCAGAATGGAGTGCTTGGGTTGGGATCTAGGGTTTTTAAGCCTTGAGACAATTCCCTGTGTGTATCAACAATGGTCCACCACCCAAAGGACGTCCAGCTAACTTGACACAACTGTGGGAGGCATTGGAGTCAACATGGGCCAGCATTCCTGTGGAACGCTTTCGACACCTTGTAAAGTCCATGCCCTGATGAATTGAGGGTGTTCTGAGGGCAACTCAATATATGGAAGGTATTCCTATCTCTCTTTCCCTCCCTCATCTCTATTTTTCCCTCCATCTCTTTATATATCTCTCCCCCTCACCCCTCTCTCTCTCCACTTCTTCCCCCTCTCTCTCTCCACTTCTTCCCCCTCTCTCTCTGCAGGCAAGGTGCTGAGCCACCTGGGTCTCTCCCAGTTCTCCAGTAGTTTCCTGGGCTGTGAGGAGCATGCAGGGTTCCTCTGGGTGCGCTCCACCCTCCAGTCCCTGCAGGGTCTCCCTATGCCCAACCAGCCCTTCCTCTTTGGCCTGCTGGTCCACCGGGCTGAGGTGCCCTGGGCCAAGGCCTTCCCTCTGCGCCTCATGCTCAGATTGGGGGCTGAGTACAGATGTGAGTCAGCGCTCTGGAGGCAGGAGAGAGATGTGTGGCTGGAAAGAGTGAGAGAGTGAGAGAGAGAGACAGAGTGAGTGTGAGAGAGAGAGAGACAGAGAGAGACAGAGTGAGTGTGAGAGAGAGAAAGTGAGAGAGAGACAGAGTGAGTGTGAGATAGAGAGTGAGTGTGAGATAGAGAGTGAGTGTGAGAGAGAGTGAGTGCGTGAGAGGGTGAGTGCTCATGCATGCATGACTGTCGAAGCGTTGGTATTTATTACATGTATTGCTTTAGAGACTCAGTGTGAAGCTTTTGTCGGCCACATCCAGCGTCATCCCCATTAAGGCATTCCTCTCCCTTTCCAGTTTACCCCTGTCCTTTGTACAGCGTGCGCTTCAGGAAGGCTCTGTATGGGGAAACCGGCCACACCATCATGAGACTACTAGTAGTAAGTAGCTTGCCTCTCATTACATTAGGGCACACCGTACCAAAACATTTTACACCGGCAAAATGAATGGAGCATTTCTTACTCCCTGTTTAGGTCAGTTTTCTTCCATTTGGGGCCGAATGAATCACGTGTTTTTTCCTCATGGCTTGCCAGGACTTCAGGAATTACCGGTACACTCTGCCAGTGGTGCCTGGACTCACTGTAGATCTGGAAGCTCAGAGGACCTGCATTAAAATCCCCACCAACGGCTATGATGAGGTACGGGAAAACCATGAAGCAACACTTGATTTACGCTTTATAATAACTGTAATGAATACGCCATTATAAATGCATATAAATGATAAAACACTCCCTTATAAACAACTCTTTCATCAGTAGATCAAGGGTTGACATCAATACATTCGCTCTCTCCACCCTCTCTCTCTCTCTGTCCCTATCTTTCTCTCAATTCAATTCAAGGGGCTTTATTGGCATGAGAAACATATGTTTACATTGCCAAAGCAAGTGAAGTCTCTCTCTCTCTCTCTCTCTCTCTCTCTCTCTCTCTCTCTCTCTCTCTCTCTCTCAGCTGATGAAGGCATTGAATAAGTCCAATGAGCATGTGCTGGCCATGGGGGCATGCTTCAATGTGGCGGCAGACTCCCACCTCATCTGTGTTCAGGGGGACGATGGCCAGTACCAAACCCAGGCCATCAGCATCCACAATCAGCCTCGCAAAGGTGGGAGTGCACCTGGAATCAACAGAGGGTGATGGGGGCTAGGGGAGACTGTAATCTCCCGTGGGCATGTAATATTTTAAATTGTATATAACTGCCTTAATGTTGCTGGACCCCAGGAAGAGTAGCTGCTGCCTTGGCCTTAATAAATACAAATCATGGTTTTACTTCTGGGTTGCAGAGATTAGGGAGACTGCAGAGTCCACTGCCTGTCCTGTAATCAAAGAGAAGCATCAGTAGAGAGATGTTGTGTTTTGTTTCAGTTACCGGTTCCTGCTTCTTTGTGTTCAGTGGAGCCCTGAAAGCAACATCAGGATATCTTGCCAAATCCAGCATCGTTGAAGGTACTGTCATCCTTGTGTATCTTCACTTAGAACTGGAACATTACCTTACCAATCATATTCAACTATTCAAATACAGAAATAATCTTATTAGGACAACATTACTACTAACTTTCATCCTAAATATGATTTCCTTTTTTAGAGTCTGTCAATGTTTGTGTGTGTTTGTGTGTGTGTCGATGTGCACTCAAGGTTGTGTGTGTGGTTGTATATATGTGCTGGTGAGTGTGTTTTTCCTGTATTGCTGTCCCTCTCCAGATGGGCTGATGGTGCAGATCACCGCGGAGACCATGGTGGAGCTTCGTTGGTCGCTACGGGAGATGAAAGACTACAACATCTCCTGTGGGCGGATAGACCAATCAGACAGCCAGGAGCATGTCCAGGTCCAATGGCTAGAGAAAGAATGTACTTTAAACAAGGGGTAAGTGTTTGGTCATTACATATTCCCTGATCAGTGTCCCATGGCTAGTACTGTAGCCTATCAATATCCTACACTCTTACAAAAAAAGGGTTCTTCAGCTGTCCCCATAGGAGAACCCTTTGAATAACCTTTTTGGGTTCCAGGCAGAACTATTTTGGGTTCCATGTAGAATCCTCTGTGTAAAGGGTTCTACATGGAACTCAAAAAGGTTCTGCTTGTTGTTTCAAAGCAGTCCTGTAGGGCCTAATTTGGCTCCCGGGGACCATCTCCTTATGGTCCTAGTGGTCACAGGCTGCTGTTGGACCATAGGCCTGTAGAGTGGGGTGAGGTGGACAAGGTTGTGATCCGATCTACCGAGGGGAGGGAGTGCAGTGGAGTTGTATGCATCCTTCACATTAGCATATAACAAGTCCCAAGTTTTATTATTCCTGGTTGGGCACTTCACGAACTGTTTGAACGTGGGCAGCGTTGAAGAGAGAGATGTATGGTTAAAATCCCCCGAAATGGCAAAGAAAGCACTGGATGCGCTGTCTTTAACCTCGCGATAACAGAGTGGATGACGTCACATGCTGTGTTTGCGTCAGTGGAGGGCGGGATGTAAACAATAACAGCAATGGCCACCGGGAATTCCCTCTGCAAATAGTAGGGTCTCAGGCTAACGGCTAACAGATCAATGTCCGGGCTACAAATATATTCTTCCTTAAGAGTAATATGGCTCAGATTACACCATCTGTTGTTAACTAATAAAGCCAGCCCCCCTCCCTTACTCTTACCGGAAGAAACGCTATCCCTGTCTGCTCTGATGAAACCGCCGATAGTGACGTTCCCTATGGGGTTGTTATCATTCAAAAACACAATAGGCTAGCTTCCCGGTATTCTCTTTGTCCATGAACCAGACCCTGAAGCTCGTCCATCCTTTTATGCAGCGATCTCACGTTGCCCTTAATGATAGACGGTATAGCCGGCTTGTACTTCCTTAGCTTTGCCTTACACTTCAATCCACGCCGTCGCCTTTTCAACTCGTCCGGAATATCAAACTTTTCTCTGGGATGCAGCAGCGCTGCGTGTGCTAAATCCACGAGCTGGGCTCGGTTGTAAATAATTGAGCACTCGCGTGTACGTTCGGCGCTAAGAAAAATATAAAGTGCCTCAGTGATAAAAAGGACCGCTAAAACCTTTCGTAAAACAGTAGCACTCCATAATCCTGAACTATTATTGTTCAACTGTTGCTAAAAAACTCACGAACAACTGACAAAAAACATATGAAAACAACAATTTACGCACAAACAATGGGAGCTGCTTAACAGGCAACAACGTAGGGCGGCGCCAATCCATTCTTCAACGGGTTCTACTAAGGGGACAGCCGAAGAACCCTTTTAGGTTATAGATAGCACCTTTACTTCTAAGAGTGTACCTTCAACCTCTCACTAACCCTAACCCATTGTCGTTTCATCCAGTCTTCAAGTCTGTCTCAGACCTGCTAACCCCCTTCCCCATTAACCATTCTTTATCGTTGCCTGCTACTTTGTATTACCCTGTGTGTGTGTTTGTATCATGCAGGGTTATTAGCCCCATTGATGGCAAGTCCATGGTGTCCATCAGCAGTGTCAAGATGTTACAGAAGTTAGAGTACAAGGCCAATGGAAAGGTCATCCGCTGGACAGAGGTATCCTTTGAACCAAACAATATCTAGGGAATATCTAAGGCACTAACCACTAGTCTTGACTCATACTCAAAGCCTCATATTACAGTAATCCCTAGGTGCATTGTTGTCTTGTGTGTCCTTCAGGTGTTCTCCCTACAGAAGGGGGGTCATCCTAAGAGCCAGAGTGACCACCATACAGAACACAGCAGGCTGACAGAGAGACTGGCCCGGGCATTCTGCCTGGCCCTGGGCCCACACCTCAAGCTGCTGAAGGAGGATGGCATGGCCAAGCTGGGGCTGCGCGTCACGCTGGACTCCCACCAGGTGAGAGCTCCATTGGCTAGGATGATACTGCACCTAGGTCATTGGCCCATTCAGACCTTTGAAGAAACGTGATCTTTGAAATTGTATTAGCACTTTAACCCCACCTGACTTTAATATTGTAATTGATTGACTAATATGTGAGTGGTTGACCACCTTTTAATATACAGTTATTATTTATGTACATAATGAGTGGATATATAGGCCTGCATAATATTAACAAAGCTAGCAGTTGAACCCATAGATGTGTAGTGGTTAACATCGTTGTTCCATGGTCCAGGTGGGGTTCTTGGCCGGCAGTAACGGCCTGCCCCTCCCAGCCCCGTACCTCAATGCCCTGGACACCGCGATGATCCCCGTCATCCACAGCAGGGGGCGCAAGAGGAGCGAGAAACCCATAGTCATGGAGCTCATCTTCTACATCCTGGAGAACATCTCCTAGGGGAGAGGGGTTCAAAGTGCACACACTCATCCCCACATCTTCCTCTCTCCTGGTTCTCCATTTGTGCTGCTGTGAGTTCGATAGCTTCAAAACAGCATTGGTTGGAGGAGTAAGCTCTTTCATAGGACATAAACTGTATATCCTGGAGGTGAACTTTTAAGTCGGAAGTTTACATACGACTTAGCCAAATACATTTAAACTCAGTTTTTCACAAATAAATGTGAAATGTCTGAATAATAGTAGAGAGAATAATTTATTTCAGCTTTTATTTCTTTCATCACATTCCCAGTGGGTCAGAAGTTTACATACACTCAATTAGTATTTGGTAGCATTGCCTTTAAATTGTTTAACTTGGGTCAAACGTTTAGTGTAGCCTTCCACAAGCTTCCCACAATGAGTTAGGTGCATTTTGGCCCATTCCTCCTGATAGAACTGGTGTAACTGAGTAAGGTTTATAGGCCTCCTTGCTCGTACACGCTTTTTCAGTTCTGCCCACATTTTCTATAGGATTGAGGTCAGGTTGTGATGGCCACTCCAATACCTTGACTTTGTTGTCCTTAAGCCATTTTTCCACAACTTTGGAAATATTCATTTGGAAGAACCATTTGCTACCAAACCTCCTGACTGATGTCTTGAGATGTTGCTTCAATATATCCACATAATTTTCCTTCCTCGTTATGCCATCTATTTTGTGAAGTGCACCAGTCCCTCCTGCAGCAAACCACCCCCACGTGCTTCACGGTTGGGATGGTGTTCTTAGTCTTGCAAGCTTCCCCCTTTTTCCTCAAAACATAACGATGGTCATTATGGCCAAACAGTTCTATTTTAGTTTCATCAGACCAGAGGACATTTCTCCAAAAAGTACAATCTTTGTCCCCATGTGCAGTTGCAAACCGTAGTCAGGCTTTTTTATGGCGGTTTGGGAGCAGTGGCTTCTTCCTTGCTGAGCGGCCTATCAGGTTATGTCGATATAGGACTCCTTTTACTGTGGATAGATACTTTTGTACCCGTTTCCTCCAGCATCTTCACAAGGTCCTTTGCTGTTGTTCTGGGATTGATTTGCACTTTTCACACCAAAGTACATTCATCTCTAGGAGACAGAACGCATCTCCTTCGTGAGCGGTATGACGGCTGCGTGGTCCCATGGTGTTTATACTTGCGTACTATTGTTTGTACAGATGAACGTGGTACCTTCAGGCATTTGGAAATTGCCTGAAGGTACCAGACTTGGAGGTCTACAATTTATTTTCCTGAGGTCTTGTAGGCCTTGAAAAACATCCACTGGTACACCTCCAATTGACTCAAATTATAACAATTAGCCTATCAGAAGCTTCTGAAGCCATCACCTCATTTTCTGGAATTTTCCAAGCTGTTTTAAGGCACAGTGTATGTAAACTTCTGACCCACTGGAATTGGGATATAGTGAATTAAGTGAAATAATCTGTCTGCTAACAATTGCTGGAAGGATTACTTGTGTCATGCACAAAGTAGATGTCCTAAGAGACTTGCAAAAACTATAGTTTGTTAACATGAAATCTGTGGAGTGGTTGAAAAATGAGTTTTAATGACTTCAACCTAAGTGTAATGTAAACTTCCGACTTCAACTGTATGTCTCAGCCAGCGTGTTGTGAAGGGTGGCTGTATGGTAAAGGGTCTGACTCACCGAAGCTCACCCTGCTTTAGCCTCTAACTCAGCAGCAGTAATTATTTTGTTGCTTGAGAATGGTACATTTCCGTATATTTTCAATATATACCCATATTTTGAGAATGCCTTTAAACTGGGGGCTGGATTCAGTTCCAATGGGAAAAGGAGAATGACTTAATGTTATGTATCAGTTGACCTGTAGCTAGCTGTTTGATGCAAACTGAATGAAGGTTTAATACAGTTTTCAAATTTGGATGTATTTTAATTCCTCTCGATTACCCTTGAAATGCATTGCAGTCAACCTGGGATGAATAAACATTATATTAACACAAAGGACATCGTACAAGGATTTGTCAAACATTGTTTGAAATGCTTGTGAAAATCGAGGTATAAAGTTCAATTTTCCATTAGGATCAGTATCCAAGCAGACAGAAACATATTTCCTGATGTAAGGAGAGATTAATGTCCACCTCTACAGTGTCAAGGTCCCACAGAAACGCTTTGAAAGAAGCACCATAATGTTGCTCTGTCATGACAAGCAGGTAATTTACCAACTCATTGAGGTTGTTGGGATTACAGCCTAGACACGTCACAGATACTGTAGACATTTCCAGACAGTCATTACCATTAGAGGTTGTGTCGTTGACATTATTGGGTAATTTACAGTGCACTTTTCACGAGCTCAAAGTCAAAGTCATATACCGGTATTATGACTTTACTTTAGTCTAACCCTGAACCAGGCCCCTCCCCCACACAGAGAGAGCTGTGGGCTGGATGAATAATAATGAGTGAGGAAGTTAGAGGGTCAAAGCTCATAAACCCAAGATATGCTAATCTCCCGTTTTTGGAAATGGTGAGATATTAGCATGTCTTGGGGGTATGATCTAACTTTCTCACTCATCATTATTCACAATTAATTCAGGATTATCCATAATCATGGTAGCATCCACATTAATGTAGAAGTGTTTAGAAACATATTCTATTCGTATTTACAATATGGCTCCAAAATGACACAATACATTACTTAACATTAGTTTCTATTGGACACAAATCTGAAACAAAATCAAAACAAACTGCAAATCCATCCAAAAAGTTTGTAGAGTCACAAGCTTGATGTAGTCATTGTGTGCTAGGAATATGGGAGCAAATACTAAACTTTTGACTACTTTATTTATAATAATCTTTAGAGGTGTCAATGTTTTTGACCCCTACCTTTATGGAAAAAAAGTACTACTTGTTAAACTAAATCTCTTTCTTAGTATAAAATATAATTTCCCAATGTAATTATTTTTTGCATACAATATAGCTCAGTATTTTTATTATTTATTTTATATAGTCATTATTGCTCATCTTTATCAAGGGTATCAATAATTTCAGGGTGGCAACATCAGTGACGATAACATCAGGTCATAACATGTCTCCTCTTCATACATTGTGTTCCATAGTTAAGTTTCCCAGTTTAAAGGAAAAAAAAAACTAAGAAAAAAACCGAAATGTAGGACCCCAACTGCGGAAGTCATTGACCTCGTCCTTTCTCCAGGTTTTTGTGCTGAATACAACTAAAAACGATCAGAAAAGAAACATAACCAAAACATTCTTTGGAGTCCACAGTAGTTCGTGTGGGATCTCGTATTCACGCGTCTTGGGTGTTCTTTTCCGAAGACCCTAGGACTTCTTCATCTTGCCCGCATGGGCACTGCCATTTTCGTTGTGACTGGAACCGTTGCTGGTGCCATTGCTGTTACCTTTCTTGTGGTGCTTGCCGTTGCCATTGGCGACCATGGTGGTTCCGTTGGCCTTGCCATTGAGGCCAGGCTTGGAGTCCTGCTTGGGCAACCGCTTTCCCTTCACGTATGCCTGGTACCAGAAGTTGGAAAAGAGCACGAAGAAAAAGGTGCCATACATCCAGATGAGGTGGATGAACAGGGGGACCTGGTAGTCACAGCTGTCCATGAAGTAATACTGGGTGACGTGGAGGGACACCATCACAAACTGAACCTGTTGGTGGAATGATGAGGAACAATCCACACACAGAGATTAATGATCTGAAGTGGCAACATGCTTGCACTGATCAACAATGGTATTTCAGACTAGTTTATTATTATTATTTACTACTTTAGTATAATGCATCTACAACAGTTTAAAAAAAAAAAAAGAGTACAGATAGCCTTTTATAGAAACCACTTAAAACAGCCACAAAGACCTGGCAAAAGCTTACTACTCATAGTACAAATCTATACTGGAAATGACAACGTCATGTACATCCATTTGAACTAACAAAAACATACCAGCTGGATGGCGGTCATGTACTTCTTCCACCAGAGGAACTTTTGGAAGCGCGGTCCAGCCGCAGACAGGCCGTAGTAGGAGTACATGATGACGTGGACGATGCAATTCACCATGGCATGGAAAGATCCTATTCCCCCTGGGGTAAAACACACAGAACACTTCAAACCAACCCATATTCCACTCGATCTACTCCAAAAGGAATTGTCTTCCCACCATTTTACCCACCCAGTTTTACAAAACCGATATTGTGGACTCACCGGGAGCTAAGCTGACACCCCACCACCAGGTCCAGGGCATGAAAGAGTGGTGGAAGACGTGCAGGAAGGTGATCTGGCCATGTTTCTTCCTCAGAACGAAAAACACCTGACCCAAAAGAGAGAAACATGTCAAATACAACCATGATGACCGTAATGTGATCAGGGGGAAAGACTGAGGAGATCTGAGGGAAATAATCTGAAGTCTTACCGTGTCCAAGAGCTCAATGAATTTGGAGAACAAGAATAACCAGGCCACTCGAACCATCTAGTGAGGGAACACAACACACCATGCAAACGTGAGAATTTGGACAAAACAGCCTAGTAGGAGTCTAAAGATAGGATATTTCTACTAATCCACTGTGACAATACTAAGAATTTGTATCTTGTCTTGCATACTTTCTTTCAAAAAAGTTGCATATCATGACCATCACGGAGGGGAAACCATGCGTGAAGCGAAGACTCAAGACTTACTCTAAGGCCTTGGGGGCTATCCGAGTAATCAACTGGGTCACATCTCCATGTGTATGTCGTGGCCCAGCCAGACATCAAGAACTAAAAAGACAAGAGAACAGATTTAACAACCAGATACTGTAGCTACCGGTAGTCAAACAAGATTGGTAGATTGGAAAGAAGCCATATTGTTATTAACATAAACAATTGACTATATAGGAGGTCATCTTCTTCATGCAAATCTCAAATCTTATTTACCTCCGTCTATCTAGGCAATGGTTAATTTAGCTAGTGTTGCAATTATCCAATACACTCTGGCCAAGGATGGCAACGACCCATTCAGACAGAGCTGCCACACACCAAACACACTGCTAGCGAAAAGACATGGAGACCCATGTCCTGTAGAGACGCCTCTCAAAAGAACCAATCAAGAACCCTGATCTTTGAGAGACAAGAGCTTTGCGTCATAGTGTTTCACCTCATAGACAATAAAGGCGTTCAACGCCACCATGGAGAAGTTGTAAGTGATCATGGCCTCCTTGAGCTGGAAGGGCTTGCGGTTGGCCATGAAGCGAGGCCCAGCGACCAGCACGAAGAAGATGTAGGTCAGCAAGATGGCCGACATGTTCACCGGACTCTGCATGAGTGGGTAGCTCCACAGTCGCGGGTCTGAGAAACAAAACATGAGCTGTAAAATACACTACAAAAAAGGTACACAAAGCAGAGGTATAGTCAAGTAATTAAGAAATATTCCTCACCGGTTCCCTTCAAGAGGTACTCATAAACCCCCATGGCTCTAGAACCAATGTCCTGGAGCATTTTGACTAGCTTCCCCCTCTGGTATCACTACCCAATCACCTGTGGAAAAGCAAATGGATTAGCCATGATGTCATTTTACATCACATGTATTTAGCCTACTATTGCTTTTTAACCTGCCTTGATTCTAAATGTGTGTTGTTTTTTTGTATATAATGTTGTTGTTTTTTACTCAGTAGAGCTTTGATATAACTAATGAAAAGCGCTATACAAATGAAATGTATGTACACACACACACACACAGACACACACACACACACACGTAAGTGTAATATGCTACTGCAATACCCTTACATCCTGAATTATGTTATATGCTATTGCAATATCTTTAGCTACTGACTTTACAATGTCATTACAATGTCATTACCCAGGAAGATTAGCTGGACCCCAGCTAGCGTTAGCTAATGGGGATCCTAATAAAAACATAATTCATGGTATTAAACATGACAAAAATAACTTGATTCCATATGTGTTGTCATATGTGTTGCTTGCATCATATTTAAGAATCTAGTCACAGTTGTATTTGGCAAAACCATGAACCTTTACTAGCAAAAACATGACACAGATATGTCATAGCATAGCATTTTACTATGGCATCACTTTACAGCTGGTATTTTATTTTGGTTTCATGACATGAAAGAAGAAGACAGGACATGTGTGTGTGCTACAGTTGATGGTCCTTGTTCAGCAGCAGAGAGGTCTGGTTCTGAACAAATATCACTGACCCAGCATAACACACTCTGCCCCCACATCCCAACATGCCTTGCCCCGGTCCCGGCAGCTCGGCAGACATTGCCTGACAGCATAGAGGAGGGGCTCTACAGGGGACAGGCAAGCGTCTCCATCCCACAGCAGTCGCCTCAGTTTGGGACTGCCAAGCACGGGAACCAGGCCAAAATGCAGAACCACGGCAAAACACAAACTCTCTCTCTCTGCTCTCCCCAATTGACCCCAGCCATAAGAGAGAAGAGGCAAAGACAATAGTCTTTGATGTTTGAATTTGTTCTAGACCAGTCTCACGAGATCCAGGTGTCGCAGAAGAGGGAGATCAAACAGGCGTATTTACCAACATGTTATGTCTGGGAACAAACAGCATAATACCGTTGTGAGGTTTTAGCTCAAAGTTTATTAAGGACAATTAGACTGAACTCAACGACCTGCAACATATCAACAACAACTGAACTATGAGTATCAATAATGGTATAAATCTTCAAATGTATAATCTAATCGACACATAGGCTGCCTACAATGTGTACACAGGGTCTGAGCGCAGATATTACATCCAAGTAAATGTATTTCCAGTCTTGACAAAAGCTATCCATAACAAATCTCAACTCCATATAGGGCATGTCGTCAATGTTATTGGTCAATAGCTGGGATGTGTGGGTGCGGTAGCATTCTTGCCACAATATGGAGCAAGAGGGATCCATTGTTCAGAGAAAACCTACACTGAGCACTCCCTGCCCTGGGAGTAAAGTCTAGTCCACCCTAAGCTAACACCATTAAAGGTAATGATCCAGCCTTGCACACTCATGGCATTCTCTCAACCAGCTTCACCTGGAATCAAGGCAAAGGTGGCTATTTGAAGAATCTCAAATATATTTTGATTTGTTTAACACTTTTTTGGTTACTACATGATTCCATGTGTTATGTCATAGTTTTGAGGTCTTAACTTTTATTCTACAATGTAAAAAATATTGCAAATAAAGAAAAACCCTTGAATAAGTAATATTATAATATAACTTTTGGCCCCCAAAAGATAAATACTGTAGTGTTTACTATAGTATTCTACAGTACATTACAAAATTCTATAGTAAGTACTACACATGATCGAGGGATACTACAGTACATAGTATAGTGTTCTACAGTTGACTATAGAATTCTATAGTAAGTACTGTAGTATTCTATAGTAAACGGTAGTATTGTTTCATGTTCGAAGAGGCAAAGGAATGTCCTGTTCATGAGATCTAATCTAGCAGCTGAGATCACCTGCGCATTTTGTTCACATGGAACCTTCAAGGACACCGATAACAACCACACTGCACGGGGGATATCAGGCTAAACCGCTATTATCTCGACGCCATGTGTGATTAGGAGAACATTACTGAGCAATCTGACACGCAGGCCTTAGAACGTTAATGCACATGACAATGTCACATTATGGATGAAATAGGTGAAAACCTCAAGGAAAAGCCATAAACTAAAGCAGAGGTTGGCATTTACGAAACCACTATTTATTCTGTGTTTCAGGCAGAAAAGCCAAGCATCATGGGCGCCTACAGGTGATCTAGGGCAAAGTTCATTGTATGCAGATCTACAGCGCACCGGCAGGGAGTTTCCTGGTTGTCGAGTGAGTGCTCAAGCGTCGGTATGATTGTTGTTTCCATGCTAATTTGTATCAGAGACCAAGCATTTCAGAAAGCTCTTACACAGCTGTTGTTCCTTTGGAACCCGAGAACAAGGCGAGTCGGCAGGTGTGCCTCATATGTCGACATGAGCACCATCATTTCTGTGGTGATGACACACATCGCCATGCCTCTGACTCGGGCTGATTCAGACATCAAGCGTCTGTCTTGATCTGAGGAGAAACACTTGCACATTAAGAGATGCACATGTGAACATTATGACTAATGTTAGAAATCTATTGGTAATGTGCTGGTCCTTAGTGTGAGTGTAGCACCGGAGAAGGTTGCTGTGCACCCATGCGAGGAAGATGTGCAAATAGAGTCCTTTTGAGAGGCCACTATTTTGGCATCTTGCATAAATGTCAGACTCAAAGACCATGCTGCCGTGCCCCACTACTTTGAGAAAAAAATGTATTCATCATAACCTGCAAGACAACATTACCTAAAACTCCCTATCTGCTTGAAAGCAAATGTGTATAACCCTGAACACACAAGTGATCTGTAAAAATCTGACTGAAGAACTGGATTTTACTGAATGGAATTCACCAACCTAGATCGGAGTATGGCGAACAGAGGGCAGTTTGTATTGACAATCTTTCTAATCAAAAACCTGGACGCCTCTCTGTGTGCATGTGAATGTGTAGTGTCAGGGGCTAGTCTTGTGACTAAGAGGGACTATCTTGGTCAGGACAGTAATTCCAACTTTTAGCAAAACCAAACCATCCTACAGAATGTAGTAGTTCAATTTAACTGAGTGGTAAAACAGCAGAGGACTGTGACACTGGTCCTATTTGTTCGATTCACTGTAAAACAGTGTTGTGGGATAACAGTAGTCCTTCAGTTCTCATCTAACAGTGCCATCACTTCAATCTGGCCACCACACTCTACTGAAATGCCTCAAGAGTCCAGACATACCAATCACATGAACTCACTACAAAACACTTTTAAACTCCACAGTGACATTGTAACAAAGCATTCTGACTGCTACTGTAAAGACTTCCAGGAGAATTTCCACATGGTGTTGTGACTGCTAAGTAGGCGATAATCGTTCCACCAGAAGACCGTGGTGGATCACAAGGTGCCACTTTTCATCACCCTGACCAGAGAGCCAAAATGCTACACTACCTCAATTCCATGAAAGAAACACCATATAGGCATAGCTAACAGTAAACGGGTAAGACAGATTTTTGGTTGTCCAGTCCTCTAACACTGAACTCTATAGGGCTACACAGTTAACAGCCATAAACCAGGAGGGCGGAGACTATCAGATCACCTCATCCCTGTTCCAGAATGGAGAGAGGGGATCTTTCCTCAAAACGAATCGACCTTGACCTATCGCGTAATGATCAGCCACCTCGAGACCTTGACCGGATACTATTCTCTGTGACTACACTATTGACATAGATAACCCAGAAGAACAAAATTGTAACGCTGGTAATAAATCTTGGTTCAGAAATAACTCTTCAAATCCACGACTAAGTGCCTCTTTTTTTTAACGACTTGCAGGGAAGAGTAGCACAGTTGAAAGGGTGGGGAAAATGCACGTGTTTTGGGAGGCCTGTCAACTAATCATAGGGACGAAAAAAGGCATCTCGTTCAAAGGGTTAGAGTTAACGATGAACGAAAAGACAGAGGGGTAAAGATCATCCACAGGGAGAGAGGGAGGAGCCAATTAGAACAAAAACACAGTGCAGCTTATGTTTAAAGGTCTAATGAAGCCGTTTTTAACTCAATATCAATTCATTTCTGGTTAATTAAGTAACTTACTGTGGTTGTTTTCAATTAAAATTGTAAAAATGAAACAAAAATAGCTTCTTAGCAAAGAACAATTTCTCAAGCAAGAATTTAGCTAGGTCTGTCTGGGAGTCAGTTCTTGGCAGAGAGGTTTGAAACATTCTTATTATTCTATGAACTAATTTACTCCATCCCACAAAAACAGGCTTAAAAGTATTTTTCACTTACACCAAAAGGGCATTATCATAATCTTTCACAGTATTATTCAAACCTCATGGTGTGAATATATATATATAAAAACACAGGAAAATCACATTTTTGACTGTACTGGGCCTTTAACAGAAGTGTTGGCAAGGCTGCTCTACCTACTGTACACGCACACATACACACACTGGGTTTTCAAAGTCCAAACAACGTCTGTGTGTTTACCCCAGCTTGTTAGACACTGAATATAGACGTTCCTTGAGGAGATAACGTAAACATAAGACCTAAAACCCACTTAGGGAAACAAACCCAAACCATTGGCTCAACAAGTGTGCCATCATTTGAGAAAAAGGGGAGAAGAGGTTAGTAGTCGTTTCCTGGTTACTCCGTCTGGTGCCAAGTGAGCAGACTTACCTCGTCTTTGATGTGGTTTATTTCTTGTTTACCTCCGAGCGGGCCAATGGATGTCAGTGTAGACACCAAGACCGCAGAGCACAGCTAGCTTCCACCTTTTGGAGAGAAGCGCCAGGAAAGCCGTCGAGGGAGAGAGAAAAGGGAGGGACAGAGAGAAAGAGGAGGAAGCAGAGTGAGAGCAGGAGTGAGAGACAGAGAAAACTGATAAAGTGTGACTGGTACTGCTGTCCTCCCCACCCGCCGTGACGCACGCACACACACACACACACACACACACACACACACACACACACACACACACACACACACACACACACACACACACACAGTGAATGAATAACTAGTTCAGAAAGAGAGAGAGCGAGGCAGAGGGAGGGAGGGAAGGAGAGCAAGGGAAGGAGAGAAGGAGCGCAAGGGAGGGAGCAGTGTGTGTGTAAGTGCAAGCCGGGTGGTTAAGAGAGTGAGAACGAGAGAAAGCTGACCTCGTATTTCAACCCGCGGTGTGAAAACCTCCAAATAAAAGGAAAGGTAGGTGACTGGCCATTTTGTGACCGCAGCTCTGGTCTGACGGGAGTTACCCTCCCCCCTCTGACATCCATCCTCCCCCTCTCGCTCTCACAGAGCTAAACACAGCAGACTATGGCATCATCCTGCAGGTCTCTCCTAGTGGGTGGGCTCATAACATTACTCAGGGACAGCGGGGAGAAATCAGTGGCGACTTATCATGGAGGGGGGCCGTTGTCATGCCACTAAGTCTCTTTCCCCAGCCAACACCCCCGACAGCAAAGCGAACATCCATTTCACCCTCCATCTGGACTGGAAGTCAAAGTCATTTCCAAAACAAACATTTACAACTCCATAATGACACTTACAAAACAAATCACAGGGGGCTTCCCAAAATGTAATACCATTTTTTTTTTTTTTTTTATTGCTCATCGAACAGGAATACTTCCTCTGGAGACTGAACACCAAAGAGGACGAGACCAGTTGGTGCATAAAAACTTATAATTATACTGTTTACTCAAGGCTGGTTGATAAATCTGATAACAGACACAGCCATTATGGTCCTACCAAGCTCAGTTTTTGAAGGAGGAACATATTAATGACATAGCTATGACGCGCATTCTCCCTCTAGAACAAAACACGTGCAGCACACACACACACACACACACGTCTTGGTGTACCTGTCTTGGCCTGGGCCATACAGAACAGTTAGTTGTATATTAACAGGTTAGGAAGCCTACTAATCCCCCTTTACTCTCAGATCCTTTGTGATGTAAAACATTTGTCAAACAAGCCACGACTAATTGAGAGTGAAGGACACTCGTCAAGTACTGCTCTAATCTTTTTAATTTTTTTATCTATTTAACTAGGCAAGTCAGTTAAGAACAAGTTCTTATTTACAATGACGGCCTACACCGGCCAAACTCGGACGACGCTGGGCCAATTCGAAACCAGGTTCCCTGTAGTGACACCTCTAGCACTGAGATGCAGTGTATTATACCACTGCGCCACTTGGGAGCCAAATCTAACATCAATCGACTGAAATTAGGTACTTAGCCGTGACTAAAACCTACAAGTTTGCATCACAAATGCCACCCTAGTCCAATCAACTGTTAATAGTTGTGCAGATGTGTTCTTGTCTGGCCTCTTCATTTTTCTGTATTTGTGGACAGAGACAGGTTTACCTGTTGCTCCGTCCCAAGGGATTTGATTTGATGAGATTTATTAGGATCCCCATTAGCCGATCCCCATGGCGACAGCTAGTCTTACTGGGATCCGACACACAATGAAAAATACATTACAGATAAAAGCTGTGTGTGTGTGTGTGTGTGTAAGTTAACTATGCAAACAATTTGGAATTTCCAACACATTAATGTTTCTTATAAAAACAAAAAGTGATGCAGTCAGTATTTCCTCAACTCTTAGCCAAGAGAGACTGGCATACATAGTATTAACATTAGCCCTCTGATTACAATGAAGAGCAAGATATGCAGCTCTGTTCTGGGCCAGCTGCAGCTTAACTAGCTCTTTCTTTGCAGGACTTGACCATATGACTGGACAATAATCAAGATAAGATACAACTAGAGCCTGCAGGACTTTGTGGAGTGTGGTGTCAAAAAAGCAGAGCATCTCTTTATTACGGACAGACCTCTCACCATCTTTACAACCATTTAACCCTAACCATTGAATCTACACATACAAGTATGTGGACACCTGCTCATCGAACAACTCATTCTAAAATCATGGGCATTAATATGGAGTTGGTCCCTCCTTTGCTGCTATAACAGCCTCAACTCTTCTGCGAAGGATTTCCACTAGATGTTGGAACATTGCTACGGGGACTTGCTCCCATTCAGCAACAAGAGCATTAGTGAGGTCGGGCACTGATGTTGGGCGATTAGGCCTGGCTCGCAGTCGGCGTTTCAATTCATCCCAAAGGTGTTCGATGGAGTTGAGGTCAGGGCTCTGTGCAGATAGTAAAGGTCTTCCACACCGATCTTGACAAAGCATTTCTCTTTGGATCTCTCTTTGTGTATGGGAGAATTGTCATGCTGAAACAGGAAAGGGCCTTCCCAAACTGTTACCACAAAGTTGGAAGCACAGAATCGTCTAGAATATCATTGTATGGTGTAGCGTTAAGATTTCCCTTTACCGGGACTAAGGGGCCTAGCCCGAACCATGAAAAACAGCCCTAGACCATTATTCCTCCTCCACCAAACTTTACAGTTGGCACTATGCATTCAGGCAGATAGCATTCTCCTGGCATCCGCCAAACCCAGATTTGTCTGTCGGTCTGCCAGATAGTGACGTAGGATGTATGATTCATCACTCCAGAGAACACATTTCCACTGCTCCAGTCCAATGGAGGCGAGCTTTAAACCACTCCAGCCGACTCTTGGCATTGCGCATGATGACCTTAGGCTGTGTGTGGCTACTCGGCCATGGAAACCCATTTCATGAAGCTCCAGACGAACATTTCTTGTGCTGACGTTTCTTCCAGAGTCAGTTTGGAACTCGGTAGTGAGTGTTGCAACCGAGGACAGGCGATTTTTATGCGCTTCAGCACTGGCTGTGTCCACATACTTTTTTTTTTATACATACAGTGCATTCGGAAAGTATTTAGACCCCTTCCCCTTTTCCACATTTTGTTACGTTACAGCCTTGTTCGAAATGGATATTAAAAAACTATTTCTCATGAATCTACACACAATACCACATAACGACAAAGCGGAAACAGGTTTTTTGAAAGTTTTGCAAATGTATTAAAAACAGAAATACCTTATTTACATAAGTATTCAGACCCTTTTCTATAAAACTAGAAATTCTGCTCAGGTGCATCCTGTTTCCATTGATCATCCTTGAGATGTTTCTACAACTTGATTGGAGTCAACCTGTGGTAAATTCAATTGATTGGACATGATTTAGAAAAGGCACACACCTGTCTATATAAGGTCCCACAGTTGACAGTGCATGTCAGAGTAAAAACCAAGCAATGAGGTAGAAAGAATTGTCAGTAGGTCCCCAAGAACACAGTGGCCTCCATCATTCTTAAATGGAGGAAGTTTGGAACCACCAAGAATCTTCCTATAGCTGTTCGCCCGGGCAAACTGAGCAATAGTGGGAAAAGGGCCTTGGTCAGGGAGGTGACCAAGAACCCTATGGTCACTCTGACAGAGCTCCAGAGTTCCTCTGTGGAGATGGGATAACCTTCCAGAAAGACAACCATCTCTACAGCACTCCACCAATCAGGCCTTTATGGTAGAGTGGCCAGACTGAAGCCATTCCTCACACGACGGCCCGCTTGGAGTTTGCCAAAAGGCATCTAAAGGACTCTCAGACCATGAGAAACAAAATTTCTCTGGTCTGATGAAACCAAGATTAAACGCTTTGGCCTGAATGCCAAGCACACGTCTGGAGGAAACCTGGCACCATCCCTACGGTGAAGCATGGTGGTGGCAGCTTCATGCTGTGGGGATGTTTTTCAGCGGCAGGGACTTGGAGACTAGTCATGATCGAGGGAAAGATGAACGGAGCAAAGTACAGAGAGATCCTTGGTGAAAACCTGCTGCAGAGCGCTCAGGACCTCAGACTGGGGCGAAGGTTCACCTTCCAACAGGACAACAACCCTAAGCACACAGCCAAGACAAAGCAGGAGTGGCTTTGGGACAAATCTCTGAATGTCCTTGAGTGGCCCAGCCAGAACCCAGACTTGAACCCAATCGAACATCTCTGGAGAGACCTGAAAATAGCTGTGCAGCGAAGCTCCCCATACAACCTGACAGAGCTTGAGAGGATCTGCAGAGAAGAATGGGAGAAACTCCAAGTACAGGTGTGCCAAGCTTGTAGCATCATACCCAAGAAGATTGGTTTCTAGTGAATATGCCTACGCCCTGTCTGTGTGTGTGTTCTAATGGTTACACAACAAGTATGTACATGTCTCCTGGTATTTCCACCCGTATGCTGTACTAACGCTCAACACTACCAAGGCCTTCCCCACTCTCTGAATGGAATGAGCTACAGGCTATGAAATGTACAGTAAAATTACTAAGGCAACATGCTGATTTTCTACAAAAGAAGCAGTCATTTCTGAAATTAAATAAAATCGCTGAGCTGTTTGACATTGCACACCATTCATCTCAATGGTTAGATGGCACATTAAAGCGATAGAATACTCCAAAATAAAATTGGTCTAGTGTCTAAATAAGTCCATGTTCCACGACTTATGTTGTATTGATAAAGCTATTGATAAAGAAAAATACCGTCTGGAATTCTGGTATTGTTAATACGATACCCATCTTTCCCATTATTTTTGGATTGAGGCATATACCAGTAGTGGATCAATGAATCAGATGGCACACAGTGGGCTTGGGATCAGATGGCACACAGTGGGCTTGGGATCAGATGGCACACAGTGGGCTTGGGACTCAATCAACAGACGACTTTTCAGGTTTGTCAGTAGTTAGAGTAACAATCAGAATAAGCATCAAGTTAGTATTTATTTTTTTAACGGCATCAAAACTTTATTATACATTTTTGTATCAATATTTGCCATTGCTTTTGTATGACCTAGGCCTATTTGTTTAATTTCTATGGTGGAGGGGGGATGCTTCACCATGACGATTTGTAACTTCACAAAAATTTATTTATTAGTTTATCAGTTTTACAAAAGATTAAGACTGATCTATCCTCTTGTTTTCATGACTCCTTTTTTTCCCCAAACAATGTGTTGCATTGACATGTCATAATAGAGTATTGCAGAACATTGTCTGACTTTGCAGTAAAATAAAAGTTGTCAACTATGAGTATGACACTACCGGTGTAGACACCTCTTCACTGTTGACGTTGAGACTGGTGTTTTGCGGGTACTATTTAATGAAGCTGCCAGTTGAGGACTTGTGAGGCGTCTGTTTCACAAACTAGACACTCTAATGTACTTGTCCTCTTACTCAGTTGTGCACCGGGGCCTCCCACTCCTCTTTCTATTCTGGTTAGAGACAGTTTGCGCTGTTCTGTGAAGGGAGTTGTACACGGCATTGTACGAGATCTTCAGTTTCTTGGCAATTTCTCACATGGAATAGCCTTAATTTCTCAGAACAAGAATAGACTGACGAGTTTCAGCAGAAAGGTGTTTGTTTCTGGCAATTTTGAGCCTGTAATCGAACCCACAAATGCTGATGCTCCAGATACTCAACTAGTCTGAAGAATGCCCGCTTTATTGCTTCTTTTAAAAAAATCAGCAGTTTTCAGCTGTGCTAACATAATTGCAAAAGGGTTTTCTAATGATCAATTAGCCTTTTAAAATGATAAACTTTGATTAGCTAACACAACGTGCCATTGGAACACAGGAGTGATGGTTGCTGATAATGGGCCTCTGTACACCTATGTAGATATTCCATTTTTTTTTTTTTTAAGTCAGCCGTTTCCAGCTACAATAGAGTCTACACTGTATTTTGATCAATTTGATGTTATTTTAATGGACAAAAAGATTCTTTCAAAAACAAGGACATTTCTAAGTGACCCCAAACTTTTGAACGGTAGCATATATATATATATATATATATATATATATATATATATATATATATATATATATATATATATATATATATATATATATATATATATATATATATATATATATATATATATATATATATATATATACACACACACACAATTAAACAAGATATGCTTTTTATTGTCTTTTAGGCCTACTTGTGATTAGCTTCTAAATAATAATATTATTCAGTTGAATTGTTTATTTGATTAAGATCAGGTCAAAACTTGCTTTCTAGTCTTTTAGCTCCTAGTTACAGATATTGTAAATCACAAATTCCAGTATACTGTAAGGTTATTATTGCACTACCACTCCCCTCCAGTTATATAAATTATATTTATTGACTAATAACAATTGCATAATGATCTACTTACTATGTTGAGGCCGAACATAGGTCGTCCCTGCCTGGAAACACCAATCACATCCCAGCACAGTGTCTCCACTGCGAGTCACCAGCTTATTTTAGCCTAACTTCAGCACCAGCTTCTTTATTTTACAGGACATTGAAGCCAGGATGTGGTTTTATAACACCCCCTGTATGGTTCTGTATGAACTCGTTCCATACTAGACGTTTAGAAAAAGGTTGCGAAAAGCAGAACAGGCAGGTTCAATGTCGTCACTCATGTTATTTTGTGATTGTGCAATGGATCAGAAGCTTGCTTTAGCCTCTTATCTGTTTAAAAGTTCAAACACGTTACATTGAGCACATATTTGTGTGTACATAAAAGACAAAATAATAAGCATCCCTTCTTCAATCCTATAGCATACTTCTGCACGAAAAATAAAGTACCCTGAAATAATTAATGTATTCACTATAAAAAAGTAAATTTCCATCTCTCATTCACTACTTTAAACTGCCCAAATGTTTACTCAACATGGCATGAAAACACATTACATATTGTAAATGACTACTGGAGGGGACATGACAATTATCCATCAAGCCAGCGGGATGGCACACTTTCTCTACAGAGAGAAGTGTCAGTCAGTAGTATTCTAAGATTGTGTAGGAGTACAGTCCCTGGTGACAGCGGTCAGCTTGGTCACACCTCAAAACTAGGCTATTCCTGGCATTTGCCTTAAGATAACAACCAAGATGTAGTACTGATTATTACTCTCAACAACGTCATCCAAAAACACAATTCCACAATTATTACTGAAGTAAATCTTTGTAGAACTGGTTTCAACATAGGATAACTTTACATGAAATTTGAAAAAGGTGCTCATTTAAGAATTATAACTGTTCCAACCAATCAGATGGATTTGAAACCTGGCTGGAAGATGTTTACTACCCTCTAAAGGTGGGAACAGGGAGGAGGGGTAGAGGGTTTTCCAAACCAGTGCCCACCAATGAGAGCCCACTGAAACACAAATATCAATTCATATTAAAATGAAACTAAGGTCTGCAACAAAAATTCTAGAATGGTCATTGGTCAGTTTTGAAATGGGAAGAATTTGCCACATATTTACAGTCTAATCTGTGGAGCTGAGGACCAGTGTACTATAGAAATTAAGTAAACTTAGACACATCATTCTTATATTATTGTATAAACCAGTGGTTCCCAAACTATGGGGTGTGCCCCCCCGAAAATTTAATATTTATCATCTTGAAAGTTGCAATAGGATAAATATTTGCAGGTATTTCTTCCTCATCATCACAGCACAAAAACATGTCAATCATTCTTGACAACTGTCATGACTATAACTATTAGTAATAAAGTGGAACTGTGTGTAGGGTTGACACACATTTCAAAAACACCTCCCTCTTTTCACTTCTGTATGGCCGGTCACACAAGGTCACCACTTCCCTTATGATCAGCAGAAAGGGAACTTGTTTTTACTCATCTCAGCACTTGAAAAAAATAAACTACACTCTGGGCACTGATGTTATTTCACCGTTTAGGGAGTTGTCAACTATTGTGAATTCAACGTGAAATCAACAAAACATTTCACCATGTCACTGGATTCAGGTTAAAGGTTAGGTGATAAACAAAACAAAATGCCCTTATGTTGATTACTTTTTGCAAATCCAATGCGTTTTCCACGTTGATTCAACGTCATCATTTTGATTTTGGGGGTTGAAATGGCGTGGGAAAAAACGTTGATTCAACCAGTTTTGGCCCAGTGGGTAGTTACTAATTTGCCAGATAAAGGGTTCAACTGACACAGGCTCTTTCTCAATTAATCTTTCCTCAATTCCTCATCTTCTCAATCATATTGGAGAAGATCCAAGGTCCCTACCTTCTGACCTTCTCCAATGCATTTTGAGAAATATGAGAGAATGCAAGTTCCTTTCAAAATGTCAGCCCAGTTTATAGACATTCTTCAGTCTGATTTAGCTGCACTTGTGTTTTCACTATAGCCTGATAACTGTTTAGTGAGCAGTGAGATCCCTAGCTAAAATTAGTCTGCCTGGGACTCCCTGCAACACAGTCATTAAGAAATAAAACTGGTTAAAAGTTAACATCCTGAAGGCAGACTTGACATAATAAGCATGACACACACAGAGAATCTCACTGCCGTTAGACTGCCAATAGGTACTTATCACAGTGGTAGGCTGTTCCTTCATTACAAAAGGGTTCTTCAGGTTTCCCCATAGGATAACTATTTTTGGTTCCAAGTAGAACCCTTTTTGGTTCCAGGTATAATCCTTATGGGTTCCATGTAAAACACTCTGTGGAAAGGGTTCTACCTGGAACCAAAACGGGTTCTATCTGGAACCATAAAGGGTTCTTCAAAGGGTTTGCCTGATGGCACCTTTTTTTCTAAGAGCGTAGAACAAAAGCGGTACCTGCTGCAAGCTGACTCGGTAGCGACGAACCTATCGATTCTACTTGTAGAATCGCAACGCTTGCCAACAACTTGACTGTGAGCCAATCTGACAACATTTTCTCTGTACATCCACAGATGAGCCAGTCACACTTCATACTGTATGCAACGTAGGCTATGGGATGGTAGCTAGCTAAGTGCACAGATGCAATGCACAAAACACCATATACTTACTCAAAGCTAGCTAACCACAGCAGCTAGTATTGACATAACTAAATCATAATGGATTAGCTAGTTTCCATGAAACAGCTGCTTGTGTTAGCAAAGGACACTGCACTAACGCAGCAGCTATCTAACTAGCTATGTTGTGTTATCTAGCGAATATGCTAACCTTAACTAGCTTGCTAAAAATGTGGCTATGGGCTGGCACTTGCAGTATGGGATTATGGAGAGTGAATAAAATTGTTTCCTTGTCATCTTCCTAGGTAGTTATCGAACTGTGGCCATCTGGCTAGTATGAACAGGGCTTTCTACAAAATAGAAACATAAGCACAGCTAGCTTGGAATCTAGACCATAAGCAACACACGGACATGAATTGCCAAACAACGCTACTGCCACCTTCTGGCTTGGAGTATTTTAACATGGCTGAGTGGCTGACTGCTTCCAAGGTCTTTGCTGTGTGAACACTCAAGAGATTGACTGCCGACACTGTTCAGAGGTGCTAAATACTGTCTGCAGGCAAACGTTTGATAATTCTTCTGGTGTGTCTCATCTTTTATTGTAGAGCAGGTCTGGCAGACAGCATAGGATTATACAAGACTATGTAGGCTATACAAGGTATGAAATGACACCATCCATGATGTCTGTGAGGAATGCATTGCCTCTGGAATGAAAATAACTTCCACACACCAAGAGTCCATATCAAATTAATGAATGAATTAATCAATCCATTCAATGCTTATTGTAAACCTAGAATGAGTTGCTCTGGGAAATTATGTCCATGTTCAGTCCAGGTGCAGATTTCTTGGCCGTCTGAGGTGACTAAACATTCCAAAGGGTACAGTGTGTACGTGAAAGGGAAAGTTGGTCTGCAAAAGTTATACGGGAAAAAAAGTGTATTCTTTAGTGCCTTCTAACAACTCAATGAGCCATCACAAGGCTCCTCTTTAGGACACAAGCACATGTAAGAGAAACAAGTTAAGCTATTGTCCTCTCCTAGATGGCTGGGGGAAATTGATTGGCCAACAAGCAATTAAGTCTATTGCTTGTTGGCCAATCAAGCAATGAGCAAAAGGCATAAAAATGACCCAAAGAATTCTAGTCAGTACAGTCTGGGTCATCCTTCGCTATAGGTTTCCCGGATAGAGATTAACCCCATTTCTGAACTAAAAAGCATAATAAATAGCCTAGCTTTTATTTGTAAGCTTAATCTGTGTCCGGGAATTCGGCTGAAAATATTCTGACACAATTGCTTTGCGCAATTAGCCTCGAGACAAGGTTATCCCTTTAAGCAGCAGTAGTTTACACTTGACGCTCAACGGATGATAGCAACATGATGCATACTGTGTGTAAACAGTGACGCCCCTCCTTTAATATCCTAATATTTACATCACCATCAGAAAACAAACAGGGCCAGTCACCTTGAGGCAGGTTTCTCACACACACCATTAAAAGTATATTTGGGTATAGTTTCAAACCGTCGCCTTCAATGGTTCGAACCAATTACATGTCAAAGAAATAGCCTTGTGATGTGAGAGCGATAACGAACCTCCATAATCTACCTACATGGATGTAACCATTAACACTATGTATAATGTATCTGTCTTTTGTGTATTTCATTCTGGCATTTTGCACCTGCCCTGTGTTTTTTCGTAGCTGCTTGACGAAGAAATTTACCCTCTGGGTTCAATAAAGTACCTATCTATCTATGGAACAAATCATCTATCCACAATACTTCCATTGAAGAGTTGAATACACAGAATAATCATTATTATTGATAAACTGATAGCTGGCATCTGTGTGTATTGTGAGAGTATCCTTTGACAAAAGAGAACAGTGAGAGGAGCCTTTATGGGAAAGTAGAATGCTTTGCAATGGAATCCCAAGGGAAAGTTGGTCTGCCCTGGCACTTACCAGAAGCAATGTGTTCAGTTCAGACTGCAGACTCTCCACACTTGGTTGAGTTGACAACTAAACAATTCAATATCACACAAAAAATAACATTGCTTGAAACCCTAGGCCTATTGTATTGTCTATTTTCTGTTTTATCCTGGGTTGAATTGAAACAATATCTGTTGACAATTTGCAAATGCTATAAAGGCCCAATAGTATTGTCACATTTCATTTGCTCTGTTAACCCTACCCTTTGGAATGACTTCGATAGCAGCAGTGAACTTATTAGGTTAAGTGGAGCTCTCTCAACAATCAATCATTCTCATGATAGCACATTGTTAATAGTCAGTGCCAAATAGCATAGTTAAGCAGGGCTGGGCTTGGTTAAAACCCTAGATGGGAGACCGAAGGGTAGCTGTAGATACATTTTCCAGTAGGAAGTGCTGCCTTGCTTATCTTTTTTGTCTTCTGATAAGTGGATAAATCATGAGAATGATTGAAGAAATTTCCCCTTGGGGATCAATAAAGTACCTACCTACCTACCTACCTAGAGATAAAAAGGTATGACATTGTTTTAAAGGTACAAACTCAACATATATTATACAAGGTTTGTCTCTGTTGAAATTTGTTTACCATGATGACATCATCCTGTGACTTTACAAAAATACCATGTATTTTACACGTAGATTCCACTTCACAACACATGAACAAATTACGTTGAAACAAAGTTGATTCAAACACTTTCTGGCCAGTGGGGGAGCGCAGTGACGTTGACAACAAAACTGACAGAATTGTAGGAAATAGGAATAGTATATCCACATGACGCAGTTACATAAATACAAGTTACTTCACAGACAAAGTGTATCAAGTCAAGTGGTTATCAAATCCCCTAACATGACTAATCATATGCATACAAATATAATAGGCAACTGCAGTGACATTGTGACAGCCAACAATTAGCATATAAGTTACTGTTGATCGCCTACAGCCAGATAGGTTACCTGTTTTACGATAGTTGTTTTACAATAGTTCAACTAGAAAAATACGTTTCATTCCAAATTCATTGTATACAAAACAGCAAGTATACTATAATTTGTCAAATAAAAGTTTTACCCACCTGGAACAAAGTGGTGGAGAAGTTAGAAGAGAAAACCGTTAAAACGTGTAGTGTTTCCTCCTTCAGTGGCTACGTTCAGTACAAAATAAAGTAATATGAAATGTTCAATTAAACGGAAACTTTGAACGACCAGTTTAAAAACGGGGCGTGGTTGGGTTGGGGAACGCTGCCAGCATGGCCGCTTTCTTTTAAATGTGTCACTCATTGATTCAAGGCAGACCCCACCACACCCACCAAACGTACCTAAAAGTCTGTTCAAGAACGTTGACGCAACGTTTCGTTCAGTATAAGCCGTTACACAACGTAGCGAACGTTTAATCGAACGGAACGCACCCCTGGTAAAAAAAAAAAAATCCCCGAATGACCCCACTCCTCCCTGCGTTTTTGAACAATTTGATAGAACAGGAAAGGGTGGGCGGTTAAAGAAAAGGTGGAGTCGTTTTTCAGTAGAACTAGTTTAGACCGGTACCAATGTGCATGCTGAAACTGATCAGGGTTATGTGCCCAAACTGGGAAAATATGTCCCAACAAAAAATATATACACTCAACCTCTGTTTTAATGATCTCCTAACCTAACTGATCACCTATAGGCCACAGAATGTACAATTTATTACACAGCTTTCAGACAGGAGTCATTGTACTGTAGCCCTACAGTAGGCCCCTTCTGAATGTTGTGTAATAAATTAATTATATTTACATATTTTGACAGTTGACACCGTAGCCTACTGTAAGGCGTGCAATTTAGGTATAGCCTAGTGATCCTAATCACTTACGGTTGAAAAGCTTGGCATTGCACTCATTCGAATCGAACATGAATTTCATCATTGATTGATGGCAATGACTTATTTTATGCGTGACTTCTGTTTAAGCTCTGGATTTTAAGAGGAATTGATCCTCTCATTTATGAGCCCTCGGAAGCAAGGGATATGTCGCTGATGACATCCAGTGGATGTTGTGGATCACTGCAGAGGGACTTTTACCTGTAGTTCCATAAAAAGCAGCTGTGAGATACAGAATTCATGATTTAGAAATATACACTCTGATTAACAATGTTCAACATTATTTGATTGAGTAGAGGTTTATTTTTATTTAATAGTCTGTACACATCATTTGTGGATGTTATCGCAGGTGCTCCAACCGTGCGGTCATACTTAATCCAAAACAATACACACAAATGCAAAAAATGACGAGTCCGGAATATAAATATACACAGCTGTGTCAAGTTGGCTGGATGTCCTTTGGGATGCACGGAAAACCGTTTAGCGGTTTTCCGTGCATCCCTTTGACCGTTTAGCGGTTTTCCGTGCATATCCTTTGATGCACGGAAAACCGTTTAGCGTGGAAAACCCCAGCAGCGTGGCAGTTCTTGGCACAACAAACCGTGCGCCTGGCACCTACTACCATACCCCGTAGAGACCCGTGGATGGGCATAGAGTCAGTGTGGATAGTCTGCGGGAGAGCTGTAGTTGTTTGCCATTTAACAGTCTTATTGCCAGGGGATAGAAACTGTTTAGGAGTCTGTTGGTTTGATCCGTGAAGCACCGGTACCGCCTGCCGAATGGGAGTATAGCCGGTCTGGCTACTTTTCTGCGTTGTGTTCTGGTGTATTAGTAACGAACAGGTCTCTGGACACTAGTTACCGGTTTCTGGTCTTTACTTAAATCTGGATTGTATTAAATAAATGCAATACAATGAATGGTGAGCTTCAATGTTGCACACAGTGCACAGCACACCTAACGTGAGGAAAAGTAAAGCGAGCAAGTACCTGCACGAGGGAAGCTTTGACAGACAGCCTGATAGCATGTAGCTAGCTAGCCTAACATTGCACCACTTAGTAAACTCTTTCGGCAGAATAATATTTAATCACAAAAGGTTCGCTAGCAACACAACAATATTGGAATACATTCAATTAAAATTACAGGACGTTTTAGTAGTTCTAAACGTTTATACCTATTCCATGTACATTTACACATACAGTTGAAGTCGGAAGTTCACATATACCTTAGCCAAAGACATTTAAACTTAGTTTTTCACAATTCCTGACATTTAATCCTAGTGAACATTCCCTGTCTTAGGTCAGTTAGGATCAACACTTTATTTTAAGAATGTGAAATGTCAGAATAATAGTAGAGAGTGATTTATTTCAGCTTTTCTTTCTTTCATCACATTCCCAGTGGGTCAGAAGTTTACATACACTCAATTAGTATTTGGTAGAATTGCCTTTAAAAATTGTTTAACTTGGATCAAACGTTTTGGGTGGCCTTCCACAAGCTTCCCACAATAAATTAGGTTTGTAGGCCTTGCTCGCACACGCTTTTTCAGTTATGCCAACAAATGTTCTATCGGATTGAGGTCATGGCTTTGCGATGGCCACTCCAATACCTTGACTTTGTTGTCCTTAAGCCATTTTGCCACAACTTTGGAAGTATGCTTGGGGTCATTGTCCATTTGGAAGACCCATTTGCGACCAAGCTTTAACTTCCTGACTGATGTCTGGAGATGTTGCTTCAATATATCCACATAATTTTCCTTCCTCATGATGCCATCTATTTTGTGAAGTGCACCAGTCCCTCCTGCAGCAAACCACCCCCACAACATGATGCCGCCACCCCCGCGCTTCACGGTTGGGATGGTGTTCTTCGGATTGCAAGCCTCCCCATTTTCCTCCAAACATGATGATGGTCATTATGGCCAAAGAGTTCTATTTTTGTTTCATCAGACCAGAGGACATTTCTCCAAAAAGTACGATCTTTGTCCCCATGTACAGTTGCAAACCATAGTCAGGCATTTCTATGGCGGTTTTGGAGCAGTGGCTTCTTCCTTGCTGAGCAGCCTTTCGGGTTATGTCGATATAGGACTCGTTTACTGTGGATATAGATACTTTTGTACCTGTTTCCTCCGGCATCTTCATCTTGATTTGCACTTTTCGCACCAAAGTACGTTCATCTCTAGGAGACAGGACGCGTCTCCTTCCTGAGCGGTATGACGGCTGCGTGGTCCCATGGTGTTTATACTTGCGTACTATTGTTTGTATAGATGAACGTGGTACCTTCAGGCGTTTGGAAATTGCTTCCAAGGATGAACCAGACTTGTGGAAGTCTACAATTCTTTTTCTGAGGTCTTGGCTGATTTCTGTTGATTTTCCCATGATGTCGAGCGAAGAGGCACTGAGTTTGAAGCTAGGCCTTGAAATACATCCACAGGTACACCTCCAATTGACTCAAATGATGTCAATTAGCCTATCAGAAGCTTCTAAAGCCATTACATAATTTCCGGAATTTTCCAAGCTGTTTTAAGGCACAGTCAACTTAGTGTATGTAAACTTCTGACCCACTGGAATTGTGACATAGTGAATTATAAGTGAAATAATCTGTCTGTAAACAATTGTTGGAAGAATTACTTGTGTCATGCACAAATTAGATGTCCTAACCGACTTGCCAAAACTATAGTTTGTTAACATGAAGTCTGTGGAGTGGTTGAAAAATGAGTTTTAATGACTTCAACCGAAGTGTATGTAAACTTCCTACTTCAACTGTACCTCTCCTCAGTGGAATAAAAAAAAACATACTAATGCTTCTAACACACCGACAGTGTCATTGCGCTTTGATGCACCAGAAGTACATTAATTTCAAATGGAACGCTGTGTTTGCCTTGCAGCATTGGTTGCAGAGGCAGTTGCAGTGCGTTCTGTGTATGCTTAAACGGGTTGACAGAAATGGTAGTAGAAGGTGAATGTTTAACTTTTGTTGCATACATGTCTAGATGAAGCTGCATACTATTTTGCACAATTTTCCAGTCGGTGTGTTCAAAGCGTAAGGGAAAACACGGCTGACTTGAAGCTACTGCAGGCCAGAGCAATATTCCACAGCGAATCGATACATTCACAATACATGAATATGGAAAATATAAACTAATTGAAGGAATGTAGGTTAAATACACACTATGAAATATTAATACTCATTACAGGAGCATGGAGAACAGTCTGGAGTCTCAATTCGGCGTCTTTTTAGATTTGTGATGCTTGATTGGGTATGTGGCACCAGACAATACATTTGTGAAAGTCAAAATTGATGGATTTGGTCACAGTTTGACAATGAAATAGAAATTATAGCAGGTTGAAGTTAATTGGGATGAATCTTGTCCTGGAGGCAGAGCTGAGCAGTTTGAGAGAGAGAGGAGTGGCAGAGCAACAGAAAGAGAGAGAGACAGGAGTGGTAGAGAGGTAGGGTTTAGTGAGAGCCCGGGTGGCCTCTTCCCGCTCCTATAGTACTGGAGCCTCCTCTGTTGATTTGTAGGTCTTCCATACACACACACACACACACACACACACACACAGATACATCATGGGCCTAGCAGACAAAGTCAGGATGTGACATCACTCACAGGAAGTCAAACAACATTTTTTCAGCTTTTTTGTCTGCACTGCTGTGTCACTGACTGCTGAGTGAAGTTGGAGCCTCAAGGTCTGTTGGTGGCTGGGAAGGAGAGAGTATCCATAGGATCGGGAGAGGGACAGATCTGCCTGGATCGTTGTCCAGAGGAAGTTAAAGTGAAGGGGGCTGACCACAGAACTCACACTGGCCTTCCAAAGACTCCCCACATAATTCCAAGCCGTTCACACTGGGAACCCAGCCAGGTACTGTGGGGAAACTGTTCCCCTTTCTTTTTGTCTCTTTCGCTCTTTTTCTTTGTTCCATATAACTGGATCTTACTGAATTTGTTCCTTGGCGTTAGCTATTGTTTTCTCTCTCCCATATACAGTATTTGTGTAGGACCTTGAAAGAGCTATTGTTATTCTCCAGTGTCAGAAAATCTGCAAAGTATGCAGGGTGCACAGTAGGCCTGGTCCACCGTCCCACGTACGTGATCAGACATGCACCAGTCTATAACTGCAGAGGCATGAAGAGACTGAGAAGCAGTGAAGTCATAATCAAAGTGAAAGGACCCATATCTCTTGATCTATATAGACATTTCTTCTCTGTGCCCTGTGACTGTTATATAATGACTCTGAGGTTTACTGCCCATGACTGTTATTCACATTTGTGGCACTGATATGGATTTAGACTTAGATACCATAACGAAGGGAGTGTGGCACACACCTTCATCTACACTGATTGAAGTGGATTTAACAAGTGACATCAATAAGGCATCATAGCTTTCACCTGATTCACCTGGTCAGTATATTTATATTTTCCTAATGTTTTGCACACTCAGTGTATATAGGGACATAAACTGGTGCCCAGTTTAACCACACAAGCTGCACCATAACAAACCCAGGAAGTGTTGAGAGCAGCTGTGTGAAACGGGACGTAGGACATGAATGCGGCTATAGTCACATCACCGACAGTGTCATTTAGAATGGATGAAAGGAGTAACAGCAGATTCAAAATGATTATAGAACATCACACTGTTTTGTATTATATTCAGTATAACTTTTGCAACAATATCTGTATGACTTCTTCAGAGATTTTGGCCTGACTTTTTATAGCTCTACACATGAAACTCAGTCATGGAAACTAACTCAGTAATGAAAAGTAAGTCAGTAAAGTTCTAAATCATGGAGCTGAGTAGCCAGATACTCAGTGGGCTATTACTGCCCTGTACTGATCTCCTTCTATATGCTGTGTTTTGCTTGAGAGTTCTCCGTAAGATCTGATCCATAGTCAGTTCAGGACTATTAACACACCACTCTTCTCTTCTCTCTGGAGAACTTGATTGCTAAAATCAAATCAAAATAAAATACAATTTTATTGGTCACATACACGTTTAGCAGACGTTATTGCGGGTGTAGCGGAATGCTTGTGTTTCTAGCTCCATGAAGCATGTATGTTTCCACACCGGGGCTGTGGGTCATTATATAGGTATATATCGATGTATGTCGCAGTCACGGGTGAAAGTAAGTGTGTCTTGTTTACGTCCGTTTCATTTCGTGTTGGTTTAAGTGAACGTGACGTTTTGGATTGTAGTGTTTGTTTTGTGTTCGTACTTTTGGATTGTTTGTTATACATAGTATTAGTGACAAATAAACAATGTCGAACTATGAGTGCGCTTCGCCTTGGTCTCTCACCATCCCGACTCGTGACAGGCAGTTAAGAAGACATTTCTTCTTAAGAAGGTTTTGTGAATCTGGGCCCAGGTATCAGGTCAATAGTAAAGGTGTTAAACAACTCAAGGTGCTGCGTTTGAACAATGAGGATCTTCTCCATTGGAGTCATATGCCAGTGAGAGTTAGTGTTTCTGTTGAGCGTGTGGATGGATGCTTTAGGTGGAATGTTCAAGAACAGCTGACTTCCCAGTACTACCCAAAATGTCTTAGTGAAGTCCTATTTCAAGGACCAGATGGTTGTCAGTATTGTGACCTTCAACTCATTTTACATAGCAGCCACCAGAAATGAATGCCGCAAATTGATTCTTGTACACTCCACTCAGTGGTGATTCTAGCTTGTATGTCACCTTGGGCGAACCCCCGCTTCAGTCCCCCCCCCCCCAAGAGCAGTTTCACAATCACAATATGCTTTGCTTATCAAGTCCTTCAAGCTATTCCCTTTGTAAACAAGCTGACAATACTGTTTAAACTTTGCTGTTTTTGTTTGCTCATTTCTATCATGTTGCCTAATTTACAGGCACGATAGTATTGTGGTACTTTGTTTGCAGGCATGATAGCATGGTGGTACATTGTTTACAGGCATGATATCATGGTGGTACTTTGTTTGCAGGCATGATAGCATGGTGGTACATTGTTTACAGGCATGATAGCATGGTGGTACATTGTTTACAGGCATGATAGCATGGTGGTACTTTGTTTACAGGCATGATAACATGGTGGTAGAGCCATTCTAACCTCCACCTTTCTTGTTGTTTTCTCTCTTTTTCAGATACAAGTCCCTGCATTCCCAACCGTCCCCAATGTAGAGGTCACTGCCTGCTGAATAGCAAGAACTGTGTTTGTGAAACCTGTCCAATACCCTCTCAGGAATCCCCCGCCCCCCCACACACACACACACTCACTGTCCATTAGGCCCACGCCTCATCATAGAGTCCACCATTAAGACAATGGCGCTCTGTCTCGGACAAGTCTTCAGCAAAGACAAAACGTTCAGGCCTCGGAAGCGGTTCGAGCCTGGGACGCAGCGCTTTGAACTGTACAAGAAGGCTCAGGCCTCTCTGAAGTCCGGCCTGGACCTGAGGAAAGTGGTCCAGCTTCCTGAAGGAGAGAACATTAACGACTGGATCGCCGTGCACGTGGTGGACTTCTTCAACCGCATCAACCTAATTTATGGCACGGTCAGCGAGTTCTGCACCGAGCGCACCTGCCCCATCATGTCCGGAGGCCTGCGATATGAGTACCGGTGGCAGGACGGAGACGACTACAAGAAGCCCACGAAGCTGCCCGCCTTGAAGTACATGAACCTGCTGATGGACTGGATCGAGACCAACATCAACAACGAGGACATCTTCCCCACAAGAGTAGGTGTGTGAGGACCTCATACTAAACCCTGAGGGACTCCTCTGTAGGGGGACTGTCTTTGGAGTTAGAGTTTAATCTATGGGGTGTGTGACCATGGAAACTATAGCTACTAGCTATATAATGGCGCTTCAGGGTGCAAAGGTCTATTGTTGTTCAAGAAACATTATTGGCTGCAATGGTCCAATAGAACGTCAACGTACAGAATATGATAGTGAATGCATCTGTGATGTTGCATCATGCCCCACCATCTCTGACAATACCTTTAATGGATCTAGGAAGGTTCAAGGATAGGTTAATTACACAATGAGGGTGGCATTTAGAATACATTTAATGGGGTACTCTGAGTCAAAGGCTTGTCATCAATTTATGTTTGGGGAGGGAGATTATCTAGTATTGGATACTGATGTCCAGTGTGTGGTTTGAATGATCTTCAATGGAAACTAATGTGATTGTGTTTTAATGCTAGGTGAAAATGCAATTATAGAACATAATTATGGAACATAATGATATTCTGAAAGTTGCAAACTGATTTTCATTAATGTATCCAGGTATGGTCTCTAAAAGTAATGTAAAGGGGTTGCAAAGGCTTAATACTTTATAAAAATGTAACTAACTATCCAGTGTTCCTCCTCATTGAGTGTTCTATCCTTATTGTTGTAGGTGTTCCTTTCCCTAAGAACTTCCAGCAGGTGTGTAAGAAGATCCTGAGCCGTCTTTTCCGGGTCTTTGTACACGTCTACATCCACCACTTTGACAGCATCTGCAGCATGGGCGCCGAGGCTCACATCAACACCTGTTACAAACACTACTACTACTTCATCTCTGAGTTCAGCCTCATCGAGCACTCAGAACTGGAGCCCCTGGTGAGAAAGGAGGTGCAGAGGTGAGTAGGGTTGAACATTTCGGTAACTTTCCCAAAATTCCCTGTTTTATTTTTTTCAGAAATCCTGGTTGGAAGATTCCTGAATTATGAGAGAATAAGCAGCAAATCCAGGAAACCTCCATCCAGGAGTTCTGGAAAACCAAGGAATTTGGTGAAAGTTACCGGAATTTTGAAACCCTAGGGGTGACCTTATGGCACAGTGTTAACTCCGTTACACTTGGATGGAAGGTTTTTATTAATATATGTACAGTAAATTCATATTTAGTAGAGGGGCAGGGGGTTTCTGGGTTTTTATATATGAGGGAATATCCTTCACATACTATAGTGCATTCATTCAGACTTACAGTTGAAGTCGGAAGTTTACATACACTTAGGTTGAAGTCATTAAAACGACATTTTCAACCACTCCACAGATTTCATGTTAACAAACTATAGTTTTAGCAAGTTGGTTAGGACATCTACTTTGTGCATGACACAAGTAATTCTTCCAACAATTGTTTACAGACAATTATTATTATTTTCACTATATCACAATTCCAGTGGGTCAGATGTTTACATACAATAAGACTGTGCCTTTAAACAACTTGGAAAATTCCAGAATATGATGTCATGGCTTTAGAAGCTTCTACTAGGCTAATTTACATAATTTGAGTCAATTGGAGGTGTACCTGTTGATGTATTTCAAGGCCTACCTTCAAACTCAGTGCCTCTTTGTTCGACCTCATGGGAAAATCAACAGACATCAGACAAGACCTTAGAAAAACAATTGTAGACCTCCACAAGTCTGGTTCATCCTTGGGAGCAATTTCCAAACGCCTGAAGGTACCACGTTCATCTGTACAAACAATAGTAAGTATAAACACCATGGGACCACTCAGGAAGGAGACGCGTTCTGTCTCCTAGAGATGAACGTACTTTGGTGCGAAAAGTGCAAATCAATCCCAGAACAACAGCAAATTACCTTGTGAAGATGCTGAAGGAAACCGGTACAAAAGTATCTATATCCACAGTAAAACGAGTCCTATATCAACATAACCTGAAAGACCGCTCAGCAAGGAAGACGCCACTGCTCCAAAACCGCCATAAAAAAGCCAGACTATGGTTTACAACTGCACATGGGGACTGATGAAACAAAAATAGAACTGTTTGGCCATAATGACCATCGTTATGTTTGGAGGAAAAAGGGGGAGGCTTGCAAGCCGAATAACACCATCCCAACCGTGAAGCACAGGGGTGGCAGCATCATGTTGTGGGGGTGGTTTGCTGCAGGAGGGACTGGTGCACTTCACAAAATAGATGGCATCATGAGGAAGGAAAATTATGTGGATATATTGAAGCAACATCTCAAGACATCAGTCAAGAAGTTAAAACTTGGTCGCAAATGGGTCTTCCAAATGGACAATGACCCCAAGCATACTTGGGGTCAAAATGGCTTAAGGACAACAAAGTCAAGGTATTGGAGTGACCATCAAAACGCCCTGACATCAAATCTATAGAAAATGTGTGTGCAGAACTGAAAAAGCGTGTGCGAGCAAGGAGGCCTACAAACCTGACTCAGTTATACCAGTTCTGTCAGGAGGAATGGGCCAAGATTCACCCAACTTATTGTGGGAAGCTTGTGGAAGGCTACCCGAAACATTTGACCCAAGTTAAACAATTTAAAGGCAATGCTATCAAATACTAATTGAGTGTATGTAAACTTCTGACCCACTGGGAATGTGATGAAAGAAATAAAAGCTGAAATAAATAATTTTTACTAGGATTTAATGTCAGGAATTGTGAAAAACTGAGTTTAAATGAATTTGGCTAAGGTGTATGTAAACTTCCGACTTCAACTGTACATGGTCTAGTTTTGCTGAAATTCAATGAGGGAGGAGCTTTGCCGTCATAAAACAGAGGCAGTGGATTGTCCCTGTTATTTCACACCACAACAGAACATGTTGTTTTGTGTGTCTGCTCAAACCACAAACTGGGTGATTATACAGAATCACACTCTTTGGGCAGAGAACATAATGATTAAATCACAGTCTAGTGTGACAATAATTATATGATGGCTGCTTATCTTTAGTTGTTTCCTTTGGCACAGGCATTGGAATTAATGAAGCACTACTGATTTCCCAAATTTGAATCATAAAAGAAAATTGTTAAAGCCTTAGTAAAAAATCTGGTTTGGTTTATATAATCATTATAAGTGAAATTGCAGTCTAATCAGCCATATGTGAGAATGATGTCACTTTCAAGTTGTTTTCTCTAGTGCAGAGCTTCATTACATCTGAACCGATGAAGGTAGGAGCTCTGAGGTATACAATAAAAGGCCTCTGTTATCATCATTATGAAGTACAGACTCTACTTATAAATAACAATAAGACATTATGTCGAGCAATGCATTCTGGGGGGGAAATAAACCTTGTTAACACAAGACGGTGTGATAGATTGAGCATTTAGCTTTTCTGCTTTTGGTTGACTATAAGTAATCTGTTTTTTTTGAGTGGAAACAGCAGATTATGGCTTTATTTTAGCCTATCCGTCAAAAAATATTTTTGCGTCATCATACAGCATGTCAGCATAGGTGTGTCGTTCTGTCTGTCACCTCAAATTATCAGGGCAATCTGGGATTGGCACATCCATTTTTGGACTTTTAAATGAATGATAGACAGTGATTCTTGAAAAATATGTCTTACCAAAACAGTGACTGTTTTGTTTTTGTTTTCCCAGATTGCCCTTTAATCGTAGGTCTGTTCAATGGAGAAAGCTTTGTAATAACCATTCCTATGCCTTGTTTTTGCAGCAAAGTAGGCATATAATGCAATTATTTGTCAATATCATGTTAATCCCCTGTCGTTTCTCTCTATTTTCTACCCACAGAGGGCAATGACAGATAAGATCTGTAACTAAACCACTTGGACAATGGAGTTTACATAATTTCAGCATTCCCTGAGGCCTTCAAGAGACCCACAGCTTCAATGCAACTAAACACTCAAACCAAAGGACAGTTGAATGGATTTTGAGTGGATTTGAAGAACTAAAGACTTATCCATCTCGAGCATTACAACGTTTGTTCATAAAGTGAAATTTTCAGCCAATAGGTTATATGTTTTATGAAAAAGGACTGTTCTGCTTCCTATAGTGCTGTGATATGGATGCAGCACTCCAGTCTTCTGAGCTTTGTTGTAATAACTATTATTTGTTTTGTCTTTTTTGTCATTTTTAGTAATAGCTCTGTTTTATAAGCATGTATAGTTTTTGTGCATGTTCTTGACATCATAAACTTTGGAAATGTTTGCGGCTTTGAGGTGTTTGAGCCATTTTGTGATAGACGGAAGGTCACAACCATAGAGACAGATAGAGGACTCATCTTTGTATCTGTGCAATTATAGTGTCTGTGACAGCATGGTCAATGAAGTAGTACATTTTCTTCTTCACGATTTGGTGATCCCTCCTGATGACCCGATTGGACAAGACTCCAACCAATGAAGTTGGATGTCCCTCCAAGTTGACCACATTAACATGGTGAAAGCCCATGCTAACATGGCCTTTTGGTGCACTAGAGGCCTCTATCATTCTCTATGGTCACAACGCAAGACCTGTCTCTAGTGGTTTGCATTTTTGTGACAAATATGCGTCCAATGTGTCCCAGCCAGACAACTTGAAAAAATAAATTTGTGATGTGTTACGGGTCACTGGAAGCAATAGGCCTAACTGTAAATCACTGACTTAATTTTAATTGACACAAAACCAGTTTATATCTTACTCTGTGAGACTGATCTGATGTGTAACTGATTCAATTTCCAAGTGTCAAGAGACTCTTTTACCCTTCCTGGCCTCTCCTGTTGAGTTAATTGTGTTCATGTGTGTGTTCATTTTTTAGGAACGTTATTAATCTTAAAATACTCATGACTCATGAATATAAATTTCCCTATAAATAGGACGCCCTAGACTATAGTGTAACATACCTTGCTACTACCACTAGTATTTTCTATGAATGAGGGTGCTGTCATCATGCACCAGAAATTCCCTAATATGAAATAGGGGAGGTTGTTTGGCAATACCCGACATCCTAGTCCTAGTAGCTTCTTCTTTTCGTCCAATGACTGAACTACAGGACATGCAAGGGGGCGGGAGCTGGGCGCTTCCCGCGTTACGTCACTAACTGGATTTCACTCTGTTGTCCACACTGACCCACCATATCCAGAGGATGACAGAGGCTCTGGAGGAGGATTTCGACCTTTTTGGACACAGACGCCAGGTTAGAATAGTTTTTATATAATCTGTAACTTAATTAGCTAGGCAGACGGTTTAGGTGACATAGTAACAAGCTATCAGCTACCTAACGTAACATAGTTAACGTTAGCCAGCTTGCTAGCTAGCTAGCTTAACTAGCTAGCGCAAATGTATTTGATTTGGATTTTCATATTAAGCTCATCTGATTATACAACTATTTTAATAACATCGTTATGACTTTGAGCTGATATGTGGTTTTCTAGCTAGTTAGAAAGATAATAAGGTCGACATGTTATAACCTTACTAGTACCTTTGCTATAACTAGCTAGCTACTGTGTGTGATTGCATAGCCTACTTTTGCTGACTGTATGATTTGAACTAAGGTTAGTTCGCTAACTTAGCTGTATTTTCTGCCTCCAGCCTGGCACGACCAAGTCGTGGAGCTGCATTTTCTGTAATTACTCAGTAAAGCACCCAATTATCCAGATATGTTTGACAGATAAACACCAACGCTACAAACACCGCTCTGCGTTTTTGTTTAAGAAAAGATCCAACCAGTTCTGTGGAATGTGTGTTCAAATGAGAACATGTCATATTATTATGTTGGGGGAACCCAGCCTTATGAGGTCTTCACTTCATACCCTCTGCCTGTTTCTGCCCCCACCAACATGACGTTACTGTACTAGTTAGCTACTAAAATGTTTAATTATTTTTCAGTTGACAGAAATGGGGAGGCAGAGCAGGGTGGCAGAGTTGCAAGCTTTCCAGCGCTCTCTCCAGGTAACTTAATATTGCTGTCAGAAATAGCTAGCTATCTTACTAACTTGTCATAGCTTGTGGTTTTGCCACACTGTTGCATCAGAGATGATAACAGAGTAGGTTCTAGTAGTAACAGACTGCCAGTAATTATGCTTATCTTGACATTTAAAGTGGATATGTTGCATCATTTTCAATGAGTAATACAAATAGGCCTATGCTTGTCACTGGACGTGAAAGTGTGTTTGGAAATATCCAGGGTCAGATAAGGTCTTTGTAAGCTTTTCCCGTTTGTGGTTGCCTATCTGTTTACCCTATTGGCAGGCTGCCACACGGGAAGATAACCTTGTTTTAAAACAGAAGCTTGGTTCTAATTATACTGTATTGTTGTTTTATCTAGAATGTGTGCCATATCAGTAGATTTGAGTGTTTGTTTTGGGGCGGTTAGTTTAGGACTGCACTGGTACTTTAAGAACAAAAGTAAAACACTGTGTTACTTCTCGTTCTTTCTGTCCCTCTCCACTGCCTGATCTATCTGGCTCTGCTCGCACTTTCACACTCCCACTCTTTCTACCTCTCTCTTCCTCTCTCAGTTACAGAGTAACTCTCTGGCCTCTGGCCCAGTAGGGGACAGCTGTGGGGGACCGCAGAATGTGGTGACCACTACCACAGAGAGACAGCGCCTCTCACAGGGCCCTCCAGGTATTGCACCTCAGTCCTCTGACCAGGTCCCGTATCGAGTAGGAGTGCTGATCTAAGACCAGTTTTGCCTTTTAGACATTGACGGATCCTAGGTCAGCACTCCTACTCAGAGATTCTTTGTGGATACTGACCCAGCTCCACCACCAGCTTCTCATATTGGCACATAGTAGTCCTGCATGTTAGTCAGTGTACACACTACGCTTTAAGCAATAATTGCTTTGCTATCACATTGGCACATAGTCAGTACATAGCCCAGACTTAATCTATTTAAGGATCTATCAATGTGTCACAGTTTTAAGCAATCATTCACAATTTAAGAAAACATTTATTTTCGAAGTTATTCAGTATGCACATTGCAAACACTTTGTGAATTATTGCTTGAATTGCAATGTAACTGTGGCTGAACTCAATTAACAGTCGACTTGTTTATACAGAGGTGGAAGCCAGCCAGCCAGTAAGCATTCCAGACTCAACCAAACCAAAGAAGAAGAAAAGGCGGTCAAGAGCAACAGACAGCTTTACAGGAAACTTCAACGGTAATCATGTTACACGATAGATAGATAGATAGATAGATAGATAGATAGATAGATAGATAGATAGATAGATAGGTACTTTATTGATCCCTGAGGGGAAATTTCTTTGTCAAGCAGCTACGTAAAAAAACACAGGGCAGGTGCAAAATGCCAGAACGAAAATACACAAAAGACAAATACACGACACGTGATACATAGAGCGGCAGTATGAAAAAGTATCAAAATACAAGACATCTGGAGTGCAAAAAAGCTATAAAAAGACATTGCATAGTATGGGTGGATGGCTGAATATGTACATTATACATTGGTGGATGGTGCATGGTTAACTATACTGAACTATAAATATACTATACTACTATACTATAAATCAGACAAGCATGTCAAATATCCAATCTCCCATGTCATTCAAAATCTAGGGATTTAATAAATGCACCCACACCGTGGAAACCAGAGACAGGCTTTTGTGCTCTTCTTTTCTCCAGACCTGTACAAACTGACGAATGAAATGCTGGGTCAGGGTGCATATGCAAAGGTCCAAGGATGCATCAGTCTTCATAATGGGAATGAATATGCTGTGAAGGTGAGCCAGAGGCGGCGTATGAAATGGTACCCTATTCCTTAATTAGTGCACTACTTTTGACCAGGGCGCATAGAGAACGTATGAGACTTGTGATAAATGTCATACATCACACAAAGCTTTTATTGTCATTCCAGGGTAGTTTGTATTTGTACTTATTATGGATCACCGTTAGCTGCTGCCAAGGTAGCATCCAGCAAAATTAAGGCAGTTCATACAATTTTAAAAACATTACAAAACATTCAGATTTCACAACACACTGTCTGCCCTCAGACCCCTACCACACCACATATCTACAGTACAAAATCCATGTGTACGTGTGTGTCTAGTGCGCATGTTATCGTGTGTGTGTGTGTTTGCATGTGTCTGTGCCTGTGTTTGTGTTGCTTCAGTCCTCGCTGTTCCATAAGGTGTATTTGTATCTGTTTTAACTAATCCAAGATAGACCACAGCCTGTCATTTCCAATGAGAGCAAATTAATCATAGTGGGTAGAACAAGCAAGGAGGTGGGCAGAGCCAAGCACAAGCTAATGAGATCCTATTGGCGCGTTCTAGCATGCATTTGCATAAGGGAACGCCTGTGAAGTGGGCTTCTGCAATCACTCAATACTCCCTTGGACTCCTTCTAAACAATGCCATTTTTTAAAAAACTTTGGCGAAGGGTAAACTCTACAAAACGTTGTCCACTCTGTTCCTACCAGATTTTAGTTTTAGGAACAGAAAACTGTATTGAGATAAAATGTTTAATTGATGAGAAAATGTGGAGAATGTCGGCCAAAATGTTGTGCCATCTCCTCCCACTGCCGGCCACTGGGCTTCCTCTCATCAACATATTTGACTGTGAGTGGAAATGCCAACGGGATGCAAAATGTATACATCTGGCTCATTGCTCTGTGACTAAGCTTTTGTCACTCACTGATATCCGTGTCCATTTTGTTTTGTCTCAGATCATTGAGAAGATTGCGGGGCACAGTCGCAGCCGCGTCTTCCGTGAGGTGGAGACGCTTTACCAGTGCCAGGGGAACAGGTGTGTGTTCTTTCACTCTACAAAGTTAAAGTTCTGAAGGTTAAATAATATAATGTCACCCACTAATGTCACCCACTAAATAATGTCACCCACTAATGTGTCCCTATCGACTTTTTCAGAAACATTCTGGAACTAATACAGTTTTTTGAAGATGCCTCCTGCTTCTACTTGGTGTTTGAGAAGTTGCGTGGAGGTACGTCTTGTTTTTACATATTATCCGACTTTTGTGAGGGTGATGCTGGGTCATGTTCATTATGCACAAAAAAAATGAAATGTGGAGGTACTGCTGTAACTGAACTTGTCCAATAAAAAACAATAATGTGGTTTTCTGTTGCAAAACATGGTGCTTCTTTGTGGCCTAATGAACACGACCCTGGTTACATGAAACTGTTTCTGAAAGCTCTCTCGCCTCCTGAAAGCGCTCCTCTCCCGCCTCCTGAAAGAGCTCCTCTCCCGCCTCCTGAAAGCGCTCCTCTCCCGCCTCCTGAAAGCTCTCCTCTCCCGCCTCCTGAAAGCTCTCCTCTCCCGCCTCCTGAAAGCTCTCCTCTCCTGCCTCCTGAAAGCTCTCCTCTTTTCCCATACAGGCTCCATTCTGACTCACATCCAGAACCGTAAACACTTTGATGAGCTGGAGGCAAGCCGTGTGGTCAGGGACATCTCCAAAGCTCTCCACTTCCTCCACAACAAAGGTAGGACCCCTGCACATGGGGCTGTCCTTGCCAGTGCCTGTATAGAATACAGTGTGACTGTTTCCTCATTAATATTCTCTGTACTACAGGTATCGCCCACCGGGACCTAAAGCCAGAGAACATCCTTTGTGAATCTACTGACCAGGTAACCTTTGTTTCCCCAAATGTGCTATGGAACAACAACTAATGATTTCAGTAGAAAATGATGTTATGTTTGTCCAACCGTTATTGAGGATATAGCTAGTGGATGCCTGATATTTTTCTTTCTCTCTGCAGGTGTCTCCAGTGAAGATCTGTGACTTTGACTTGGGCAGTGGAGTGAAGCTTAGCAGTGCCTGCATTCCTATCACCACTCCAGAACTCACCACACCGGTAAATACCACAACCTGAACCTACCACTAACCCTGATGTTTGTGTATGTCTGACTGTCTGACAATGTCTTCACTGTCCCCGAGTGCACATTTTTTACTGTTTGATTTTACATATGTCCTCACTGTGTTTCGTTTCACTGCCTCAGTGTGGCTCGGCAGAGTACATGGCTCCAGAGGTGGTGGAGGTGTTCACAGATGAGGCCTCGTTCTACGACAAGCGCTGTGACCTCTGGAGCCTGGGGGTAATCCTCTATATTCTGCTGAGCGGCAGCCCCCCGTTCACCGGTCATTGTGGGACTGACTGTGGCTGGGACCGCGGAGAGACCTGCCGCACCTGTCAGGTACACACACACACACAACCACTAGTCTTCCTCATAACCCCCAGTTCACCTTACACATCTACAGCTCTATATTTTTTTCATCCGTTTCGAAGGAACACAAACTCTAGAGCTTCAAGACCGATAATACTTTAAAAATATTTTTTGGGGGGCCTCCCGAGTGGTGCAGTGGTCTAAGGCACTGCATCGCAGTGCAAGCTGCATTACTACAGATGCGGGTTCGAGCCCAGTCTGTGTCGCAGCCGGCCACGACCGGGAGATCCATGAGGCGACACACAATTGGCCCAGCGTCGTCCGGGTTAGGGAGGGTTTGGCCGTCCGGGTTGTCCTTGTGGCGGGCCGGGCGCATGCACGTTGACTCAGTCGCCAGCTGGACGGGGGTTCCTCCGACACATTGGTGCGGCTGGCTTCCGAGTTTGATTTTCCCTTTAATATGTTGTGTCCCACACCTGCAGAAGAATCTGTTTGAGAACATCCAGGAGGGCCAGTATGAGTTCCCAGAGAGGGACTGGGCCCACATCTCTGCCCAGGCCAAGGACCTCATCTCCAGGCTGCTGGTGCGGGACGCCACGCTCCGCCTCAGTGCTGCCCAGGTCCTGCAGCACCCCTGGGTGCAGGGGGTGAGTGTCAATTTCATCACCCTTCTGTCCACTGTATGGGTGTATGGTCAAAACATACCAGACCTGAGTTCAAATACATGTGTATAATTTTTTTATCGAATACTTATTTTCTGTATATTTGAGTATACTGTGGCTTGAATCAACTACTTCTATTGGAAGTATTTGTATAAAATCCTTTCCTATAAATAGCCTACTATTTGAATGTATTTTGAAATACTTATTTCCAAATACATTATTTCAAATACTGAACAGAACCTAACTGACCTTTTTACTAGGATTAAATGTCAGGAATTGTGACAATTGAGTTTTTAAATGTGTGTATGTAAACTTCCGACTTCGACTGTATATCTGTGATGAAGGAAAGGGTACAATTAAAATAAATGGATACTGTTTTTTTTTCCTGGAATGTCTTGTTTAAACATGTTATTTATTTTCCCCTAGAATGCACCAGAGAGAGGTCTCCCAACCCCACACTTCCTCCAAAGGTAATCCCCCCCCCCCAGCGCTCATTTCACAGAATGTGCAGTTCATTACAGCTCATTTATTCTGCTATTTGACAGGAAGATGGCTAATAAAGTCAGTTGTTAAAAGGGCCTTTACACTTAAATATCAAAGTTAGATAATTTTTTTCAGACCTCCAAAGTAGCGTAATGGACTCAACTTGACGTTTTGAGGTCTGAAAACATCTGACAAAATTAGATGTAGGAGTGTGCCTGACTAATTCACTCTATGGCTTCTAGAGCTAAGCGTGTGATCTATAATTTGATCAATCTCTGACTGATTGTCTGCTCGTTCTCTACAGGAACAGCAGCACCAAAGACCTGACCCAATTCGCCGCCGACGCCATCGCCTTCAACCGCCAGCTATCGCAGCACGACGAGGAGCAGGAGGAAGTGGTCACCAAAATCGTGACCTCCATGAGGCTCTCGCCCCCCTCCAACTCCCGGCTGGCTCGCAGACGGGCGCAGTCCAACGCTCAGCGCACCACCCGGGACTTCCTGCCTGCTGACGACGACACCCTCGTCACCTGACCAGCCCCTGGTTTGGTTCTAAGATCCCTACGTGTGCAGATTCTCTGATTTTTAGCGCTATGAGCCACAGAACCGCTGCCAGGCTCTGTGTACCTTCCCATCCCCTCTTTATTCTCCTCCGTTCCCTCCATCCTGGTGCTAGTCTCTCTTCCCCTCGCTCCTCCCCTCTACGTGGTGTTTACCATGTCACTCTGAGATGGACGATAGCTGCCATTGGCAGCAGACTCCTGTGTAGCTTCACAGGTTGGTAGCCCCATTGTCCAAGCATTCGTCATGGTCAGTGGTCTTCTTATCACCTTGAAACGGAGACACCAGAGCAGAATGGGAAGCACTTTTATCCTCTACTAAACTAACACACGCTTAGTCCCTGCTTTTCTATCAGTTGCTGAGTTTGGTTTCGGTGATTGGTTTGGGTTGAGGTAGTTTCCTGCATTTGATAATAACCTCAGTTACAGGCCGCAATCCCACGTTAAGACCACAGAAATACAATCACTAGAATGGTTCTAAGCCTGTTCTAGTGATTATTTTTCTATGGTTAAGACTGCTAGTGGTGCTTGGTTTATGCTAGCTATTCTTAATCGCGCGGTTCTTTCCGTAAGGAATGGATTCTTGATGATGTCATCATGGGGCACTTAATACACACATACAGGACATGTAGCTAGCCTGTCTTATTGGAAAAATACTTTAATGTTTTTAAAAAATGTTTTGTTTATGTTGTGGTGGTCAAGCTGTGAAAAGGTTTTGGAATTATTTATAGTTACTTAATGCTGCCAAAGTAGAGCATTACTTTTTAAACACTTAGTAATGTCGTTTTTAGGGCAGGTCTTACATTGGCTGTGTTGGCCTACATACATACGCTGTGAGGAGGGTTGCAAAACTTTTGCAAAATATCCAGCAGGGAAGAAGCATCCAGCCTCAATTTCAAGCAGGATTTCTGACAAAACTGGGAACTTCTGGAAAGTTTGGGGAATTCTGCAACCCTAGCTGTGAGTTTCCCAATAATGGCATGGCAAGCAGACACTGACTATGGCCTGGTATTCAGGGAATGGACTATTTTCTTGATTATCCTAGTAAGCATTCAGAGGCCCTATTATTGACAGATGGGTCAATATCTACAGTATGTTGAGTATGAGTGTTTAGCCTAGAACTTAAGACAAATTGGGCTTGCTTGCAGAAGGTATGTAACTGTGCATTTTGAGATGTAACGCATTGTATTACTTTAATTTCTTATCTCATCAAAACATCAGCTACCTGGAAAACTTCTATACTTTGAAATTACTCACTCATCATCTGTACACTACCATTCAAACGTTTGGGGTCACTTAGTAATGCCCTTGTTTTCCATGAAAACATACATGAAATTAGTTGCAAAATTTTATAAGAAATATAGTCAAGACGTTGACAAGGTTATAAATACTGATTGTGTCCTTCGAACTTTGCTTTCGTCAAAGGATCCTCAGTTTGCCACAATTACAGCCTTTCAGACCTTTTGGCATTCTAGTTTTCAATTTGTTGAGGTAATCTGAAGACATTTCACCCCATGCTTCCTGAAGCACCTCCCACAAGTTGGATTGGCTTGATGGGTACTTCTTCCGTACCATACGGTCAAGCTGCTCCCACAACAGCTCAATAGGGTTGAGATCCAGTGACTATGCTGGCCACTCCATTATAGACAGATACCAGCTGACTGCTTCTCCCTTTAAATAGTTCTTGCATAGTTTGGAGCTGTGCTTTGGGTCATTGTCCTGTTGTAGGAGGAAATTGGCTCCAATTAAGCGCCGTCCACAGGCTATGGCATGGCGTTGCAAAATGGAGTGATAGTCTTCCTTCTTCAAGATCCCTTTTACCCTGTACAAATCTCCCACTTTACCACCACCAAAGCACCCCCAGACCATCACATTGCTGCCATCATGTTTGACAGATGGCGTCAAGCGCTCCTCCAGCATCTTTTCATTTGGTCTGCATCTCACGAATGTTCTTCCTTGTGATCCGAACACCTTAAACTTAGATACGTCTGTCCATAACACTTGTTTCCAATCTTCCTCTGTCCAGTGTCTGTGTTCTTTTGCCCATCTTAATCTTTTCTTTTTATTGGCCAGTCTGAGATATGTATTTTTCTTTGCAACTCTGCCTAGAAGGCCAGCATCCTGGAGTCGCCTCTTCACTGTTGACGTTGACACTGGTGTTTTGCGGGTACTATTTAATGAAGCTGCCAGTTGAGGACATGTGATGCGACTGTTTCTCAAACTAGACACTCATACTAGACACTCTAATGTACTTGTCCTCTTGCTCAGTTGTGCACCGGGGCCTCCCACTCTTTCTATTCTGGTTAGAGCCAGTTTGAACTGTTCTGTGAAGGGAGTAGTACACAGCGTTGTACGATATCTTCAGTTTCTTGGCAATTTCTCACATGGAATAGCCTTCATTTCTCAGAACAAGAATAGACTGACGAGTTTCAGAAGAAAGTTCTTTGTTTCTGGCCATTTTGAGCCTGTAATCGAACCCACAAATGCTGATCCTCCAGATACTCAACTAGTCTAAAGAAGGCCAGTTTTATTGGTTCTTTAATCAGCACAACACTAACATAATTGCGAAAGGGTTTTTAAAATGATAAACTTGGATTAGCTAACACAACGTGCCGTTTCCAGCTATAATAGTAATTTACAACTATGTCTACACTGTATTTCTGATCAATTTGATGTTTATTTTAAGGGATAAAAATTTGCTTTTCTTTAAAAAAACAAGGACATTTGTAAGTGACCCCAAACTTTTGAACGGCAGTTTATTTTGAGATTATTTGAATTTATTGCATTTCATCAGTATTTTATATTTATTTCAAACATATTTGAAGTATGGATAAACTACAAGGATTACCTCAGAAACCAGAATTGCAGTAGCCTGGGTGCCAGTTTGCTTGTGCTATCATGGAAAACATGACATTACAAAAAGTTGACATGATGGCACAAACAGATCTGGGACCAAGCTAGAATTTGCACCATGTCTTTGCACATTTTTATCAACTGATATCAGGACCATTCTGCCATTGCTTGCTTCAAATGTATTTAACTTATTTTCAGTCATACCAATAATAACCTGTTGCTTTTTTTTTTTTACGTGAATGAGTAACTGTTTTAGCTATTCACATTTCACAGAATATTGTCAGATTCAGTTTTTAAGTGATTTACACACTAATTTTTTAAATTGTTTTATTGTATAGTTTTTTTAAAACGTCCATAACTTAATTTTTTTAAATATACATTCTATATTCCAGAGGGGATGGCATGATAGAGATACCTTTCTCTGCCTGAGAGGGAATTATAGTTTTATATATCAGTATTTTTAGTCATTGTTTTGTTTGTGTATTATTATTGCACAAACATTTGGTTGGTTTGTCTGTAAATGGATCTGAATAAGTGTGCCAAAGAAACCATAGATACTGATAGAAATACTGTAACTTGAATGGTAGCATGTCAGATGAAATGAGTTTCAGGTTTTTAAGAATTTAATTGGTCAGACGGCCATTTAAGCCTGTGTAACATATTTGTTCAAATCCACCTAGTTTACTGAAATGCTCTTTGGTTACTGAAAGGCTCTGTAGTTACTGAAATGATTTGATTTACCTCTACCAGTTTGACTGTTTTCACCCCTGTAAGAGCTTATTTTATTAATGTGGGGACAATGATGGAAGTCTAGCACTTATTCCCCTCACCCTATTAACTTAATGAATTACCCTCCCGCTAATGTAAAACGGCTTGTACCCACTACCTGGATCTCCCCCAGTTGCCATGGATACTCCATCGCTATAGCAACTAAGGGGCCTTCCTAAGCGGGCACGGACTCTTGCAACACATATTGCAACACATATTGCAACACATTAGGGATCTCCCAGTGGCTATGGTAAAGCCCTCTCACTCTCATTAGGCCCTTATGCAAGTGGCTGGTTGAGTCCCAAATGGCACCCAATAGACCATAGGGCTCTCGTCAAAAGTAATATACTACATGGGGGTAAGGCGCCATTTGGGACGCCGCCACTGAACTCAAATTAGATGGGAAAAGAGAGTAATTGGCGTAAGCTATGCAGCTAAATACCTTATGATGCCTACCATTTATGTTCAAGCCCATGTGTATGAGGTCTCATGGCAAATATGTGTATGTTCTTACAATGTTGCACATCAATAGCCCTGTGGTATGCTGTTTTCCCAATAAAAACAAATTTTTTTTCTTATCAAACTCTTCAATGCTGTTCTTCTCTTTCTCTCACTTCTAGGCGGAACTCAGACGTCATGTAACAAGTTGAGCAGATTGAATGTTCTTCAAGGTTCAGTATGAGTACGTGAACAGAGAGGGAGACTTGACTGCTCCGTCTATGTTTGGAAGAACTGATTGAATGGGTTTATTTCGGGCCCATCACTCACCTATTGCCTATTGTAGTGTGTGAATGGAACAGCGACATGGGTGACTGATTCACCTGCCCACACTGTGAAGAGAGGAATAAGGGTTGGTCTTGAGCGCCTAAAGGATGAAGGTGCACGAGCAGACACTTATGGTCCCATGTAGCTCAGTTGTTAGAGCATGCCGCTTGCAACGCCGGGGTTGTGGGTTTGATTCAACCAGTACAAAAAAAGTATGAAAATGTATACACATTAATGTAAGTTGCTCTGGATAAGAGCGTCTACGGAAATGTAAAATGTTATGCCGTCCTTGAGGGATATACACACAGAGGCTGGAGAGGAAGGCTCCTCACGAATCATGCTTTGTTGCACTGAATGGGTGGGTAGTTTAGAATCATGCTTTGTTGCACTGAATGGGTGGGTAGTTCAGAACAAGGTGTGGTACAGTTTATCTGGGCTATAGGTCTGGATGGTTCTAATTTGCTTGCATATTCAATTGCTACTGATATCTAGAAATATATATTTGTTTATTGGTCACTGTACTTGTTTTTCTTCAGTGAATGGCGCTCATATGGCGCCCCTAGTGGTTTAGCGCTAACCCTGCATGCAACTCATGAGCGCTCTTTTTTCCTCTATTGTATTCCACCTGCTAGGGTGAGCTCACGAGAGAGTGTCGTATATAGTCCACGACTCGATTGTAATGAGAGGCAAATGACGGAATAGTGTAGTATTCCAAACAAGATTACATAAACTATGGGACTCATCACAGGTAAGTAAAATCAATTGCTCTCAATTGCTTGTATTTGTTTTCATCACCAATAGAGGATTTATCTCTTCTATTCTGAATGATGAATGAATTGTCAAATGTCAATCAATGGTTTTAGAACATATGTTGGACTTTAAAGAACAATTTAAACAAAATAACTTCTGTAATGGTACTGATATTTTTTATTGTTTTATCAGAGTAATCTTTATCAAGGTACTCTAATGTGTCGAAATGCTCCAGTTACTTGGCTATGTGTCAGTCTAAAACGTATATTTATGTAGTCTAATTAAGCAATAAGTTCCGAGGGGGTGTGCTATACGACCAATATACCACGGCTAAGGGCTGTTCTTAACAAGACCTAACGCTAAGTGCTAGGACACAGCCCTTAGGTGGTATGTTGGCCATGTACCACAAACACCCGAGGTGCATTATTGCTATTATAAACTGGTTGCCAGCGTAACTAGAGCAGTAAAAATACATTTTTGTCATACCCGTGGTATGTTGTCGTATATACCACGGCTTTCAGCCAATCAGCATTCAGGGCTCGAAACACCCAGTTTTAACTTTTGTAATATAAATTGTAATATAAGACCACTACCTCTTGAAAATGTATATGATTGGCTGCTTGCATATTTGCCAAAATCCTATGATCAACAAGGCTATGATGTATATGACTTGCAGAAGACCATGTGATTGTTCTTTGTGAAAAAACAATATGTTGCATAGCTGAAAATAATAAAACCCTTGGATTGATCTAGTCTTTGATTTATCTAGTCTTTGATTTATCTAGTCTTTGATTTATCGAGTCCTTGATTTAACTAGTCTTTGATTTATCAAGTCTGATTTATCAAGTCTTTGTAGCATGTATTACTCATCACGGATGCATAATGCATAAGCTTTTCTCCATCATTGTCAGTTGCCTTTAGACCTGTGTGACAATGATCTATTTTCTAGAAAACCTATGTCAATGACAGCAACACTTCATCTGACTCTTCTGTCTATCTCTTGTAGGGCAGAGAAAACCCAGACCTGTCCTGCATCTGGGCTGGATTATGTTCTCATTAATCAAGACTATTAAATTGTATTTTAGCTGACTCCATAAAATAATTAAGTAATACGCAATCCCCAGAATATCTGAAATAGACAGTATACAACATCAAGCCTGGAGAGATGGTCCTTCCTGATAAGAGCTCCAGGACCTTAGGGCCCAAGATGGCATCCAGGAAACGGCCCCAGAGTCTCCCCTCCCCGGCCCTGTGCTGCGCCTGTGGCCTGTGCATTATGCTGGCGGGCATCAACATCACCCTGGTGGGGGCCTTCGCTTTCAAGTCCTTTATCCCCACCAGCAACCCACCCATCGTCATCGGGCCCCTCCTCCTACTGGTGGCCATGTCCTTTTTCGGGGCGTGCTGTGTGTGTGGGCGGCGGTCACCAACCCACGATGCCGGCAAGGCCAAGGGGGGTGAGAGCTGGGGTCGGATGCGGAAAGGGGCCGGAGTCACATTTGAGATGGAGACGAGCGAGCACACGCTGCAGGACACCACCGCTGTGCAGCTCAGTCCCACCAACTCTCCGAGCTCCTCCCACAAGTCTAGTAACTCCGATCACAGGGCTACCCCTGTAGTAGGGGCCTGTGAGGAAGGCCCCGCCCCCGGGGCCAGTGATCTCCCCAGCTCAGAGACCTATGATATAGAAGTGACACCTGATGACCAGATCTTGACCTCTGAGGAACAGGTCTTGACCTCTGAGGAACAGGTCTTGACCTCTGAGGAACAGGTCTTGACTGCTGATATTGAAGATAAGGGGAGCATCCAGATGACGGCACTACACAAGCCTTGTCCAATGTAGCATGGATGTCTACTGGCTATTACATAAACTAGTACTATATATCCCTCTGGTACTATAAACTGGTACTATATACACTCCTCTGGTACTATATATCCCTCTGGTACTATAAACTGGTACTATATACTCCTCTGGTACTATATATCCCTCTGGTACTATAAACTGGTACTATAAACTGGTACTATATAGTCCTCTGGTACTATAAACTGGTACCTTATACTTCTCTGTGGCCACTAAAGTCTCCGGTCAACCTAGAACTTTTCAGGTTCATTGGCAGGAATAGACACCTGCCATTATAAAAGTGGTGAACATAAAAGCTGATCAAATGAATGTTCAAAATACAAAACAAATCAATTTGTGCTACTGTGCTTGTTTTTAAATCACTGTTACAGCACATATTCAAATGTAAGCTTGTCCACAGGCATAATTGCTACTGCATATAGAGAGCTGGATGGAGGACAAGATTCATTACAATTTGAGAAAAGATGAAGAGAACTAAGCCTGTAGATTGGTCTCCCTGTCTGGCTGAGCCCAGTCATCCATTTTAGAACACATTTGTATTTATTTAACCTTTAATTAACTAGGCAAGTCAGTTAAAAACAAATTCTTATTTACAGTGATAGCCAACGCTGGGCCAATTGTGCACTGCCCTACGGGACTCCCAATCATGGCCGGATGTGATACAGCCTGGATTAGACCACTGCACCACTTGGGAGCCCATTCTAAATGCTGTTAATCTTGTTGGATGACTCAGATGGTTTACTTAGATCTGGGGACTGTGGGGGGGATGTGGGCTTAATTTACAGCCAAATCCCCTTTAGTGAGGATGCAGCTCATATGTACAGTTCAAGCCCACATGCAGTCACTATATGTCTAATAAATCACTGTTTATTTAATGAAAATAACTCAGATCCCATTGTGAAGTCATGACATGGGCCAAAAGTTCCATCCAACCTGCTTACACAAAAAGGGCATTATAATAATTTTCAACATTTTATAGTGTTATTTCGACCTCATAATGTGGAAAAATAATTTGACTGCACTGCCCCGCCCCGTTAAAGCATTTAAAGGGATAGTTCACTCAAATAACAAAATTACATGTGCTTTCCTTACGTGCTGACTACACTGGCCACACACCTGTGGCCACATGTTGATTTTGTCAATCCACACCAAACGAAATACCAAAACCAATTGTGAACCAACAACATAAGTTTGGGGGTATGTCGAAACACACATGAAACATTCATCGACATTTAGCTAGCTTGCTATTGCTAGCTAATTTGTCCTGGGAGATGAACATTGACATTCATTACCTGAAATGCCTGTTCTTTGTTTTTTTGTTTTTTTTACTGGATCTTTGTAGAATTTTTACCCTGAATCATAGAAAACCGTGTGTTTCTCTACTCCAACAATTTGCTAACACTAGAAAAGCTGGGGCATCGAGCAATCCCGTTCTGAGCTAATGCATTCTAACAGTCTAATAAGTAAATCCTGAGTAGGCCATAATAATAATAAGTAATACATGCTATTGCAAAAATAATCCTTTGGTTGTGTTTATAAAAGGTCTTAAGTAACATTTAAAAATATCCTAGAACCTGCTCTTTCTGATTATAAAATAAAACGTCTTACCTGCATGTAGGATGATTTGAAAAAGTTGCTTTTTGGTAAGCTTAATTCCGTTCGTTGTCAATTACCCAAGCTGCACTGCAGTCTCTTCATTCACAAGGCAATTGATAATATTGTCACCCATCAGACTATTGTCAATTTAGTCTTGTCTTTAAACTACATTGATTATTGTAGGCCTATGTGTTAAATTAGTTTCGATATAGTTTAGCTGTAGTTTCCATGGGCCATTGTCAGATGGCAGCCAACTGTCAGGTGAAGGAAGGGCACTTAAAAATGTCCTTCTTAAACAGCTTATAACACAAACTCTGTATGAGATATCGAAATTCTAACAGTGGATATGAAAGATGGCGCGGTACTGGATGGCTGCCATTTTGAGAGCTCTGATCCAACTTTGCTATTTTTATGCCAGAGGAAATGCTGGCGTTCCAGGCACGAGAGGGGGAGTCCTGGCAAGATTAAGGCAAAGGGAAAACCTGACACCTCTTTCCTCCATTCTATTGGCCAATCTATACTTTATTTTTTATTTAACTAGGCAAGTCAGTTAAGAACAAATTCTTATTTACAATGACGGCCTACACCGGCCAAACTCGGACGATGCTGGGCCAATTGTGCGCCGCCCTATGGGACTCCCAATCACGGCCGGTTGTGACCAATCTGGATTCAAACCAGCTTGTCTGTAATGACACCTCTAGCACTGAGATGCAGTGTCTGTGCCACTTGGGAGCCCTTGATAACAAGATGGATGACCTCCGATTGCGGAGTTGCTGCCAACGGGACTCTCAGAACTGCAATATTCTCTGCCTTTCTGAAACATGGCTTTCGGGACAAGATACCCCCCATGGCTATCCAACTCGATGGATTCTCCATTCACCGAGTGGATAGGACAGTCGATTAACGGAAATTGAGAGGGGGAGGGTTTGTCTCTTCATCAACAACCAATGGTGTGTTGACTCGAGTGCAGTGGTAGTCTCGACCCATTGTTCACCCGTCTTGGAATTCCTGATTGTCAAATGGCGACCCTTCTACCTCCCTCAGGACTAGAAATATAACAAGCTGACATTTAACGAACTGTACAAGGCTATAAACAAGCAGGAAAATGTACATCTGGAGGCCTTTCTTGTCTGCGTCATTAAGACATGCGATGCCCACTTTCCACGCCCCCATCCACATTGACGGAGCTGCAATAGAGCGGGTCGAGAGCTTCAAGTTCCTCGGTGTTCAAATCGCTAAGGACTTAAAATGGCCCACTCACATGCGTACGGTTTTTATGAAGGACCCGAGGCGCTGAGCAATAGAATAAAGACATTCCTTTTATTTGTGATAAAACAACAAAACAAAGGAGAGAACGAAACCACTAACTTACGTGCGACATGCACAAACAAAGAACCACACACAGGTGGGCACAATAATCAACTTAAATAGGATCCCAATTAGAGACAACGTATGGCAGCTGCCTCTAATTGGGGACCAACAAAACTCAAACGTAGAGTTGCCCGGACAAACCTACCGTCAGGCCCCGACAGTTAACCAAACCCAAACATAGAGATGCCACTAGGCATCCCTACCGTCAGGACCTGACAGTGTACAGTCGTAAAGAAGGCGCGACAGCTCCTCTTCCACCTCAGGAAGTTGAAAAGGTTTGGCATGGGCCCTCAAATCCTCAAAAATGTATACAGCTACACCATTGAGAGCATCTTCACTGGCTGCATCACTGCTTGGTATGGCAACAGCAACGCCCTCGATCGCATGGTGCTACAGAGGGTGGTGAGGACAGCCCAGTACATCAAATACTCCAGCCACCCAAGCCTTAGATTGTTCTCTCTGCTTTCACACAGCAAGCGGTTACCGGTGCATTAGGTCTGACACCAACAGGCTCTTGAAGAGCTTCTATCCCCAGACCATAAGACTGATAAATAGCTAACAGAATGGGTACACAGATTCAAAATGCCAGAACGAAATACACAAAAGACAGATACACGATACATGATACATAGTGCGGCAGTATGAAAAAGTATAAAAATACAAGAAGTCTGGAGTGGAAAAAGCTATAAAAAGGCATTGCATAGTATGGGTGAATGGCTGAACATGTACACTATACATTGTTACAGAGTGTTAGGTGAAAAAAAGGATACAATTATTGCAAGTTGATATAAATAAATAAAAAATATTTGCATGGTTAACTATACTATTCAGGTCGATGGCGGAAAAAGATACTTAAATAGCTAAATGCGCGTATGATATAAGTGAGGGTAATAATAGTTTACTTAATATACAGTCTGGTTAAATGTACAGGTAAATTAATATTTACATGGTTAAATTAACTGTACAGGTAAATGACAGGAAAAGATACTTAAATAGCTAATTGTGCGTATGATATAATTTGTCTGGTTTGGGTGTTACGCTGTAAGCAGTATATGGACAGGGTAAGACAGCAATACTTACCCGGCCATTTAAATGCATATAGGGTGGTAAGGAAGCCAATATTTGATTTAGTAATTTAGGTGAACTATGCCTTTAAGATTTAAAAAACATAATGGTGCTGCCAGTACCATCATATATATATTTGAAGTCGTAATTTACATACACCTTAGCCAAATACAGTTAACCTCAGTTTTTCACAATTTCTGACATTTAATCCTAGTAAGAATTTTAATCAGTGATCCTAACTGATTTTAGGTCAGTTAGGATCACCACTTTATTTTAAGAATGTGAAATGTCAGAATAATAGTAGAGAGAATGATTTATTTCAGCTTTTATTTCTTTCATCACATTCCAAGTGGGTCAGACGTTTAGATACACTCAATTAGTATTTGGTAAAATTGCCTTTAAATTGTTTAACTTTGGTCAAACGTTTCGGGTAGCCTTCCACAAGCTTCCCACAATAAGTTGGGTGAATTTTGGCTCATTCCTCCTGACAGAACTGGTGTAACTGAGTCAGGTTTTGTAGGCCTCCTTGCTCGCACACGCTTTTTCAGTTCGTTCTGCCCACAAATGTTCTATCGGATTGAGGTCAGGGCTTTGCGATGGCCACTCCAATACCTTGACTTTGTTGCCCTTAATCCATTTTGCCACAACTTTGCTTGGGGTCATTGTCCATTTGGAAGACCCACTTGCGACCAAGCTTTAACTTCCTGACTGATGTCTTGAGATGTTGCTTCAATATATCCACATCATTTTCCTTCCTCATGATGCCAGGGCTCTGGTCAAAAGTAGTGCACTATTTAGGGAATAAGGTACCATTTGGGATTTAGCCTGTGACTGCTGTCATCTTCTTTGGCTCTTTGTACCGACTACAAGTGTTGCATTGTAATATTAATGTATAGTTCAGCGTAAACATATATCTGTCCTTTGTATTTTTTATATTATATGCTAGGAAGAAGGAGAGATGTTGTAAAAGAGGACTATTGACAAACTTGTAAGTAATGCCCTGTAACTGTTTGTGCTATGAAAGTGGTATGTATTTAAAAAAAAAGCACAATTTGATGTGTTAATCTGAAAAATGTACGTGCATACAGAAAATAATGTTTGCACCCTAAAAAACTGACTCAGATATGTAAAAGCAGGTTTATCATGAAATTTGATGACATTTGAAGGAAACCAGATCAAAGTGTGAAAAATTACTGTTGCTTCTACATTGATGAAGTTTGAAAGTAAAGGTACTGGTCCCCTCCCTCATGTCAAACACATAGATTGGTTATTAAGGGGACAAGGTTGTCCCCCTATTAACGGGACAAGGTTGTCCCCTTAATAATGAATCCTGTTCTCTGGACTACATATATTAATTAATTAATTGCATGGTTCTCCCATTGATCGGGTTCCAGTCTACAAATATCTGGGCATCTGGATTGACAAAGACTTGATGTTTAAAAAACAAGAGATAATTAAAAAGCAAATATTTAAAGTGACTTATTTTTTTTTAAATAGATCTTGTAGGGTGTCAGCTAATATAATTAATCTATGCCAAACATACTAATATGTTTCCCCTTTCATCTGTGTCTGGTGTTAGTTAGTTACTGGCTAGCTAGGTCTTCAGCCAGCATGGAACAAAGCGGGGGGAAGGGTCGTCAAAACTATGATGCAGTTGTCAAGTCAATACATCTGTCAGTGCTGCTGTGAACTGTATCACAAGAGACATGCCAAACGGGAGCTGTCTGTGACTAGGCGGAAAAAAACGCTACACACACCTACGTCATTGTCACCATATTAGCTAACTTCATAGTCAACATCAGGGCCGGCCCTAGCTATTTGGGGAAACTAAGCGAGATTTGGTTTTCAAGATTTTTAATTTTTTTTGTACATTTCCTGTAATGGGGGCATAGAGAAAATGTTGTGGTTTTAAAGCAAATTGAGGGGGTTGGGGGCCCCTAGCGGCTGGGGGCCCTAAGTGACCCCTTATATTGCTTATGCCCAGGGCCGGCACTGGTCAACATAGCTACTAGAACTAATGTGTTAGTAAACCCGCTACAATCACGCAATACAGTGTACATTAAGTAGTTTAGCAGTTACACCGACGGGCCCCGGCGGCAATACATTAATAAAAACCGAAAGCTTGCCTTAACTTGGAAGAGTTCCAGTGATGGATAGCCTTAGTCAGCTAGTTAACATAAATAACATTCCCCTCTGTTTGAGCTGGGTGTTCGAGTAGGCTAAATTAGCTAGCTGCATTAGCTAGCTAAGTAAGTGAAAGTGAAAAATACAACGAAATATAGCTAGCTCTCTCTCACTCTCTCTGCTGCTTCTTCTTAATTTTTTAAGAAATGAATTTGTCAAAAACTATTCAACTATTGTCTTTCTCTCTTTGAGTCAACTATTCACCATATTTTATGCACTGTAGTGCTAGCTAGCTGTAGCGTATGCTTTCAGCACTGGATTAATTCTCTGATCCTTTGATTGGGTGAACAACATGTCAGTTCATGCTGCGAGAGCTCTGATAGGTTGGAGGACGTCCTCTGGAACTGTCAAATATACTGTGTAAGTCTATGGAAGGGGGTGAGAACCATGAGCCTCCTAGGTTTTGTATTGAAGTCAATGTTTGTTGCCAGTCTTGAGATGGAGGGGGGACAGCACAACATAAATTAGCTGTGATCTAATTGGGCTAGGATGCAATCAGAGAAGATTAGAGGTGTTATGATGAGCCACAAGAGCATTCCAAATGACACCCATTTGGGACACAACTATGGTCATAGTGGCCTTAGATTAATTGTACTGTATATCTTCATGGGAATATTAGATACTGTCCATATCGCAATCACTGGCGACAATAATAGTTTACTGAGGGATATTTGAATGTGATCTCCCCGTCTCTCCTCTCACTGTGGGGCAGTGATTTGTGGATTAAATAATGCTGACATTGAGACTAAAGGCCTAATCACTTGGTTGTCAGGGCCAGAGCACAAGACTATTGGCTAGATAATTTAGAAAGACATTGCATTACTCATTAGCCCTGTGCTAAGGACCATTACAAACTTATTATGCAGCACTTGTCATGCAAATGTGAGGCTTTGAATAAAGAATGCTTTCAGAACTCTGACTTAAGTAAAACTATGAGGTAAGTAAAGTGGGCTATTGGAAATACAAATTCACTCTGTGAGGTTGATTATGTGGTGAATTCTGATCTTTCTCATTCTTGTCATCAGAAAAAAAGAGCAGTATGCTTGGTTGAAACCAGAGTATGTGAGCGGAGTGGAGCTGGAGAGAAGCAAGGAGCAGCGTGCCCAATTTAACTGGAGTTTGGAGCGAGATTTCCAAAGGCTGGAGCGTCTGCCTTCTCGCCCGCTCCAAATTTCGCTCCAGTAGTGCTCACTTCACGAGCTCAGGGAATGCCCGGCCGAGCATGTATTTGTAGTCTTTTTGGGTGCTGCTATAGCCCCTTGCTTTAGCTACTGTCATGGAGTTCCTTAAATATTTTCATAAACTGATAAAAACACACGTGCTAAATCAAGGTGAGGACCAATATCAAGAGAGAGAGAGAGTGCGTTGATGTAGGCTAGTGTCCACAACTAAATAACCATTATGTAAAAGTCATGTATCCAAAACGCATGATGGTGTACTTACTATGTGTACATGCTAAAAGAAAGGAACGAGGTGGGTAGATAACTATTTGTGTCTTATAGCAAAGTAGTTATACGTTAAAAATCTGATCTCATCAACGTTTCGTTCATTTTTGTTCTATTGTCTATAGAATAGGCCATCAATGATTTTGGCCCAATAGGGCTGCCATATTCCCACGTTCAAGGAGCTTTCCGTTTTGATTGTGATATGTTGAATAGATTAGACTACAAACCTTTAGGCCTACACACACATAGATGCAGAGTTGTTTTAAAATATATATGTATATATATATATATATATATTTTAAAACATCTCTGCATCTCTGCCCAGCCTGGCTGGAGTGGCCAAAATGGTGTTTAGCATCCCCAGTGGCTCTTCAAGTGTGAGAGGATATTCTCCGCTGCTGGCCGGCTCTCCAGGCACCCATCGCATAAGCCTGAAGCACCAGACAGGCCAATCTCGTGTTTCTAAACATTTATTATAAAAATGAATTCAAAGCCACGAATAAGTCACTTTTCGTTCAATGTTTTATTTAACTATAAGTAAGTCACAGCCTATGTGCGCATATACAGCGGCGGCAGGTAGCCCAGTGGTTAGAGTGTTGGGCCCATAACCGAAAGGTTGCTGGATCAAATCCCCGAGCTGACAAGGTAAAAATCTGTCGTTCTGCCCCTGAACAAGGCAGTTAACCCACTGTTCCTAGGCCGTCATTGAAAATAAGAATATGTTCTTAACTGACTTGCCTAGTAAAATAAAGGTGTAAAAAAAAAATATATATATACACTATAATGATTTAATACAAAATAGATGGGTGTTGGTTAAATTTGGATTGTAATGAATGGAGGGAATTTGAAGCAGCAGTTTTTTTTCCTGTGAGTGATGAGAGTTTTTTAGCGGAGCGATTGGAAATGACATGAAGCGCCAAACGCTCAACTCCGATCACATGCTCTGGTTGAAACACATCATTCATATAGGCAAGAGTTTTATTTGAAAGTCAGACGAAGTTTAACGATCCTCTGTCTCCATCTAGTGGATATGGGGACGACGACGACACCAACAGTTAGTTTGTATGTAGCACACAATTTAGTCACTAGAGGAAGGTGTAACCATTCACAATACAGGACAGAAGGCAGGAAGTGTGAGTGGAAAGCTTGTACTAAAGCAGGGGTGTCAAACACATTCCATGGAGGGCCTAGTGTCTGTGGGTTTTCGGTTTTTACCAGGCAGTGTCAGAGGAAGGCCACACGGCAAGTGGTACTGGAGCGCCAAGCCTGGGACCTAAATGCTCCTTAACAGCGTCTACCCCCAAGCCATAAGACTGTTGAACAGTTAATCGGACTATTTACGGGCACACATATTTTATTATTATTTATTATAATTTGTTGCACTGACTCTCTTACACAGCAATGTACACTCACTGGACTCTAACCATACACTCACACATACTACACAATGTACACTCCAACACACACACACACACACACACACATTCACACTCGTCACATAGGCTGCTACTCAGGACAGGAGGCTGCCGGAACTGAGCAAACGGAATGGCATCAAACACCTGGTGCCACCAACCTTTTGTACCCTGCACATTGACTTGGTACCGGTACCTCTTGTATTTAGCCTCGTTATTGTTATTTTATTGTGTTACTATTTTTCCTTTAGTTTATTTAGCAAATGTTTCTTACTTACTTAAAAAAAAAAAAAATATCAGCATTGTTGGTTAAGGGCTCGTTAGTAAACATTTCACGGTAAGATCAACACCTGTTGTATTGGACGCATGAGACACATACAATTTGATTTGATTTGAGGGGAGTTCCTTCATAAACCTTAATTCATCAATCAAGTACAGTACAAGGGAGGAGCGAAAACCCGCAAACCCTCAGTGGAATGAGTTTGACACGAATACTAAAGACATGTCTATCAGTTATGTCTACAACTTGTTCTAAATACGTCTATCAGTTATGTCTACAGCTTGTTCTAAAGATGTCTATCAGTTATGTCTAGATGCGCTCAGGGGTCTCCAACCCTATTCCTGGAAACCTGTAGGTTCTCACTCCAACCCTAATCTAGCACACACTGATTCTAATAATTAGCTGGTTGAAAAGCTGAATCAGATCAGTTAAAACATAAAGGTAGGTAGCTCTCCAGGAACAGTGTTGGAGCGAAAGCCTACAGAAGGGTAGCTCTCTGGGAACATGTTTAAAATGAAAACCTAAACAGTAGGTATGTAGCTCTCCAGGAACAGGGTTGGAGCGAAAGCCTATAGTTATGTAGCTCTCCAGGAACAGGGTTGGAGCGAAAGCCTATAGTTATGTAGCTCTCCAGGAACAGGGTTGGAGCGAAAGCCTATAGTTATGTAGCTCTCCAGGAACAGGGTTGGAGCGAAAGCCTATAGGTACAGTGGGGAGAAAAAGTATTTGATACACTGCCGATTTTGCAGGTTTTCCTACTTACAAAGCATGTAGAGGTCTGTAATTTTTATCATAGGTACTCTTCAACTGTGAGAGACGGAATCTAAAACAAAAATCCAGAAAATCACATTGTATGATTTTTTAATAATTAATTTGCATTTTATTGCATGACATAAGTATTTGATCACCTACAAACCAGTACGAATTCCGGCTCTCACAGACCTGTTAGTTTTTCTTTAAGAAGCCCTCCTGTTCTCCACTCATTACCTGTATTAAATGCACCTGTTTGAACTCGTTACCTGTATAAAAGACACCTGTCCACACATTCAATCAAACAGACTCCAACCTCTCCACAATGGCCAAGACCAGAGAGCTGTGTAAGGACATCAGGGATAAAATTGTAGACCTGCACAAGGCTGGGATGGGCTACAGGACAATAGGCTAGCAGCTTGGTGAGAAGGCAACAACTGTTGGCGCAATTATTAGAAAATGGAAGAAGTTCAAGATGACGGTCAATCTCCCTCGGTCTAGGGCACCATGCAAGATCTCACCTCATGGGGCATCAATGATCATGAGGAAGGTGAGGGATCAGCCCAGAACTACACGGCAGGACCTGGTCAATGACCTGAAGAGAGCTGGGACCACAGTCTCAAAGAAAACCATTAGTAACACACTACGCCGTCATGGATTAAAATCCTGCAGCGCACGCAAGGTCCCCCTGCTCAAGCCAGCGCATGTCCAGGCCCGTCTGAAATTTGCCAATGACCATCTGGATGATCCAGAGGAGGAATGGGAGAAGGTCTGATGAGACAAAAATAGAGCTTTTTGGTCTAAACTCCACTCGCCGTGTTTGGAGGAAGAAGAAGGATGAGTACAACCCCAAGAACACCATCCCAACCGTGAAGCATGGAGGTGGAAACATCATTCTTTGGGGATGCTTTTCTTTAAAGGGGACAGGACGACTGCACCGTATTGAGGGGAGGATGGATGGGGCCATGTTTTGCGAGATCTTGGCCAACAACCTCCTTCCCTCAGTAAGAGCATTGAAGATGGGTCGTGGCTGGGTCTTCCAGCATGACAACGACCCGAAACACACAGCCAGGGCAACTAAGGAGTGGCTCCGTAAGAAGCATCTCAAGGTCCTGGAGTGGCCTAGCCAGTCTCCAGACCTGAACCCAATAGAAAATCTTTGGAGGGAGCTGAAAATCCGTATTGCCCAGCGACAGCCCGAAACCTGAAGGATCTGTATGGAGGAGTGGGCCAAAATCCCTGCTGCAGTGTGTGCAAACCTGGTATAGAACTACAGGAAACGTATGATCTCTGTAATTGCACCAAATATTAATTGTACCAAATATTAAGTTCTGCTTTTCTGATGTATCAAATACTTATGTCATGCAATAAAATGCAAATTAATTACTTAAAAATCATACAATGTGATTTTCTGGATTTTTGTTTTAGATTCCGTCTCTCACAGTTGAAGTGTACCTATGATAAAAATTACAGACCTCTACATGCTTTGTAAGTAGGAAAACCTGCAAAATCGGCAGTGTATCAAATACTTGTTCTCCCCACTGTATGTAGCTCTCCAGGAACAGGGTTGGAGAGCACTGCTGTAGCAATTTTATTACATTTTTGACACATGCGCCGAATACAACAGGTGTAGACCTTACAGTGAAATACTTACCTAAAGCGGGGAGTGCAGCCATAAACCACATGTTCTAGAACAGCCACTCAGTACAGCTCAACGTACTAGGGAGTACATCCAAAGGTACCTCATACGCAGAGAACTTACCTGAGCCACAAGGTGCACCAGACCTCGCAAGGTACCTCATATGCAGAGAAATGGTGCGTTTAGGTCTTCTAAAATTGATGATTGTCCTGACAATTACTGGTCATGGAAAGCATATTTTCTGATGCTACCAAGGATTTGAGCCTGTCAGATAGAGAAGAACTGGACTTGATGACAAAATGGCTCTGCACTGAGTCATCAGAACAGGCAAAGAGACTTCGCTCAGTACAAGTCCTTAATCCCACAGCAGGCCTCAACATGGTTTGGCAACGTCTCAACTGTCCGAAGCTAACCATCAAAGATAATGCCAAGCTTCGAGAACTGGGTGACATTCTCCTCGAGCCGGAGTGTGTTAAGAGAGAAGGGTATCTGACAGGCCTCTCATATTTGGATACGGCTTGTGGAGTAAACCCAATAGTGGAAAAACTCCACTACAACCTGCAAGAGAAATGGATAGTCCATGGATCCAAGTACAAGGTGGACCACAGAGCGGCATTTCCCCCATTCTTTTTCTTCACCACGTTCGTAAGATGTCAAGCAAAGATCAGGAACGATCCAAGTTTCACTTTCCCAACCACGAGCCCTTTCCAAAACAGAAAAGTCTGAAAGGTACAGCAACAGAGCCTCTGTGAGAGTGCACAAAACAGATGTTCCACCAGAACCCTCAGACAACCAAACCGGTCCTGCTGGGAAGGAAGTGGATGACCCAGATCGTCAATGTCCAATACATAAGAAGACCCACCCCCTCAAGAAGTGCCAAAGCTTTAGAGGCAAGTCTATGGAAGAACAAAAATCATACCTGAAAGAGAATCGCATATGCTACAGATGTTGTGGGTCGACTCGGCACATGGCAAGAGACTGCAAAGCGACAATCAAGTGCTCCTCCTTGGATCACCGAGAGTGGTGTGGTTGACAAAGAGGAGAATCAGGAATAAAGCAAGAGTGCACCTTCTTCAGTCATCTCCAAGTGTACAGAGGTCCGCAGAAACGCCGACGGTCCACGCTCATGCACCAAAATCTGCTTGGTCAAGGCATATCCTGCAGGGAGAAAGGAAAAAGCCATCAAGATGTATGCAGTGCTTGATGAGCAAAGTAACATGTCTCTTGCAAAGACAGAGTTCTTCAATCACTTTGAAGTAGGAGAGCTGGTAACTTCATGATAGAGACTATGGACGGGAAACTACAGCTTCGTCTCCCCACCTTAATTGACTGTGACATTATTCCGTATGATAGGACGGAAATTCCTTCCCAAGAGGTTGCACGCCATCACCCCCACCTACTGCCAGTTGCCAACAAGATGCTCCAATCCTCCTGCTCTTAGGAAGAGACATCTTAAGGGTGCACAAGGTGCGTGAGCAAATCAACCGGCCTCACAATGCTCCTTCTGTGCAGCGGCTTGACCTAGGATGGTCAAGCCGCTGCTCCCAAACGGTGCTCCCAAACGGTGAAGCCTGTTTGGGAGCAGCTCACGAACCAGCGGGTGTCAACGTCTACAAAGCAAACATGCTGAATAACGGTCGCACATCCTTTTTCAGTTCATGTTCAAACAGTATTCTGGTGAAGGAAGACTACAGTGGCATGATACAGCATCATAGATCAATCTCCCCTGTCTGTGAGGAAGACACAGGTCTCACTGTGAGTACAGATGGCCTAGTGCTCAGTGTTTGAAAGGTCCAAGGATGATGACAAACCAGCACTACCCATGGATAACAAGGCTTTCCTGAGCATCATGGATGAACAGATTTACCAAGATGACGGAAACAGCTGGGTGGCACCCTTGCCTTTCCGCTCTCCCAGACGCCGCCTTCCTAGTAACAGAGAGCAAGCTATGAAGCGTCTCTGCTCACTTCGGAGAACTCTGGAGAAAAAGCCCAAAATGCAGGGTCCCTACATCGAGTTCATGCAGAAGATGCTGGATAATGATCAAGCCAAGCCTGCTCCACCTCTGGAGGAAGGTAAAGAACACTGGTATATTCCGACATTCAGTGTGTATCACCCACAGAAGCCAGACCAGATAAGAGTGGTGTTTGATTCAAGTGCTGAGTGTGACAGAGTTTCTCTGAATGGTGTGCTCCTCAGCGGCCCAGACTTGAACAGTACCTTGTTGGGAGTTCTTCTGCGGTTCCGGAAAGAACCTGTAGCCCTAACCGTAGATGTGCAACAAATGTTTTACTTATTTGTCGTACGAGAGGACCACAGAGATTATATTCGGTACCTCTGGTATGAGGATAATGACATCAACAAGAAAGTGGTAGAGTACAGGATTCACGTAAAGGTTCACGTTTTCGGAAACAGTCCTTCTCCTGCTGTAGCCATCTACTGCGTGAGGCGAGCTGCTCAAGAAGGTGAGCAAGAACATGGATCCTATGCAAAGCAGTGGAGAGACAGTTCTATGTTGACGATGGTCTCACTTCATTCACCATGCCTGAAGAAGCCATAGACATCCTGACAAGAACCAGAGAGATGTTGGCAGAGTCCAACTTGAGACTACACAAGGTAGCATCAAACAGTGGACAGGTGATGGAAGCCTTCCCTGCAGTGGATCGTGCTATGGAGCTGAAGGATTTGGACCTTGGAGTCTGCCCCTTCAACAGAGCCTGGGGCTATCCTGGAACCTGGAAAAAGACAGCTTCACATTCCTGGCATCCCACAAGGAGAAACCATTCACGCGGAGAGGTGTCTTGTCCACAGTCAACAGCTTGTACGACCCCCTTGGGTTTGTAGCACCCATAACAATGCAAGGAAAAGTATTAGTCTGGGAAATCTCATCTGAATTTAAGTCAACTGTAACTTGGGCCACTCAGGAACATTCAATATTGTCTTGGTAAGCAACTCCAGTGTAGATTTGGCATTGTGTTTTAGGTTATTGTCCTGCTGAAAGGTGAATTCGTCTCCCTGTGTCTGTTGGAAAGCAGACCGAACCAGGGTTTCCTCTGGGATTTTGCCTCTGTTTAGCTGTATTCCGTTTCTTTTTATCCTAAAAATATCCCTAGTCCTTGCCGATGACAAGCAAACCCATAACATGCCATCACCATGCTTGAAAATATGAAGAGTGGTACTCATTGATGTGTTGTGTTGGATTTGCCCCAAACAATAACGCTTTGTATTCAGGACAAAAAGTTAATGTCTTTGCCACATATTTTACAATATTACTTAAGTGCCTTGTTGCCATTTTATAGGGAGTCACCGTGCTTCTACATCTGCATTGCTTGCTGTTTTGGGTTTAGCAAAGCTGAATCTGGCAACGTATTCTAATGGCCTGATCACTAATTTCTCGCCCCATTCTCTAGCAGACGTGCCTCCTTTCAATGCCAAACTGGTCATATTTTGTCCCTGATTAGCATGGAGGCAGGAGACATAATTAATTCATAGATCTAGAAGTGCTCTCATTTGTTAACCCCCGTTTTTCTGCAGACCGACACATTCCACCACACCGATTTCCTGTGTTTGTGTGTGTGCGTGTGTGTGTGTCAGGGCAGGGGCAGGCTAACTGATGTATTAACTGGCAAATACAAGCAATGAATTATTGAGGAGGAGGAAAGGAGTCAATTATCCTGGAGAGAAGGTCCAGTCCTAAAGATAAGGTCCAGTCCTAAAGAGAGGGTCCGTCCTAAAGAGAAGGTCCAGTCCAAAAGAGAGAGTCCAGTCCTAAAGAGAGGGTCCAGTCCTAAAGAGAAGGTCCAGTCCTAAAGAGAGGGTCCCGTCCTAAAGAGAGGGTCCCGTCCTAAAGAGAAGGTCCAGTCCTAAAGAGAGGGTCCAGTCCTAAAGAGAGGGTCCAGTCCTAAAGAGAGGGTCCAGTCCTAAAGAGAGGGTCCAGTCCTAAAGAGAGGGTCCAGTCCTAAAGAGAGGGTCCAGTCCTAAAGAGAAGGTCCAGTCCTAAAGAGAGGGTCCAGTCCTAAAGAGAGGGTCCAGTCCTGTGTGGCCTAGTGGGCCTTTCCGTATTTACTGAAACAATTTCCCAGGAAAATGTGCTGAGGGACCTAGGAAGTAGGATAGGAGGGAAATGTGCTGACCGTGGTCTAGTATAGAAGGCGATTTAAAAAAAAGTGTTTGCCTTCTTTTGTTTTGGATGCATTTCTCAGTTGTAGTAGGGGTCTTAAGCCAATCAGGATTGATGGAAAATGATCTCCAACATCCAGATGATTCCATTTCCTAAATGGTGAAGTGATGTGTTTTAAATGGTTTTAATCTGAGATGGCTCAATGGCAGTAAGGATCTCATTTTTAAAACAATGGACAATATCCCCTTCCTGTGATGTGGCATTGTGACAACATATAAATCGGCACACTGCACATTCAAGACAAGCTGCCCAGAGTTCCAAAATCCAGAAAATAACATAGCAAAACTTTGCGCATTTATAATGAAAAACTTACATTTTTAGACAGGCTAACGTGTACTGGGTATTACTGTTTAAACCAGTGGGATAGTTTATGGAGAGATTAGGGAGAGCGAATCAAAGACTTTCAAGGCTTGGAGAAAAGCTTTGGCAGCCAGCATTGCGTGTGCATCCAAATGGTATACTTTCTCTATATAGTGCACTGCTTTTGACCAGAGCCGTATGGGTGACACTGACTCTGTCTCAATAATGCTACTACCTAAGCCCCTTTGGCTCTGCCATTGAGAACGAATGGGCCACTTGAAGGCCATCGTGAACCTGGAGAGTGTCACATTGCATAATAATGGGACGAAGATCATCACAGAGAGCCCCAGTCACAGGGAAGATTTAGAGGAGCATTATCCAACAGCAACCCAGTAGTGGTGTTGGACAGGAGAACTCATTTAGAGGAGCATTATCCAACAGCAACCCAGTAGTGGTGTTGGACAGGAGAACTCATTTAGAGGAGCATTATCCAACAGCAACCCAGTAGTGGTGTTGGACAGGATAACTCACAAGAGGGAGGATATGGATAAATAGTAGTGGTGCCTTCTTAATCTGTTTCTGATCTGGACACATTAATCATGTTACATCACATTAATCATGTTACATCACATGAATCATGTTACATCTCAAATGGAACCCTGTTCCCTGTATAATGCACTACTTTTGTCCAGAGCCTTATATGGGTGTTATTTGGGATGCAGTAATAGAGACAGGGTTTCTTGGAGAAGGTTACAGGAGGCTAGAAGCAAACAATACAAGTCAAGTCTGTGCCCTCTCACCAGAGGGCATCCATGTCACATCACTCCAGAGAAAACAAACCACTACACTTTGTAATGGCACTATACTACAGTATGAACTGTACCGTGTGTGTGTGTGTGTGTGTGTGTGTGTGCGTGCGTGCGTGCGTGCCTGAGTGTTCAGACTGTATATGTCGTTTCTAAAACTCTTCCTCTGAGTTCTGTATCATCTCATCATTTCCTGACAGTACTGCCTCCATCTCATCATTTCCTGACAATACTGCCTCCATCTCATCCTTTCCTGACAATACTGCCTCCATCTCATCATTTCCTGACAGTACTTCCTCCATCTCATCATTTCCTGACAATACTGCCTCCATCTCATCATTTCCTGACAGTACTTCCTCCATCTCATCATTTCCTGACAATACTGCCTCCATCTCATCATTTCCTGACAATACTGCCTCCATCTCATCATTTCCTGACAGTGCTGCCTCCATCTCATCATTTCCTGACAGTACTGCCTCCATCTCATAATTTCCTGACAGTACTGCCTCCATCTCATAAGTTCCTGACAATACTGCCTCCATCTCATAATTTCCTGACAGTACTGCCTCCATCTCATAATTTCCTGACAGTACTGCCTCCATCTCATAATTTCCTGACAGTACTGCCTCCATCTCATCATTTCCTGACAATACTGCCTCCATTTCATCATTTCCTGACAGTACTGCCTTCATCTCATCATTTCCTGACAGTACTGCCTCCATCTCAGATGTTCAACTGAGTTCATAGACCTGGTTTACTGGGTAATTCAGTTCCCCACTTTCCTCCATGCACAGTGTGTTCCAAATTACACCCTATTCCCTATACAGTGCACTACTTTTGACCAGGGCACATAGGTTGCCATTTGGGATGCATTCACAGTCATCACAAAGCCTCCAGTCAGAGCCGTAGCAGGAGGTGTGTGTGTGCCTCTTACTGTGGGAGGTGTGTGTGTGCCTCTTACTAAGGGGGGGGGGGGGGGGGGGGCTCTAACTGAGGGAGGTGTGTGTGTGCGCCTCTTAATGCAGGAGGTGTGTGTGTGCCTCACTGTGGGAGGTGTGTGTGTGCCTCTTACTGTGGGAGGTGTGTGTGTGCCTCTTACTGAGGGAGGTGTGTGTGTGCCTCTTACTAGGGGGGGGGGGGTGTGCCTCTTACTGCTGGGGAGGTGTGTGTGTGCCTCTTACTGAGGGAGGTGTGTGTGTGCCTCTTACTAAGGGAGGTGTGTGTGTGCCTCTTACTGAGGGAGGTGTGTGTGTGCCTCTTACTAAGGGAGGTGTGTGTGTGCCTCACTGTGGGAGGTGTGTGTGTGCCTCTTACTGTGGGAGGTGTGTGTGTGCCTCTTACTGAGGGAGGTGTGTGTGTGCCTCTTACTAGGGGGGGGGGGTGTGCCTCTTACTGCTGGGGAGGTGTGTGTGTGCCTCTTACTGAGGGAGGTGTGTGTGTGCCTCTTACTAAGGGAGGTGTGTGTGTGCCTCTTACTGAGGGAGGTGTGTGTGTGCCTCTTACTAAGGGAGGTGTGTGTGTGCCTCTTACTAAGGGAGGTGTGTGTGTGCCTCTTACTGAGGGAGGTATGTGTGAGTGCCTCTTACTAAGGGAGGTGTGTGTGTGCCACTTACTGAGGGAGGTGTGTGTGTGACTGTCTGTGAATGATAGCTGCAGCGGTCTTAAGTGACAGGTAAATTGCAGGTTAAGTGGGGAACACAGCCTTTTAACAAGAGGCTTCGGGCCCTTCAAATCCTTCTTAGTCTCTAATCTGAATACAAAAGGCAAGGGTGGAGGGGGATTAAAGATGACCCCTCAATGTGCTGTTTGTTCCCTGAGTGGAGTGCTTTGGAGGGCCCAGAGAGGAGGGAAAGGCCCCCAGGTTTACGTTTCTCTTTGTGTGATGAATCAGCGTTTAAAAACAACGGCGCCCACAATGAAGCCTCTTCAGTCGCTAATTTCACCCAGGACGACAAAAGAAAGGCTTGAGACGTTGGCTTTGCCCCCAGAGTTCTTTGTCACCAAGCCTTGAGAAAGGGAGGAATGGAGGCATGAGCCCGAGAAGGCTGCGGTTTCTAGAGAGAGAGAGAGAGAGAGAGAAGGGGGGGATTCAGAGATTCTTCAAAAGGACTGTTTATTTAATTGCGGATTAAATGCCATATAAAGTGGCAGCCATTATCACTGGCTGCGAAAGGGAAAACAAATCCTACAGATGCAGGATCTTAATTTGATCACTCTTTTGTTGCTGAGAATGTTCCTGCACAGCAGGAAATGCAAGCTTGTAGTATATTTGAGTTTTAAAAAGGTTTCTTAAGTTTGTAATTTCCATTTAGAAATTTCAGACTTGATTTGCGCTAACAAAAAATATATCAGCCACTACAACAATGTCCATTAATTATAATCCACATAATAATTCACATTTCCTGTTGCTGCAGGATTATGTTAAGGCTCCCAAGTGGCGCTGCTGTCTAAGGCACTGCATCTCGGTGCTAAAGGTGTCACTCAGACACCCTGGTTCGATTCCAGGCTGTATCACAACCGGCTGTGATTGGGAGTCCCATAGGGTGGCGCCCAGTGTCGCCCGTGTGTGGCCGGTGTAGGCCGTCAATGGAAGTAAGAATTTGTTCTTAACTGACTTGCCTAGTTAAATAAAGGTTAAAATTAAAACAATGTTCCTGCTGTTGCAAACTGGCTCAAATTAATATCCTACAGTACATCTATAGCTTTATTTAGTGACAACGGGTGGAAAGAGCAGAAGAAAAGAGGAGAAGAGAGAAGGGCCGGGTGAGGAGGCAGGGCCGGGGTGAGGAGGCAGGGCCGGGGTGAGGCAGGCAGCGCAGGGGTGAGGCAGGGCCGGGGTGAGGCAGGCGGTAGGGGCTTGAGGAAAGAGAGGAAGGCACTTTGGATTGTTAACGTTTTAGAGGCTTACAGTCAAACCTATCCGGGCTCAGGAGAGAGGAGGCTGGGTGTTAGGAAGACAGAAGGACTCCTGATAGAAGGAGTTTGAGGCTCAAGTCTCAGGTAATCGTCTTGGCTCCTGGATGAGGGGAGGACTAATTGAATCTCTGAAGTTTCCTGTCGTAGAGCCCGATTACAGGTGTGACCGGATTAAAAAAAGAATAGGAGAAAAACAAGGAAGTGTTGAGAAATCAAAGAGGATAGAAGCTGAAGGCTGCCACCATATGCATGCATGTTTGTGTTTTCTTGTTTCAGTGTAAACTTTGATCTGTATGTGAAAATCTATAGGTCACATTACCAAGGCCCACTTGTCACTGTATCCAATCTATAGGTCACATTACCAAGGCCCACTTGTCACTGTATCCAATCTATAGGTCACATTACCAAGGCCCACTTGTCACAGTATCCAATCTATAGGTCACATTACCAAGGCCCACTTGTCACTGTATCCAATCTATAGGTCACATTACCAAGGCCCACTTGTCACAGTATCCAATCTATAGGTCACATTACCAAGGCCCACTTGTCACTGTATCCAATCTATAGGTCACATTACCAAGGCCCACTTGTCACTGTATCCAATCTATAGGTCACATTACCAAGGCCCACTTGTCACTGTATCCAATCTATAGGTCACATTACCAAGGCCCACTTGTCACTGTATCCAATCTATAGGTCACATTACCAAGGCCCACTTGTCACTGTATCCAATCTATAGGTCACATTACCAAGGCCCACTTGTCACTGTATACAATCTATAGGTCACATTACCAAGGCCCACTTGTCACTGTATCCAATCTATAGGTCACATTACCAAGGCCCACTTGTCACTGTATACAATCTATAGGTCACATTATCAAGGCCCACTTCTCACTGTTTCACTATGGTTATAGCCACCAGCCCCACCACTGTCCACCCAAGCTGGGGGAAAATTGAGTGCAGAGCTCTGAGAGAGGATGCTACAGAAGCAGTAGGAGAGTCAGAGCTCATACCCACATATCCAGACCCTAAGCTGTCACGCGCCCCGGACATAATGGCTTGTGTAGTGGCTGAATCCCAATCTGGGGCCCTGGAGAGCCATTATTCAGGGGAGTATCGATCGGGCCCCTTGGCCACCGGCGTCTCAGGGCCGCTGGGGGCCTCTGTCTCTGATCCTGTACTGTAATAAGCGTACTCTTGTCAAGGCAGTAATTATCATTGATCTGGAGCCGCTGTGACAGGGGCAAGGGTAGGGGCCTTGCTGTGTGATTCATACCCCAGCATGGGGCTACTAGATTGGGGAAGGCTGCTTCCCAGACGCCCAAGCCACCATTCTCTTTCATTTTCTTTGTGGGCACTACTATGGCATGGTTAGCCCTGTAGATGCTAAAGGTAGGGAGGGATGGGAAGATGGGTGGAGGTGGAATTTGAGCGTGGTGCAGACACTCCTAATTTCCTGTTAGATCTGCTTCTGAGTTGTACTGCAAGTAAAAAAAATGTGCTCTGCCAGACAAGAGCACATCATTGTGACATAAATGCACTGTATCACTCATTATCTCACTCACACATGGGACATCTGTGGTATTATAGTTGTGAGAACAACAACTACAGGCATCACAATGCATTTGCCCATTAAAATCTACTATATCAACATTTAAAAATATATATTTGAACAAATTGGTACTACATGCACTACGCACACAGTGTGTGATGCCACATGCTGAGCCTGGGTCTCTCTCCTCTAACTCAGCCGCAGGTGTCCACAGTGGCGGATCAACAGTGATAAATCTGTCTGCCTCAACCCTTACCCAGACAGAGAGAGAGAGATGGAGAGAGAGAGAGATGGAGAGAGAGAGAGAGATGGAGAGAGAGAGAGATGGGGGAGAGAGAGAGAGCAACAGAGAGAGAGAGAGAGAGAGAGAGAGCGATAGAGAGAGAGGGGGAGAGAGTGAGAGCGAGAGCGAGAGAGGGAAGAGGGAGAGGTGCATTCAGGCCACAGTGGGTGAGGAAGTGGAAGTGGTAGTGGAGAGGCCTAGAGAGGAGATCAGTAAAGACTCTCTGTTTGGTGATAATTGGAACAAGTGAGGCCTAAAGAGAGGCCTAAAGAGAGGCCTAAAGAGAGGCCTAAAGACGCTGGAGAAGGAACATAAATCATAAATACATGTATAACTGCTGTTGCTAGGGTGACTCGTGGGACAGTGTAGCCTACATAAATACAAAATGTTGGCAGCACCCCTGTAAATGAGGTAATAATTTCTCAAAGTTTTTGCCACAGATGTAGCCTATTGAATATCATTATACTGTAGAATATGCATAACATTGCAAAGTCTGCCTATGCCCACATATATTATCTCAAGAAAATGTTCTATTTTTTATACCTTCAAACACCAAGTTTGACATACCTAATTTTAAAATAGGCCATCATCACTGTCAATCATGAATGATAATTCTTCACGTTTAACCTATGGAACATTAAAACTAACTTCATCTGCATACCAATCATTTGATCTCAATCAGTTTCATGGGAATATGCAGATGGTCTTAACAAACTACATAAAACGTTGTGTTTTTGGTTTAACAGTAACGTCATACTATGCTATTATATTTTGGTTCAGTTCTGTAGAACACTAATGAATCATTATGTGACCTTCAAAGACATTGATTCAGCTTTGATCTAACTTTACTGAAGGAGCACCATCGTGAGAAGTGGCAGAGGACGCAGCGGTGCGCTCTGGCAGGACTACACCCCTGCTCTCACTGCACCCGAACGAGTTAACTGAAGCATACATAGCAAAGTTTGGTCATGCCACATGTGCAGCTGTTTAATGAAAATCAGGGAAATTTGACCAAGGAAACATTCCTGGTTGGTCTCTGGGAATGTCAAACAGTTAGGAAGGTTATACTTTTAAGTAGCAGAAAATATGTTGAAGGAGTGGTGGCGTGCATTCATGGATGTCAAGGGAAGCCAGGCTTCCCCAAAAAATGTGGGCCTTGGTAATGTGACCCATAGATTGTATACAGTGACAAGTGGGCCTTGGTAATGTGACCCATAGATTGTATACAGTGACAAGTGGGCCTTGGTAAAGTGACCCATAGATTGTATACAGTGACAAGTGGGCCTTGGTAAAGTGACCCATAGATTGTATACAGTGACAAGTGAGCCTTGGTAAAGTGACCCATAGATTGTATACAGTGACAAGTGAGCCTTGTTAAAGTGACCCATAGATTTTTAATGAGTAAATTTTTTCTTGAACTGCATTACTGGTTAAGGGCTTGTAAGTAAGCATTTCACCGTAAGGTCTACACCTGTTGTATTTGGAGCATGTGACAAATGTAATTTAACTTTACCCCTACCTACATGAACAAATTACCTCGACTAACCTATACCCCCGAACATTGACTCGGTACCGGTACCGAGTCCTAGCTAAATTGTTCAATTAAATATATTTACTTTAGTTTACTTGGTAAATATTTTCTTAACTCTTTCTTCAACTGCATTGTTGGTTAAGGGCTTATAAGGTCTACACCTGTCGTATTCGGCCCGTGTGACAAATAAAGTTTGATTATATTTGAATTCATACATTGTGCCCCAGTTCAATATATATATATAACTAGATGTAGTATGCTAATGTTAACTAGCTGGCCTGGTGGATTGTTGCCCATGAAATGAAGTTAAGCTAGCTAGGCCAACATTTTTTTTTTTAAATAAAGGTCAGCGTGTTTTTTCTACTAACGCAAGCACGCACACACACACGCACACCCACACCCACACGCACACACACACACACACACACACACACACACACACACACACACACACACACACACACACACACACACACACACACACACACACACACACACACACACACACACACACACACACACACACACACACACACACACACACACACACACAGAGAGAAATCAGAACCATGGACAGCCACATCATACTTAGCTTCTGTTGATTGGATTAAATTGTTTTTGGTATCTTTTAGTTGTCAATGTATTAGACTAAGCATTGGTGATTTGATGATGTTGAGTAAAAATGGTGCTGGAATAGTGGAGGCAGCTCCTGTTTTCTTTGCGACTTGCAGTAACTCTCTACGGTTCTCATTCAATAGTTGTTTAGTAGTCTGAAAATGATGGAAACATTAACTTGATTGAATATGCTGTAGGTCATGTAACTGTTTGTTACATGCATTATGTTTAGTGGACTTCACTAGACAGAGGTTTCTCTACGGTTTTGTGATGTAACAAAGGTGTGGTTAAATGTATTCTGCCACTGTCTTCTTATTGTCTCAGCCTTTAGGTCAATATATCACGCTGTCAAGACATATGAACTAACAGGTTATAGAGCAAACAACGCAAATATCGCAACACAGGTTGTAATATGGCCTTATTTCTGGCTTGGCTTCCCAGCACTGCTACTGTGAAGGAGCAACTAATGATCATGGAGAGCCTAGGGGCATTTTTAGGCATAGGCAACCTAGGCAGTCACCTAGGGCGCCACCTGCAGGATGGGCACGGATTGGGACTCCCCCGCCCCCACACGCCCAAACAATATACCCCCCCCCCCAAAAAAAAATCTATAGATATATGTATATTCTATTATTATAAAAACAGTGTTTTCGACAGTTGACAAATTTCGACAGTGGAATTCATCATACATTTTATAAATAATAATTCAAATAAATAAATAAATATATATATATATATATATAGTGGTATGTTTTTTATGGACATTTTTAAAAGCATCTGTCTGTAAATACATAGCATGTGCTCAGGCAGTGGGCAAAGGGTGGAAGTGGAACCTTAAGTCCAGTTTAGATCAATATTCTGAGACAAAATGGTTTTAAAATGTTGCAGAGGAAATTGCAGCGGTGAGCTGGTTAGTTGCAGAGTGTCTGAAGTGTTCTGAACATTTGCACTTTAGAATGTATTATTTTGCAACTAAATGTGACAGATGCTCTCGAGTAATTTTTCTGGAGAGGCGAAGAAGATGCTGCTGCCACTGAAGGGGAAACATCAAAACAACCAATCAATGAGTAGCTTTTGATTAAGATTGTGGTGATGATCTTTTCTTATAATTGTTCCTGTCACCTATAATTTTATGGTGTTTTAATCCAATGTTTTTTTCATATGTGATCAAAATGTATAGGTCAAGACACATCCACAGCCGACTCAACAGTGTTATATTAGTACAATTAAAAAGTGTTATTTCCCCTCAAGCTGGTTTTTTTCTTGGGAGGGGGGGAGATCTCGCATAGGGTGCCAGATTGGCCTGAAACACCCCTGGGAGAGCCTCACAGGTTTGATGAAATTACCTTTTATCTTTCAGTCTAATAATGCAAGTTTAGCTGGAATTTAGCCCGAAAGGATTTGTGAAATGTGATTGGTTGAAGATCGGACTATGACATTGCTCTACTTCTCGCAGAATATCAGATGTCAACAACGATTGGAGAAGAGTTTAACATCACCAGTACCACATCCTTATGATATATATCTTGTCATGAGCGCAACTTGACTCCAAGAGGTTGGAATGTCTGACAAAAATACGGGACAAATTTATAAAAACAATACTTTTTGGGGTTAAAAAAATCAGAGACGTGGTCACCCTAACACATGCTGTAAAGCACTGAAGTGGAGAGAATGTGGTGATGGGGAGAGAGAGAGAGAGAGAGAGAGAGAGAGAGAGAGAGAGAGAGAGAGAGATTTTTGTCAGTGTCACAGCCCCACCACACTGCTCTGCCATGGTGACTAGTCTCTCTCTCTCTCTCTCTCTCTCTCTCTCTCTCTCTCTCAGTTCCTATGTTCTATGATTTGTGTGTGAAAATAATTATAAAATACAGGATCTGGTTCGGGTTCCATTTCCTAGGCTAATGTATCAGTCATTTGTCTAATGTACAGTGTGCATTCCTTGCATTTAAATGAACCATGGGTGAACACAACCTTATTTTATATTTATTCCTTCACATTCACATTACATCATAAGCAACACACCTAATCATAAGGGAGTCGCCATCTGAAATGGCACCCAATTCCCCATGGGCCCCTGGTCAAAAATAGTGCACTACATAGGGAATAGGGTGCCATTTGGGACAAACACTGGAACCCCCCATATGTAATCTAACCCCATTAGTTGCACAAATATTACTGCACTGTTGGAGCTAGAAACACAAGCATTTAGCTAGGTATTACTGTACTGTTGGAGCTAGAAACACAAGCATTTAGCTAGGTATTACTGTACTGTTGGAGCTAGAAACACAAGCATTTAGCTAGGTATTACTGTACTGTTGGAGCTAGAAACACAAGCATTTAGCTAGGTATTACTGTACTGTTGGAGCTAGAAACACAAGCATTTAGCTAGGTATTACTGTACTGTTGGAGCTAGAAACACAAGCACTTAGCTAGGTATTACTGTACTGTTGGAGCTAGAAACACAAGCATTTAGCTAGGTATTACTGTACTGTAGGAGCTAGAAACACAAGCATTTAGCTAGGTATTACTGCACTGTTGGAGCTAGAAACACAAGCATTTAGCTAGGTATTACTGCACTGTTGGAGCTAGAAACACAAGCATTTAGCTAGGTATTACTGCACTGTTGGAGCTAGAAACACAAGCATTTAGCTAGGTATTACTGTACTGTTGGAGCTAGAAACACAAGCATTTAGCTAGGTATTACTGTACTGTTGGAGCTAGAAACACAAGCATTTAGCTAGGTATTACTGTACTGTTGGAGCTAGAAACACAAGCATTTAGCTAGGTATTACTGTACTGTTGGAGCTAGAAACACAAGCATTTAGCTAGGTATTACTGTACTGTTGGAGCTAGAAACACAAGCATTTAGCTAGGTATTACTGTACTGTTGGAGCTAGAAACACAAGCATTTAGCTAGGTATTACTGTACTGTAGGAGCTAGAAACACAAGCATTAGATATTACTGCACTCTTAGGCCTATAAACACAAGCATTTCGCTGCACTTGCGATAACATCTGCAAATCTGCGTATGCAAATCTGCGTGTGCTTTGATTTGATTAGATTGTTTAGCTCAACTCATCCCTCTCACCCTTATCTTGTGTCTCTCGGCTCCAAATGCGTCTGTTATTCTTGAAGGTTGATCCAGAAAGGAAGAAAAAGAACAAGGGAGGAAGTAGAAACTAAATGGATGGAAGAAAAGAGGACAAAAAATATATTATTTGGGTGACAATCTGGTGAGAGGCTGCAGAGTAAAGTGCAGCTGAATGCAGTAAAGAGTTTTTGCACATGCAGCGGATTCTAAGGATGCTGTATGTCTTCTCGCGCTTCTTTACTATGCGCAGTTGGGTTTCTGTAGAGGACTGGTGGACTATGGAGGCGTGGACTGTGTTGGGGTGCCAAAACACAATATATATATAGGTCTACACAGTAGGGCATCATATGATAATGGTCTTGTTCACGTGGCCTCTAGGTTCAAACCCAGCACAAAATTGTGATTTGATACAAGGCCCAAAGCATCTCACTCACATGCTTGATAGACAGTTTGATGCAGCACTTTGCTATCCTCACTAGGTTTTCACCACTTTTTCTCAGGAGAAAAAAACGATCTTCTATGGATGAAATATATCCCCTAATGCACAGAATACCCATTCTTAATATGAGGCTTGAGTGGCATGGAAACCAACACAGAGCGTGTAAAGAGCGCTCTTCCCCTCTCCTGGTTAAACATCACTAAAAGCACTCCCTCTGATAACAACTCTCCATGCAGGTCAGTGAGTATACTGAGCTAGGAGGAGGGTGGAGGGAGGGGGAAAACACATTCACGCTCCTCTCGCTGCCTCCCCTTAACGGACTGAAGCCATGTGAAAGGTTCTTACTTAGGCGAGATAAAGAGCGAGATGAGAGCAAGTGGAGGTGGATTAGAGAAGGAGGAAGAGGAGGGAGACGATCAAGGCCAGGGGAGGCAGGGGAGAGGGGGAGGGAGAGGGGGTGGAGGCAAGGAGAGGGGAGGCAGGGGAGAGGGGGAGGGAGAGGGGGTGGAGGCAGGGGAGAGGGGAGGCAGGGGAGAGGGGGAGGGAGAGGGGGTGGAGGCAAGGAGAGGGGAGGCAGGGGAGAGGGGGAGGGAGAGGGTGGAGGCAAGGAGAGGGGAGGCAGGGGAGAGGGGGAGGGAGAGGGAGGCAGGGGAGAGGGGGAGGGAGAGGGGGTGGAGGCAAGGAGAGGGGAGGCAGGGGAGAGGGGGAGGGAGAGGGGGTGGAGGCAAGGAGAGGGGAGGCAGGGGAGAGGGGGAGGGAGAGGGGGTGGAGGCAAGGAGAGGGGAGGCAGGGGAGAGGGGGAGGGAGAGGGGGTGGAGGCAAGGAGAGGGGAGGCAGGGGAGAGGGGGAGGGAGAAGGAGGCAGGGTAGAGGGAGGGAGAGGGGGTGGAGGCAAGGAAAGGGGAGGCAGGGGAGAGGGGGAGGGAGAGGGAGGCAGGGTAGAGGGAGGGAGAGGGGGTGGAGGCAAGGAGAGGGGAGGCAGGGGAGAGGGGGAGAGAGAGGGAGAGGGAGGCAGGGTAGAGGGAGGGAGAGGGGGTGGAGGCAAGTGGAGGGGAGGCAGGGGAGATGGAGGGGGAGAGGGAGGGGGAGGCAGGGGAGGGGTTGGAGGCCAGTGGAGGGGAGGCAGGGGGAGTTGATGTCTGGGCTGGTTGGATATGGGGGGAATATTAATCTGGGTTTAGTGTGAGCAGGACCCCAGAAACGGCTCAAGCAAACAGAGCTTAGACGAGGCCAAGTCTCTGAGAAAGTCTCAAATCTTCACATTAGCTCCCCGCGTTTCTTCTGCTGAACCCGTAAGCTCTTTTTCTAAAGGACAGCACAAACAAACCGCAACCCCCCAATATTACCCCTTGCCAGTCCCGCGCCTCCCCTCACTCCTCTCTCACAAACAAACACACATACACACTCTCTCAAAATCAAGACGGATTTGAGAATTCCAGATTGCTGGAATTTGGATAGGGACAGATTAGAAGGGTGGCCCTCTTAAAAGTGAATGCATGCAGCGCGATTGTCTTTCTTTTTCTACCATTTACCTCCTGTGTCTTGATAACCCTGATATCAAGCAGACACATAGAGGATGTTGGGGAAGTTGAGTGTCTTGATAACCCTGATATCAAGCAGACACATAGAGGATGTTGGGGAAGTTGAGTGTCTTGATAACCCTGATATCAAGCAGACACATAGAGGATGTTGGGGAAGTTGAGTGTCTTGATTACCCTGATATCAAGCAGAGACACATAGAGGATGTTGGGGAAGTTGAGTGTCTTGATAACCCTGATATCAAGCAGAGACACATAGAGGATGTTGGGGAAGTTGAGTGTCTTGATAACCCTGATATCAAGCAGAGACACATAGAGGATGTTGGGGAAGTTGAGTGTCTTGATAACCCTGATATCAAGCAGACACATAGAGGATGTTGGGGAAGTTGAGTGTCTTGATAACCCTGATATCAAGCAGAGACACATAGAGGATGTTGGGGAAGTTGAGTGTCTTGATAACCCTTCTCCCAAAATTACACTATTCAAAATGATGTGCGTTGAAACCAAGTTGTGCGGACGTTTTACACATTTTGTTGATTTTTAACTGTCTAATGATACAAATAAATAAATAAACAGCTCTTCTGACCTCTCTGAGCAATAGGTAAGTAGTACAATTAGACACTTTAATATTAGTCTATAGTTTGATACAGTAACACACATTAAGCATCAATGTTTAAATTCCAATGTCTATCTATGTAAAATCCCTATAACTTGGTCAACGAGAATGATATCTGTTATGAGAGTTAATAAAATGTCTCACTCTATAGGGTATAGTGTGCACACTCTCCGTCATTTTAAAGCCCTAGTCATTTTGTTGCTTTGACAAAGTTATTTTTTTATAATATTATTTATAGTCTGTCCCACATTTTACGTTAATTGATCTAATTTTAATATATATGGTGGAACTATTTTTAAATATTTTTTTCAAAACAAACATTGAACATAGTCAATTCATAGTGTAAAAGTAAGTGAGCTGGTTCTACTTTTTATGCCGTCTTTTGGTGGACAACTGAGCGCGTCACAATTTCCTTTTTTTGTTTTTGTGAAGCTTGCATTCAATTGCCACACCAAGCTTCCATTCCCACAAGGGGATTTATGGCTGATTTAAGATAAAAAACGGCAACCTGTTACGGTCAACCCTGTTACTTTATTTGGCACCCAAAACTTACTTAAAATACACTTTTTGTTTAACCTCTTGAGATTAAACATTTTGATAAAATGTAAAAATTAGGTGAAATCAAACTTCTTTTGGACCAAGTTACACTTCTCAAAATGCACCGAATTGGTGGAATTATCCAAATGTTGTAATTTTAGACCGCAGGGGCCATTTAAAACAACTAAAACAACACAACAATTGTAGAACTGTAATCAGTTGGAGGTGGTGTAGAGAAGTCATATCTGAGCAGCTTGAGAGCCTAGAGAGGGCTCTCCCATACTGGTAGGTAGGGGCCCCTAAGAGGGCTCTCCCATACTGGTAGGTAGGGGCCCCTAAGAGGGCTCTCCTATACTGGTAGGTAGGGGCCCCTGAGAGGGCTCTCCCATACTGGTAGGTAGGGGCCCCTGAGAGGGCTCTCCCATACTGGTAAATAGGGGCCCCTGAGAGGGCTCTCCCATACTGGTAGGTAGGGGCCCCTGAGAGGGCTATCCCATACTGGTAGGTAGGGGGGAGCCGCTGAACCTCATCCCGTCACCTGCAGCTTGCTGGCGATGCTCCCGTCTGACTGAGTTTCATTAACTTGACGGCATGTGCCAAAGCACACTTGCACACACACAAGCACTCGCACGTGCACTACTGCACACAGACAGAATTAAATATCAGACTCCACCAAGCCACCATATACCCGAAATTGAATCATTTTAAAGGGGGTGATATTAGTTACAGTAGACCAACCATCATTTCATGTTCTGGAAGTGTGTCCAATACTTTGGGTCACATGGTTAGATATTACTCTTGAGTGGAAGTGATTTAAACATCAAATAGAACCTTAAAGGGTTTTCCTACCTCATGGATGTGATTTTTCCTTATTTGAAGTTATCCATCAACTCAAAACTAAAGTATATTATTTGCACATGAAGAGTTCAACATATTTTGCCACTTCAGGTCTTAAAACTATAAGAGCACATTGCTAGTTCTCAAGGACTGCAGTCACTGATGGTTTCCTCCCTTGTCTTTTATCTAATCAAAGACTTAATTCGTACCCAGGTGATCAGGTAAGTGAAAGTCATTCACATCAATTTATCTATTGAGTGCCAGGGAGAAACAACAAGGATTTGCACCTCTGATGTACTGATGGCGACCAGTACATATATATAAAGTGCATTCTGAAAGTATTCAGACCCCTTGACTTTTTCCACATTTTATGTTACAGACTTATTCTAAAATTGATTGAAATGTTTGCAAAAAAAAAGGGAAACATCTCATTTACATAAGTATTCAGACCCTTTACTCAGTACTTTGTTGAAGTACCTTTGGCAGTAATGGTCGATGGAAACAGGCTGACCCTGAGCTCAATTTCAAACTTTGTCATCATAGTAGAATGTCAAACTTTGATGACAAAGTTTGATGACAAAATCTGCCCACAAGAACGACAGCCGCACCACCTTCCTGTTCAAATGTGCACAGAACAACAACGTGAGTACAAAACTGTCTTGTATGCTGCTGCATAATGATGTAATATGTCAGGTAGATATGTATACCGTAGCTAAGAAAGTAATACTAAGTGTATGTTGTGTAGTAAGCTGTTAGTAGCCCATGTGCCTAAACCTAATAATCTGGTGCCTTTCCCTCTCTTAACTTAGCCTACTGTTCTGACTTGGTGGTGCACATGTAGTCTGTTTTAAGAGCTTTCATTGTCTGCTTATATGCCCCCTTTATTTATCCTACGGTTCTGACTTGGTGTACAGGGAGAATACTGTAAGAACGGCCCATGTCCAAACTTCTGTGGTTTTACATTTCAAAAGTGCTGAACAAATAGTATTATTGACTACGTCCGTCCTAGCTCGCTCATTAATGTCTTAATCGAAATTACGGATTGCCTCTTATCCGCTTGTCGTTTCCTTATGCCATAGTTTGTACATCTCAATTGTCTGTAGAAATCACATTTGTTTAAGCGAGTCAGCCATATCACAATGTTTTTTAAAAAGGCAGTAAATGAGGCTGATTGAACTGTTTTGCTGACAGACAAGGCTCCGCTGATAGCCAGGTGGTAAGGATTCACTCTATGGTGCTGAAAAGTAAGCTCTGCTGTTGGGATAGCTTTACGTAGGCCCTAACAGTTTGTGGGGACCATTTGTCACCGTTATAGTGCAATTAATGTATTGTTTAGTGTTGTGTAGTGTAGTGGCTTCATCCAAAAATGTTTTTGGGAGTTTGCACCACCAAGATGTACATGCTAGAATCCCCACTATGCACGCCTAATGACTCAAACCACTTAACATGCTCTGTTAGTACACAACTAACATTTCGGGATAACATTGTTGTGTAATGCGTGTTGATCAAACATACAGAAGTCATACAACTCACACGCAGATATGCCAACCTTCCAATTCTGTCTTACAATCGTACAGCAATGTCATACTCACTCACGACTTTACATTCTGACTAATACTCACGACTTTACATTCTGACTAATACTCACGGCTTTACATTCTGACTAATACTCACGGCTTTACATTCTGACTAATACTCACGGCTTTACATTCTGACTAATACTCACGGCTTTACATGCTGACTAATACTCACGGCTTTACATTCTGACTAATACTCACGGCTTTACATTCTGACTAATACTCACGGCTTTACATTCTGACTAATACTCACGGCTTTACATTCTGACTAATACTCACAGCTTTACATTCTGACTAATACTCACGGCTTTACATTCTGACTAATACTTACGGCTTTACATTCTGACTAATACTCACAGCTTTACATTCTGACTAATACTCACGGCTTTACATTCTGACTAATACTTACGGCTTTACATTCTGACTAATACTCACGGCTTTACATTCTGACTAATACTCACTGCTTTACATTCCGACTAATACTCACGACTCTACATTCTGACTAATACTCACGGCTTTACATTCTGACTAATACTCACAGCTTTACATTCCGACTAATACTCATGTTCAGAAGATAGAAACGAGTTACATAGTTCAGAATACACAAGATCAAGCACACACACAATAAACGTTTTTTATTTTTTTATTTTGAAAGTCATCTTTCATGGACAAGCTATAAGTTAATTAATGATGACTAGAGCTGGAAACACATCAGATGGCTTCCACTACATGTGAACAATATCAGAACAAAATGGGATTGATAGACCTAACAACTAGAAATGGACATGTTTTAGTAAGTGGTGTCAGGTGTGGTCGCAGGACGTCTCCAAGTCTCTGAGCAAGGTAGCAATAGTTCCCATTACGCATAAAAGGTTATAGACCTTGCTTTGTCCCACCTAGGTCAACTGCATATCCCTGGAAAGCTTATCTCATTGGCTTCAAGACTGTCAAGGTGACAAAGTAGCCAATCCCCTGTGTAATGGATGCCTAAGTGTGTAAGCAGGCAACATCATATTTTTGATGCGCAAAGATATAGTCACTCGGTGGACATTAGATGTTGCCATTAAGTCATACATCATCAGATAACATTGGCAATAGGCTAGATTTGAATATATATTTTAATATATTTTTCCCGTACTGGCCCCACGTTGGAATCTAACCCACAACCCTGGCATTGCAAGTGCCATGCTCTACCAACTGAGTCACACAGGACCACTGACAGACAACAGTAAAATGTACCTTCATCAAAAGAAGTTGGGGAAATACTAGGAGATGTGTCCGAATGGAAGAGGCAGGATTGCTCCAGCCCCCTTTCAGCATGGATAATGTTCATGCTTTTCTGAAAAGGGTGTTTAGGTCTCTAAATTAGTGAAACCTCGAGTGTACTTTTTATAAATTGGTTGTGGATAGAGGCAAACACTGCCAGTGTGTAAAAGGGTTGCTCTCCAGCCTGCCATTTAGACCATCTAGATCAGAGGTGTCAAACATACAGCCCGCGGGTGGTTTGAGTAAAAAAATGTAAAATTATAATTATATATATCAAGCCATTACAATGAGCCTGTCCTCCTATAGCGCCTCCCACCAGCCTCCTGTGATATGTATACATTTGAGGGGGCAGGAAACAAACTCAATATACTTGTAAATTACTAAAACTGAATTAAAACTGTAGAAATGATAACGGACCTACATGTATCCGGTTTCTTGACTGTGTCCAGCTCACTAATAATCACTGAAGATAAAGCTATAGACAGTCAGGGACTATCGAAAATTCCAAAAACAATGGATAGAGGACTATCTGTTTATGATAAATATAACTATCTGTTTGCGGTAAATATAACTCTCTGTTTACGGTAAATATAACACATTTTCTGTGCTGCCATCCGGACCTCATTGAAGACTGAATGCGGCCCACCCCAGCTCTAGATAGTAGGGGCCCCCGGGGCATTGCGGAGCCCGCGGAGGGTAACCAGGTGGGTCTACCCACTCTGCAGACAGACAGCCCTCATCTAGCAAGCACCCTCCACCTTCCTCTGACACGTCATTTAGACTGAATTCATGTGGAATTAGAGCCCATTATGGGCTAGTGGCAGGTCCTGTCAGTTCTACAGTACCAGAGAGAGAGCGCGAGGGCGCAAGAGAGAACAAGCTAATCCTGGGGCTCTGTTCACAAACACAAACAGACCCCACAGAACCCCAAGACAGCAACACAATTAGACTCAACCAAATCATGAGAAAACAAAAAGAACTTGACATATTGGAAAGAATTTACAAAAAAACTGAGCAAACTAACATCTTATTTGGCCCTTAACAGAGAGTACATTAAGGAAATATTTGACTCAGTGAGCATAGCCTTGCTATTGAGAAAGGCCGCCGTAGACAGGCTGTCAAGAGAAGACAGGCTATGTGCACACTGCCCACAAAATGAGGTGGAAACTGATCTGCCCTTCCTAATTTCCTGCCAAATGTATGACCATATTAGAGACACATACTTCCCTCAGATTAGACAGACCTGTGATGGTGCGAGGACGGTGAGCACAAAAATGAGGAGGTCGAAGAAAGTATAGATCACATTGGAGAATGAAGCCATGACAACCCTCCAAATTGCTATCATACTGTTCCGGTAGGGCTCTCCGGAACTCACAAACTGGATCGCTGCTAGGTGCCACACTCACCTGTGAGAAGGATGTTGTTACCTCACCAGATCGTGTTGCCACAAGGGACATGAGCTCCCGACTCGATCCTAAGAACTCCTTCATCCGCCCCTCCATGACTCGACACCTATCCTCCAGCTCGGACAGCCGGCCGAACCGGATGTGGGCGCGTGAGTGCGGTTTCCATCATACTCATGCCAGTGGTTAGTATACCGGCGAGCCGTAGCGCCGGGGCGGGAGGGGCACCATTCAGGTCAGAGGCACCGTCCTTACAAGACCCCCAAAGAATTTGAAAACAACTCCCATATCTATTGGATGAAATACCACAGTGTTCCATCACAGCAGAAAGATTTGTGACCTGTTGCCACAAGAAAAGGGCAACCAGTGAAGAACAAACAACCTTGTAAATACGATCTATATTTTATGTTTATGTTATTATGTTATTTTCCTTTTTGTACTTTAACTATTTACACATCATTATAACACTTTATATAGACATAATATGTCTTTTGGAACCTTGTACAGTGTAATGTTTACTGTACAGTTGTTTATTTCACTATTGTTTATTATCTACTTCACTTGCTTTGGCAATGTTAACATATGTTTCCCATGATAATAAAGAACTTAAATTGAAATTGAAATTGAAATTGAAATTGAAATTGAGAGTGCGAGGAGGGGATAGAGGCAAGAGGTAGTGAGGGAGAGAGAGATGGAGGGAGGGAGTGAGGGAGAGAGAGATGGAGGGAGGGAGTGAGGGAGAGAGAGATGGAGGGAGGGAGGGAGTGAAGGAGAGAGAGATGGAGGGAGGGAGGGAGTGAAGGAGAGAGAGATGGAGGGAGGGAGTGAGGGAGAGAGAGATGGAGGGAGGGAGTGAGGGAAGGAGAGATGGAGGGAGGGAGGGAGTGAAGGAGAGAGAGATGGAGGGAGGGAGTGAGGGAGAGAGAGAGAGATGGAGGGAGGGAGTGAGGGAGAGAGAGATGGAGGGAGGGAGGGAGTGAAGGAGAGAGAGATGGAGGGAGGGAGGGAGGGAGTGAAGGAGAGAGAGATGGAGGGAGGGAGTGAGGGAGAGAGAGATGGAGGGAGGGAGTGAGGGAGGGAGAGATGGAGAGGGGTGAGAGCGAGAGATGGAGGGAGGGAGTGAGGGAGGGAGAGATGGAGAGGGGTGAGAGCAAGAGATGGAGGGAGGGAGTGAGGGAGGGAGAGATGGAGAGGGGTGAGAGCGAGAGATGGAGGGAGGGAGTGAGGGAGGGAGAGATGGAGAGGGGTGAGAGCGAGAGATGGAGGGAGGGAGTGAGGGAGGGAGAGATGGAGAGAGAGAGGGGGGTGGGGAGAGTGAGAGAGAGAGAGAGAGAGAGAAACTTTGAATAGGACCAGATAAGGCATTTTCAGCCCTATAGCCACAAAGCTGCAGTGGTGATTAGATTTCTCTCTCTCATTCAACCTCAGTCATCAGTATTGCTAATCAACTAAAGGATTGTATACTTTTTTCCTCCATCTGCCTTAGTCGTCTCAGATTCAAAAGAGATTCAAATAAGAACCAACAGAACCATTTGAAGTACAGACATCTGCTCTATAGGACGGGTGATAAAGTTATAAATCTGTTTTTTTGAATAGTCACCTAATTATCAAATCTCAGCGGTGGACTGTAAAAAGCCTGGCGAGTGCGTTTGCTATGCGGCTTAATCCAGATCACTCACTGCCTCTATTCACATGATCTTACTGTATCTGCTGATAGAAGGTGAAGTAAGGACTTGGGTCCAGAGCTAGATCCAATGTCCATCTCCATGCTCACAACTGAACATATCGAACAGTGTTTGGTAAGGAGTGTGTGCGTGTTGTGTTTGCATTCAGATGAGATCAGATCGGATCATGAAGACACAGTGTGTGAGTGTCACTTTGCTCCACTGTGTTAGAGCTGTCCATGATGCCCGAGGAGGAGTCAATCACTGGATAAGAGTATGGTCAGCCCTTCCCGTCCTCCCCTCCCCTCCCACCCTCTGTCTCAGGGGAATTCACAGCAAGGGACACCACTGCGCATCCCTCACTGACCAGGCGGCTGAGAGGCACAAAGATACCCTTAAGGAGCTTTGCGCTCTGGAGGAAACTTAATCTTCTTTTTTAACGCCATCCCAAGGCCCCGTGCCGACCCTTAATAAAGCGTGGAGCTTGGGTGGGGGAGGGAGGGAGGAGCCTGCTACAGAGTATCTCCCAGCCCACATGGCAGCCCAGCCCCAAATCTGAATATCTGAGCCATGGCAAAGAGGCTGAGGCACTCCCAATGCCAGCATAAGATTTAGCCCTCCAACAGACCGCGCTAAATCCCAACTCCCCTCTCTATGCTCTCGCCTAGCCAGAGATACTACGTCCCCTACTGCATTACTGAATCCCACCCTTTCACTCTGCACCGTACATGTCCACTGGGTTTGGGGCCTGAGAGACAGAGAGAGAGAGACAGAGGGAGTCAGACAGAGGGAGAGAGACAGAGGGAGGGAGAGAGACAGAGGGAGAGTGACAGCGGGAGAGAGACAGAGAGAGAGAGACAGAGGAAGAGAGAGAGACAGACAGAGGGAGAGAGACAGACAGAGGGAGAGAGACAAACAGAGGGAGAGAGAGACAGACAGACAGAGGGAGAGAGAGACAGAGGGAGAGAGGGAGAGAGACAGAGGAAGAGAGACAGAGGGAGACAGACAGAGAGAGAGACAGAAAGAGGGAGAGAGATAGAGAGAGAGAGAGACAGACAGAGGGAGACAGACAGACAGACAGACAGACAGACAGACAGACAGACAGACAGACAGACAGAAAGAGAGAGAGACAGAGGGAGAGAGAGAGACAGAGGGAGACAGACAGAGAGAGAGACAGACAGACAGAGGGAGACAGACAGAGAGAGAGACAGAGGGAGAGAGAGAGACAGAGGGAGAGAGAGAGACAGAGGGAGAGAGAGAGACAGGCAGAGGGAGAGAGAGACAGGCAGAGGGAGAGAGAGACAGAGGGAGAGAGACAGAGGGAGAAAGACAGAGGGAGAGAGACAGAGGGAGAGAGACAGAGGGAGAGAGAGAGAGAGAGACAGAGGGAGAGAGAGAGAGAGAGACAGAGGGAGAGAGAGAGAGACAGAGGGAGAGAGACAGAGGAAGAGAGAGAGAGAGAGGGAGATAGAGAGAGACAGAGGGAGAGAGACAGAGGAAGAGAGAGAGACAGAGGGAGAGAGACAGCGAGAGAGAGACAGAGAGAGAGAGACAGAGGGAGAGAGACAGACAGAGAGACAGAGGGAGACAGACAGAGGGAGAGAGACAGAGGGAGTCCGACAGAGGGAGAGAGAGAGAGAGAGAGAGAGAGAGAGAGAGAGAGAGAGAGAGAGAGAGAGAGAGAGAGAGAGAGAGAGAGAGAGAGAGAGAGAGAGAGAGAGAGAGAGAGAGAGAGAGACAGAGGGAGACAGAGGGAGAGAGACAGAGAGAGACAGAGAGAGACAGAGGGAGAGAGACAGACAGAAGGAGAGAGACAGAGGGAGATAGAGAGAGACAGAGGGAGACAGACAGAGAGAGAGAGAGAGAGAGACAGACAGACAGACAGACAGACAGACAGAGGGAGAGAGACAGAGAAAGACAGACAGGGGGAGAGAGACAGACAGAGGGAGAGAGAGAGAGAGAGAGAGAGAGAGAGAGAGAGAGAGAGAGAGAGAGAGAGAGAGAGAGAGAGAGAGAGAGAGAGAGACAGACACAGACACCTCAGAGAGAGAGAGAAACTAAGAAGCGCTTTCATTAAAACTGTAACTGTAACTGTTACTGTGATGGAGATGATAGCCATTACTTCCCAGTTTAAACATTCCTATTGACACTCATTGATAAGGTCCTTGAGAGTGAGATGGGAAAAATGCGTCCATCACCAGAGTCATTCCTTATCATGTCTTGGTTTGACACTGGCGACCAGTGCAGCAGCAGAGGGCAGACACAAAGAGTACATGCAGCATATAAAGAAATAATCTCTCATGACAGATACCATTATATTTGGAGGGAGGTGTGACAGATTACCGGCGAGGCGGATTCTTCAGTGACGAAAGGTAGAGGACCCTCTTTACCCAAACACTTTGGGAGCAGTGCTCTGACACGCTCCTTTAGCACCCTGTCAGTGAAAGTGAAGTGAGTTCATTTAGTCTGAGTGCATTCCAGCCTGACGGCCTACTGGAGGCATCTGTAGTGGGGGCGTGACATTTTGGCACGGCTGAGATAATATAGTCCACACACGGGCTTAGCACAGGCAGGACGTATGAGGAATTCAAAAACCAAAACAATTAACTGTATTGCACTGCTAAAAAAAAGTGTTCCAAAAGGGTTCTTCGGCTGTCCCCATAGGAGAACCCTTTTTGGTTCTAGGTACAAGCCTTTTTGGTTTCAGGTAGAATTCTTCCCTCTGTGGAAAGGGTTCTACATGGAACCCAAAAGGCTTCTATTTGGAACCAAAAGGGTTCTACCTTCTCAGAAGAACCCTTTTAGGTTCTAGAGAGCACCTACTGTAAGAATGCTAAGAGTGTGAGCGAAAAGGTGAAAGATGCCTCTTCAAATAATTAGCAAATAATCAGGGTCACACGAAGTGTTTCTTGGTAGTCTTCAAAAATCTACTTTGAAACTAAAGTATACACCTCACACACATGGTTATGGGCTTTAAAAAAAGAAGACACCTGTACCATGTAGAGTTGAAATTTATTCCGTTTTGAGTTTGCCTCTCAATATTACACTTTATATACATCAGAGAAGACTGAAATAAAACAAAACCGTTTGACATAGAAACATTGGATTTTCCACGTTTCTTTTGAAATTATGTTTATTAATTATGAAATGATGAAAAACATTAATAACATTCCACCCACTGGGCCATTTGACTGCAGGAAAGGGCAACACCTCATGAATATTATACATGTTTTATATATGAAAATGTATTATTTCAACAAATCAACAATGACTGCTGTATGTTTATGATAGTGTTCTCCGTATTATTTTGATTCTATAGGCTCTAATTCCATGATGCATGTCTGATTTGGCATGGCTCCAGATTGTGTCTAGAACTCACTCAACAAGTGTCATGGCGTTCGTCTTTACTGACCGCACTCTGTCAGGACCTTAATTAACATCTCACCTCCAAGTGGAAAAGATCAATGGAGCGCCAGCGGGATATCATTTAGGGTGTCAAGGAGACTGTTCAGAGATCAAACCCTAGGGCTTGGTGGGGGTGATGCTACAAAGAGCTGATCTGTGTCCCAAATGGCACCCTATTCCCTATGCAGTGCACTGCTTTTGGTCAAAATCTCTATGGAGAAAATAGGGTGCTATTTGGGACTCATCCCTGCAGTCTGAGTGATAACTATTTCAGCTGAGCTGACATGGCTGGTCTAGGCCACAGAGAAGGTCTCTCTCTCTCTCTTTCCCTCATAGAAGAGATTAACTGTGAATGGGAAATTATATATTAATATAGGATTTTCAATTTATCATTTTATTTTTCTGAGAATTTTCCTGCACAGCAGGAAATGCAAACTTGTAGTGTGTTTGACATTTTAAAAGGCTTCTAAAGCTTGTAATTTCCACTAAGAAATGTCTGACTTGATCTGCCCTGCTGTGATAAACCCCTACAAAAATGTCAGTTAATTATAATCTACATAATAATTCACATTACCTGTTGCTGAAGGATTATTTTCCTGCTGTAGCAAACTGGCTCAAATGAAGATCCAAGGTTTATATAAAATCTTATAATCTGATAAACAAGAACACAATGAAAGGCGCTGATTGCTTAAAGTCTTATCAAATTTAAATTAATTAAATTGGTAAATTTTTCATGTGATGTCAGGAAGGCTAGCTCTGTTCTGGGGATTTGCCTTGACTCTCTAGAGGAGGTGGCGGAGAGGCGGATCCTGGACAAACTGCTGGCTATCATGGACAACGTCACCCACCCTCTGCATGCCATGGTTATGATGCAGAGGAGCACTTTCAGTCACAGACTGATCCCACCACAGTGTGCCAGAGAGCGCTACAGGAGTTCCTTCCTGCTGGCGGCTATTAGACTATTTAATGCCTCACCGGGGTGCCGTGCCGTCGGCAACATAGACCTGGAACTGTTGGGGTGTTAGGACCTAGTTTAACAATTAGGTATCCATCCGTGAGTAAATCTGGTCTGTAATCACTCATTCACTCAGGACTTATTCATTCAGGACTGTATATACATATTCATGTACAGTTGTTATATCATATCACGTGCAATATTGTAAGTAATTCTTGGACTGAACTTACGTAGTCATTCACTCAGGACTGTACATTAGTATCCTGTCAGTAGTATCTTTTTTCATTGCTTTTAGAATATTGAATGTGCAATACGTGCATGTATCTGTAATTAAACCCTGCACTAAGGACTGTATTTTAAGGGAATTATTATTATTACCCTAAATTATATCATATGCACATTTAGTTATTTAAGTATCTCTTCCTGTCATTTACCTGTACAGTTAATGCAACCACCAATTCAGAAACGCATCCAGCCATTCATCCCTCTGTGGAATCGCCTTAATTGGAATTAAATTTAGTTGTGAGTGTGAGGATGATGGGAGGGGGGACATTGGACCCCCTTTTTTAATTCCTGCCTGATGGGCTCTCAAATACCCTCCTCTTGAGCCCTGAGCAGACTTAGATACACTTGTTACATAATCAAATGTGAAATACAAAGTACTTAATGGTGAAAGTGGCCAGGAACTTTATTCGAGAGGGAAGGGGGGGAAACAATGGACTTGTTTCTCTCTCCTCAAGCAGTTCTAGCCAGCCTCTTCCTGCTTTTATGTTATTTAGATAAGTGGTTAATAAGGCAGAGTGTTTAAGGGATTATGATCTGTTTGGGCTATGCATGGAGGGGGGAGAGGGGTGGGGTTTAATGCTTCTGAGAAAGGGTCAGGGGGTGGCATATAGGCTGGTGGGGTGTATAACACTAGGCTGGTGGGGTGTATAACACTAGGCTGGTGGGGTGTATAACACTAGGCTGGTGGGGTGTATAACACTAGGCTGGTGGGGTGTATAACACTAGGCTGGTGGGGTGTATAACACTAGGCTGGTCTGGTGTATAACACTAGGTTGGTGGGGTGGGGTGTATAACACTAGGCTGGTGGGGTGTATAACACTAGACTGGTGGGGTGTATAACACTAGACTGGTGGGGTGGGGTGGATAACTCTAGACTGGTGGGGTGTATAACACTAGACTGGTGGGGTGGGGTGGATAACTCTAGACTGGTGGGGTGTATAACACTAGACTGGTGGGGTGTATAACACTAGGCTGGTGGGGTGTATAACACTAGACCGGTGGGGTGTATAACCCTAGGCTGGTGGGGTGTATAACACTAGGCTGGTCTGGTGTATAACACTAGGTTGGTGGGGTGGGGTGTATAACACTAGGCTGGTGGGGTTTGTAACACTAGGCTGGTGGGGTGTATAACACTAGGCTGGTGGGGTGTATAACACTAGACTGGTGGGGTGTATAACACTAGGCTGGTGGGGTGTATAACACTAGGCTGGTGGGGTGTATAACACTAGACTGGTGGGGTGTATAACACTAGGCTGGTGGGGTGTATAACACTTAACATTGTTACATTTTATGACAATACATTGTGGTTTCACAGTGAAAAGTAATAGTGAGATATCAAAGGCTTGCTATGGAAAGTGGCTCTTATAGGTATGTTTCCCCAGAGAAGACCTGTCACCATCCAGAGTCTCTCAGAGGTGTCAGAAAGTCACCTAGTATGTGGCTAAGGAAGAGGAAAGGGTTAATTTAAAGCAAACTTCTCTCTGAGGTGTCTTGAGATGAGAAAAAAGGATTCTCAGTCACCATGGCTGGTCGCTTGCCATTTCCTATCGTCCTCCGAAGCCTTCCTTCTTCGTGAGAGCCACTTCTATGCGAGAGCACATTTTACGTAAACTGCGTGGATCAGATCCCTTTCACTCCTAGCTCGCTCTGTCAAGAACCAAGAAGACAAAAGCCTCTGACTTTCTTTCTCTCTCTCCCCAAGCACTCCCCCCAGAACCTCGCCACCGCACCGCCGACTCAGTGCCGGGCACACAGCTCCTTCTCCTCCTCCTAAAACACTTCTTTAATTCACACCACTTCGAAGTGACACTCCAACAAATGCACTCAATCAATTATAAACGAAATAATCTCTTTATGATATTAGAAAAGTCTAAGAAATATTTTATATTTAATTTCTGAAAAGTCTAAGAAATACAGGGAGATTAGGGAATATCTAAAGTGACAGCAGGAGAATCATTGGAAGGAGCGGGTAGAAACTTTATTATGTAGATCTGTGTCACTGCCGAATGTTTCTGCAAATCCTTGCTGGATCTACCGCGACGGAGGAACCAGATTATTCCCTGGCCTTATTTAAAAGGGCTGCAGCGCTTAAGTGGCTTTTCAAAAGGAAACATTTATATGTATTTATACTGTATATTTACAGCTCACCCTCTTGACTATGACTCTAGCCACTTCTAGCAGCCCTTAACTGTCATATTTTACCCCTTGGGCACAGTGTGTTACAGGAGCATTTAGGACGTGACACGGAGGGGTGTCATCAAAAAGGTGAATCAGCTGACAAGTCTGGACCAATGATTTTACTATCAGAGGATGTTGGGGTCAAAGCGCAATGGTTGTACGGCAACCAGGACAAGCCTCAACATAGGGAGAATCATTGGGAGAATCGAATGTGTTTTTTTATATACCTTTATTTAACTAGTCAAGTCAGTTAAGAACAAATTCTTGTTTACAATGACGGCCTACACCGGCCAAACCTGGACGACGCTGGGCCAATTGTGCGTCGCCCTATGGGACTCCCAATCACGACCGGATGTGACACAGCCTGGATTCGAACCAAGGACTGTGGTGACGCCTCTTGCACTGAGATGCAGTGCCTTAGATCACTGCACCACTCGGGAGCCAAAACTCAACTCCTGCATCATCTCTCCTCAACTCCTGTGTCCTCTCTCCTCAACTCCTGTGTCGTATCTTCTGTGTCCTCTCTTGCATCTTTTGAAAAAAGGTCAAAGGTAATTGAGGAGAGGCAGCAAGGAGAGGAACCGTGGATGAAATAGCATTTGTATGAAATGAGGCTCTCTTCCACTCGCGCATCTTCAGGAAAATTACATTTACAGGGCTGGAAAACCCAAATAACTGTGTGAAGTGATAAAAACGAAATGTATCTAGTTATGCAATACATTTTTATATAAAAGAATAAGAAGCATATTGTTTTTAATATTTACATGGTTTTCTCTTTTGAGAAAACAACAGCTGACTCAAAGGGGGTTTTGCTGGACATTGAAACACTTCCGTGCTTTCCACCACGAGGCTGCTCTTGTGCTTCATCTGCCAAAGTAGGTAAACAACAATTAGGTAAACAACAATTAGGTAAACAACAATTAACGAATTGACACTCCTCAACCACTCGACCACTTATCGGTTTCCAGGTCATGGAGGAGTGAGAGGATGGAGGAGACGAGGAGAGGAGACACTTTTGCCAAAATGAGAGTCTCCCATACCGTCCAGTACAGGCAGTTCAACTAGTCTCAGTCTTAGATGAATGTATCCTCCACGACCATTACTCACAATGGTAAAATATAAAATCACGGCCCTGTGCACATTTACTTTCTGTCACGCTGTGGTTCATTCATCTTTAATTACGCTTTTCAGATGATATAAAGTAGCCCTATCCACTGCATATAGGGTTGATGGATGGCAGAGAAGGATATGAAACACGCTGATCAATATCATGGATTTGGCAAAAGCACACGTTTCTCATTTCTGCTGCAAGCCTCTGTGAGTCCACACAATATATTGTCCAATTTCTACTGTGTAGCCGTACATACTAAATCTTAACTAAACTACACTGATGGTCTTTTGAAGACAAGGAGTAGGCATGTCCTAAAATGTACACTGTACAAAGCTCTTGAGTGACTCATTTTAGCATCTATCCACTATACAGTATAATACAATGTACAGTACAGTTACTCTGTGCAGTACATAGTACATGTTACTCCAGTTCCTCGAGTCAGTATAAGAGTAAAACACTAAAAATCGAAGATCCTTCGTCCTTCATGCCTTATGTCCTTCATTCGTCTCTATGGACCACTGCTATAGTCTGAGGTGTTATTTCCTGCTCTGAGCCTAGCTATAGTCTGAGGTGTTAATTCCTACTCTGAGTTTAGCTTAATATCCTTCATATCAAATGAAAGTTTGGTCACGTACCCAGTTCAGCAGGTGTTATAGCGGGTGCAGCGAAATGCTTACGTTGCTAGCGCCTAAGAATGCAATAAAACATCAAACAATTAAAATGTTACAGGGAAAAAAATATACTGAAAAGACAAGAAATCAACGATGGCGGGACAAATCGAATGAAAAACACAAATACACTATATATACAAAAGTATGTGGACACCCCTTCACATGAGTGGATTTGGCTATTTCAGCCACACCCATTGCTGCACTGGTCAACTGTAAGAGCTGTTATTGTAAAGTGGAAAGTCGGCTGGAGTGGTGTAAAGCTCGCTGCCATTGGACTCTGGAGCAGTGGAAATGCGTTCTCTGGGTTAATGAATCACGCTTCACCATCTGGCAGTCTGATGGACAAATCTGGGTTTGGCAGATGCCAGGAGAATGCTATGTGCCCCAATGCATAGTGCCAACTGTAGAGCTTGGTGGAGGACGAATAATGGTTTAGGGCTGTTTTTCATAGTTTGGGCTAGGCTCCTTAGTTCCAGTAAAGGTACATCTTAACACTACAGCATACAATGACATTCTAGAGGATTCTGTGCTTCCAACTTTGTGTCAACAGTTTTGTGGAAGGCTTTTCCTGTTTCAGCATGACAATGTCCCTGTGCACAAAGTGAGGTCCATAACATCACCACAATGTTTGAGTGAGGTTGACATGGTAGAAACTGTGTTTTTATACTGAACAAATAGCATTTTGGGATTTCAAATATATAATAGCATTGGAATTATCTAATTTACAGATATATGCCACGTTGGAGAGGTTTAGGGACACTTGGAGACGTCCCGTGACCACACCTGACACAACGTGATTTTCTGATATTCTTCACATGTAGTGGAAGCCATCTGATGTGTTTCCAGCTCTAGTCATCAATAATTCACTTATAGCTTGTCCATGAAAGATTACTTTCAAGCCGAATTTCTTCAGCCTCCTAAGGTTGAAAGAGGCGCTGTTGCACCTTCTTCACCATGCTGTCTGCGTGAAGGTACCATTTCAGGTCCCTTCACACAGAGGGCAATATGGTGTTAAAAGCTGAGCTGTAGCCGATGAACAGCATTCTCACAGTGCAACAGTGCAGTAAAAAATTTTATCTCTCATCAAATTTGATTTGCTTCGTAAACAACAGGTGTGGAATAACAGTGAAATGCTGACTTACTTACTTCAACAATGCAGAGGGAAAGAAAATGGAGAAATAGTAGAAAAGAAAAATACGTAAAAATAAAGTTAATAATAAACACAGGTAGTACTAGTACGATGTATACTATATATATGTACTATACCAGTACTAGATATATACATATAACTAGGAATAAAGTGACAGTAGCAGCAGCGTATGTGATGAGTTATAAGGGTCAATGCAGATAGTTAAATAGTTAACCAAATACAGACAGATTATTTCACTTATAATTCACTATATCACAATTCCAGTGGGTCAGAAGTTTACATACACTAAGTTGACTGTGCCTTTAAACATCTTGGAAAATTCCAGAAAATTATGTCACGGCTTTAGAAGCTCCTGATAGGCTAATTGACATAATTTGAGTAAATTGGAGGTGTACCTGTTTTTCAAGGCCTACCTTCAAACTCAGTGCCTCTTTGCTCAACATCATGGGAAAATCAAAAGAAATCAGCCAAGACCTCAGAAAACAAATTGTAGACCTCCACAAGTCTGGTTCATCCTTGGGAGCAATTTCCAAAAGCATGAAGGTACCACGTTCATCTGTACAAACAATAGTATGCAAGTATAAACACCATGGGACCAAGCAGCCATCATACCGCTCAGGAAGGAGACGCTTTCTGTCTCCTAGAGATGAACGTACTTTGGTGCGAAAAGTGCAAATCAATCCCAAAACAACAGCAAAAGACCTTGTGAAGATGCTGGAGGAAACAGGTAAAAAAGTATCTATATCCACAGTAAAACGAGTCCTATATCGACATAACCTGAAAGGCCGCTCAGCAAGGAAGAACTGTATGCTGCACTGCTCCAAAACCGCCATAAAAAAAGCCAGACTACGGTTTGCAACTGCACATGGGGACAAAGACCAAAGGTGCTATTGACATGAAATTTTCACCAGATGTTGGTAACAACCCAAGTAATCCATACATACAAAGAAACCAAAACAAATAAGTTCAGAAATTAAGTGTAATAATAATGTGTAATAATGTGAAATGACACAGGGAAAAAGTATTGAACACATGAAGAAAGGGAGGTGCAAAAAGGCATGGAAAGCCAAGACAACAGCTGAAAACTATCAGTAATTATAAAGCAATCCAGCCCCCTGTCAGTGCAAATTAATATCAGCTGGTTCAGTCCCAACTGATGGCCTACAAAAAGGTCTCATTGAAAAGGTGTCACACAAGACACATCTCATGATGGGTAAAAGCAAAGAGCTGTCTCAAGACCTTTGCAACCTAATTGTTGCAAAACATAATGATGGCATTGGTTATAGGCGCATTTCTAAGCTTCTGAATGTTCCAGTGAGCACTGTTGGGGCCATAATACGGAAGTGGAAAGACAATCATTTCACCATAAATTTGCCTCGACCAGATGCTCCTCGCAAGATTTCTGACAGAGGAGTGAAAAGAATAATCAGAAGAGTTGTCCAAGAGCCAAGGACCACTTGTGGAGAGCTTCAAAAAGACCTGCAATTAGCAGGTACTGTTGTCTCAAAGAAAACAGTAAGTAATGCACTCCACCGACATGGCCTGTATGCACGCTCACCACGCAAGACTCCATTTCTGAAAAAAAGGCATGTTGAAGCTTGTTTAAAGTTTGCTGCACAACATTTGGAAAATCCAGTGAAATACTGGGAGAATATAGTGTGGTCAGATGAGAGCAAAATTGAACTGTTTGGATGTCATAATACACACCATGTTTGGAGGAGAAATGGCACTGCACATCACCCTAAAAACACCATACCAACAGTGAAGTTTGGAGGTGGGAACATCATGGTTTGGGGCTGCTTTTCAGCAAATGGTACTGGCAAACTTCACATAATTGAAGGAAGGATGAATCGGCAAATTTACCGAGACATTCTTGACAAAAATCTGCTGCCATCTACCAGGATGATGAAGATGAAACGAGGGTGGACATTTAAGCAAGACAATGATCCCAAACACACAGCCAAGGAAACTCTCAATTGGTTTCAAAGAAAGAAAATAAAGCTGCTAGAATGGCCAGCCAATCACCTTACTTAAATCACATAGAAAATCTATGGAAAGAACTGAAGATCAAGATTCATAGAAGAGGCCCACGGAACCTTCAAGATTTGAAGACTGTTTGTGTGGAAGAATGGGCCAAAATCACACCAGAGCAATGGATGCGACTAGTTTCTCCATTCAGGAGGCGTCTTGAAGCTGTCATTACCAACAAAGGCTTTTTTACAAAGTATTAAATAAATATCATTAAGTGTGTTCAATACTTTTTCCCTGTGTCATTTCACATTATTACACATAACTTAATTTCTGAACTTATTTGTTTTGGGTTCTTGTATGTATGAATTACTTGGGTTGTTACCAACATCTGGTGAACATTTCATGTCAATAGCACCTTTGGAAATATATTTACTGAGAAAAATGGTGATGTGCTCAATACTTATTTCACCCGCTGTATCAGCTGAGCTAAAGCCTTTTAAACGTTTTTTTGTAAGAAGGTATAAAGTCCAGATTAGGGAAACAAAAACAAAAACTTATGTTCATTTCATAATACACTGTACAGTGAAGCTTATAGGCGTTTGGACTTGAATAAACAGCTTCAGATGGCTATGTTCTGTGGCTGATTGTAGGTGAGGTTCAGGTCAATAGTGGGATCACATTTATTCTAAGAACTGGAAGCTTGGAGCCAAGGCTCATGGGTGATGAGTGAAGAGATAATGGGGAAATTTTTAAGTAGGTGTCAGTACTTAGCAAAGCAAAGAGTGTTTTTCTTGGGGGGGTATTGTGTCTGGGCAGTGTATGTTTCTGTGTGTGAATGTGTGCATGCATGCATTTGAGTGTTCCTTATAGGCCTAAATATCCAGCATACTTCAACCAAGTTCTCAGGTGTCGATAATCCATGCTATTCCCCCCATGAGAGGGGTTTACACAGGTGTTGAAACCAGAGCCACTGTTCTGCCGTCATATCTTTGTGATCCAAACGTGGTTCCTATTGGGAGAGCAACTCTACAGTGACTTAAGCTCAACAGATTTGTATTTATATTTATTATGGATCCCCATTAGCTGCTGCCAATACCTGAGGTCCAGCAAAATTAAGGCAGTTATACAATTTTAAAAACATTACAATATATTCACAATAGATTTCACAACACACTAAGTGTGTGCACTCAGGCTCCTACTCCACTACCACATATCTACAACACAAAATCCATGTGTATGTGTGTGTATAGTGGGTATCTTGTGTGTATGCATGTGTCTGTGCCTATGTTTGTGTTGCTTCACAATATTTGTATCTGTTTTTTAAATCTAATTTTACTGCTTGCATCCGTTACTTGATGTAGAATAGAGTTCCATGTAGTCATGGCTCTATATAGTATTCTGCGCCTCCCATAGTCTGTTCTGGACTTGGGGACTGTGAAGAGACCTCTGGTGGCATGTCTTGTGGGGTATGCATGGTTTGTTCGAGCTGTGTCAAGTAGTTCAAACAGACAGCTTGGTGTTTAACATGTAAATACCTCTCACAAATACAAGTAGTGATGAAGTCAATCTCTCCTCCACTTAGAGTCAGGAGAGATTGACATGCATATTATGTTTTGACCATGACAGTCTACAATCCAGGTTTACTCCAAGCAGTTTAGTCACCTCAATTTGCTAAATTTCCACATTATTTATTACAATATTTAGTTGAGGTTTAGGGTTTAGTGAATTACTTGTCCCAAATACAATGCTTTTAGTTTTTGAAATATTTAGGACTAACTTAACCATTCTGAAACTAGGGTGGCAGGTAGCCTAGTCGTTAGAGCGCTAGGCCAGTGAGCAAAAGGTCGCTGGTTCAAATACCTGAGCTGAATAAGTGTGCTGAAAGTCTGTTGTCAATTTGTTTACTGTAAAATACATTGTATCTGGTCAAACACCATTTTTTCCAAAAGTTTACTAAGGGTTGGTAACAGTCTGATTGGTTGGCTATTTGAGCCAGTAAAGGGGGCTTTACTATTCTTAGGTATACAGTGGGGAGAACAAGTATTTGATACACTGCCGATTTTGCAGGTTTTCCCACTTACAAAGCATGTAGAAGTCTGTAATTGTTATCATAGGTACTCTTCAACTGTGAGTGACGGAATATAAAACGAAAATCCAGAAAATCACATTGTATGATTTTTAAGTAATTAATTTGCATTTTATTGCATGACATAAGTATTTGATACATCAGAAAAGCAGAACTTAATATTTGGTACAGAAACCTTTGTTTGCATTTACAGAAATCATACGTTTCCTGTAGTTCTTGACCAGGTTTTCACACACTGCAGCAGGGATTTTGGCCCACTCCTCCATACAGATCCTTCAGGTTTCGGGGCTGTCGCTGGGCAATACGGACTTTCAGCTCCCTCTAAAGATTTTCTATTGGGTTCAGGTTTGGAGACTGGCTAGGCCACTCCAGGACCTTGAGATGCTTCTTACAGAGCCACTCCTTAGTTGCCCTGGCTGTGTGTTTCGGGTCGTTGTCATGCTGGAAGACCCAGCCACGACCCATCTTCAATGCTCTTACTGAGGGAAGGAGGTTGTTGGAAAAGATCTCGCGATACATGGCCCCATCCATCCTCCCCTCAATACGGTGCAGTCGTCCTGTCCCCTTTGCAGAAAAGCATCCCCAAAGAATGATGTTTCCACCTCCATGCTTCACGGTTGGGATGGTGTTCTTGGGGTTGTACTCATCCTTCTTCTTCCTCCAAACACGGCGAGTGGAGTTTAGACCAAAAAGCTCTATTTTTGTCTCATCAGACCACATGACCTTCTCCCATTCCTCCTCTGGATCATCCAGATGGTCATTGGCAAACTTCAGACGGGCCTGGACATGCGCTGGCTTGAGCAGGGGGACCTTGCGTGCGCTGCAGGATTTTAATCCATGACGGCGTAGTGTGTTACTAATGGTTTTCTTTGAGACTGTGGTCCCAGCTCTCTTCAAGTCATTGACCAGGTCCTGCCGTGTAGTTCTGGGCTGATCCCTCACCTTCCTCATGATCATTGATGCCCCACGAGGTGAGATCTTGCATGGTGCCCCAGACCGAGGGAGATTGACCGTCATCTTGAACTTCTTCCATTTTCTAATAATTGCGCCAACAGTTGTTGCCTTCTCACCAAGCTGCTTGCCTATTGTCCTGTAGCCCATCCCAGCCTTGTGCAGGTCTACAATTTTATCCCTGATGTCCTTACACAGCTCTCTGGTCTTGGCCATTGTGGAGAGGTTGGAGTCTGTTTGATTGAGTGTGTGGACAAGTGTCTTTTATACAGGTAACGAGTTCAAACAGGTGCAGTTAATACAGGTAATGAGTGGAGAACTGGAGGGCTTCTTAAAGAAAAACTAACAGGTCTGTGAGAGCCGGAATTCTTACTGGTTGGTAGGTGATCAAATACTTATGTCATGCAATAAAATGCAAATTAATTATTTAAAAATCATACAATGTGATTTTCTGGATTTTTGTTTTAGATTCCGTCTCTCACAGTTGAAGTGTACCTATGATAAAAATTACAGACTTCTACATGCTTTGTAAGTGGGAAAACCTGCAAAATCGGCAGTGTTCTCCCCACTGTATATATAGCGAAACACAGGAGGCACGCTGCCTGCCCTACATCTCTTCCCATGTAGGATGTCTCATCCTTGTTGGTAATCAGGCCTACGACTGTCGTGTCGTCAGCAAACTTAATGATTGAGTTGGAGACGTGCGTAGCCATGCAGTCATGGGTGAACAGGGAGTACAGGAGGGGGCTGAGCACATAGCCCTGTGGGGCCCCCGTGTTGAGGATCAGTGTCGTGGAGATGTTGTTGCCTACCTTCACCATTTGGGGTCGGCCCATCAGGAGGTCCAGGACCCAGTTGCACAGGGAGGGGTTCAGACCCAGGGCCCTGAGCTTAGTGATGAGCTTGGAGAGCACTATGGTGTTGAAGGCAGAGCTATAGTCAATGAACAGCATTCTTACATAGGTATTTCTCTTGTCCAGGTGGGATAGGGCAGTGTGATGTGCAATGGCGATTGCATCGTCCGTAGATCTGTTGGGACGATATGCAAATTATAGTGGGTTTAGGGTGTCGGGTAAGGTGGAGGTGATATGGTCCTTAACAAGCCCTCAAAGCACTTCATAATGACAGAAGTGAGTGCTACGTGGCGATAGTCATTTAGTTCAGTTACCTTTGCTTTCTTGGGTACAGGAACAAATGGTGGAAGCAAGTGGGGACAACAGACTTGGATATGGAGAGATTGAATATGTCCGTAAAAAACCTCCAGCCACCTGGTCTGTTTGTACACATCCATGTTCCCAGTCACCTTGCCATGGTTAAATGCGGGGGTTTGCAGGTTAAGTTTTGTGCGTATGCTGCCATCTATCCACGGTTTTTACAAGTTAGAATATAAGAATTTGTTCTTAACTGACTTGCCTAGTTAAATAAAGGTTCATAAAAATATATGTTTTAAATAGTCCCAGTGCAGTCTCCCTCTCACGCCTCTCTCCCCTGGTTGATAGTTGAATTACCCCAGATAAACCATTAGCAATTTCAGGCTGTGCCAGTGTCTCCTCCATCCCTCTGCTCCCCCTCCCTGGTTCTAACTAAGCCCCTGTAATGAATCACTGATCACCCGGTCTTTGAAGAGCATCTCCAGTCCATTATCCCCTAATTACCCCACACTAGTAGAAGCTCTGATTCTGGCCAGCAGGGGGCACTCTGGGAAGTGGGGTCCTCACATGGTTGAAGTAGATCTAAACAGGTGTAGGCCAATTTTTGTTAAATGTGTTCTGTATATTTTTATGGGACAAAATGTGTGCTGCCCCGTCTGGCTATTTTTTCTGTGAGATGTTCAGTCCAATGGAGTTTCAGTCGGTGACCATTGACCATCTCCTTGTCCAATGGATCCAAAATGGAGAGGTAGTTTGAAAGCCTGCTGGCTGGGGAAGTTTATGCACAGGGATCAAATAGAAGGTGTCTTGTTCTGCATATCTACCTCCTGTTTGGCAGAGAAGCCATCTTGTTCTCCATCTCTACCTCCTGTTTGGCAGAGAAGCCATCTTGTTCTCCATCTCTACCTCCTGTTTGGCAGAGAAGCCATCTTGTTCTCCATCTCTACCTCCTGTTTGGCAGAGAAGCCATCTTGTTCTCCATCTCTACCTTCTGTTTGGCAGAGAAGCCATCTTGATCTCCATCTCTACCTCCTGTTTGGCAGAGAAGCCATCTTGTTCTCCATCTCTACCTCCTGACCATGGCAGAAAATTGAGGCCCTAACTCCCTATCTCACTCCCAGAGTCATTTGCAGATGCTACAATTGGGATTCGGGGAGAGTCACTGCGGACCAAAGATGAAAATTGGAATTGGCAGCCAACACGGAACAGGGTCAGGGGATTTGATCTCAACACACACAGATTATGTTTGATGAGGGCACATCTGGTTTACAAGGGGGTCTGTTAAAACAATGGAATTAGGGGTGTATAATAGTCGAGGAATGTGATTCCAGTCTTTGCAACATGATACAGAACTTCCCTAGATGTGTTTCTTGGAATATCTCCACAGCCTAGGTACACACTGAGTTCACTCTGACATAGAATAAACGTATCCAAATCCAAACGTGGATTTGTGGGAGAGTTTAGACACAGGTCAGAGTGTGTCGGGGATTCAGAGTGATGAAGCAGATATACTAAACAGTGTGTGTGTGCTGGGAAAGAAAAGTTCCTGCTGAAAAGAGCAAAGAAAAGGGTCTCTAGATCACACAACGTCGGCCATATTTAACATATGCCTAGATCTCGTTTTGTTAGAAAGCGATATCTCATCACTTATTTACTAACCTTTTTAGTATAGCCTAAACAATGTTAGGCTACGTTTTCTAGATTACCTTTTTAATGTTTACCCGACTTTATCTGGGATCCTAAAGCTTGAACGCTTGAACAAAAACCTCTATGGTGCTTTTGGGATCCTGGTGTCCGTTTTTTTGTCAGTATGGAGGTGAAAGCCTGTCAGAAATGGTTAGCTTCTCCAGTGAAACTACTTCTTTGCATCTTATAGCTCCAGGTCTTGCCCTGTGGCTGCACCATTTCTTTCTACCCTCTTGTTTCTCTCCTTTTGTTTAGATAAAGCGAGGGATTAAGGAAGATTTGCCCCCATAAAGTAGTGGTTTGATAGGCTTTTATCCCTCCATGTTGCTAAAGCTGTGTCTCCCCTGGATTAGGCCGCTACAATAGGGGCCCTTGTGCTAGGCCGCAGCCCATGGGGGGACAACCAAACACTGGGAAAAAGGGAGGAAACAAACCTGCCAACTTCAATATGTCAAGTTGGCCAGAGGAACCATTCGCCAGAGTGGCTGTGGAGCATGTATGGTGGTGTGTAGGTTATGTGATACGGGTGTATCTTGATCAGGGCTTCCCAATTCCAGTCCTGGATGGCCGAAACACTTCTGGTTTTCATCCTCTCCTTATCAGAGATTCATTCAAACCTGGGACCCCAGGTGAGCGCAAGGTAGAAACAAAAAAACAGAAGTGTTTCTGCCCTCCAAGCAGACCTGATCTAGATTCTACATTGGATTAGTTAAGTCAAAATCTTTAAGGATGTCACTGCCACGGCATATCCAATAGCCATTAGTAGTACCCAGTATGGCTTAAAATCAAAATATTCCCTACCTATCCGGTTACACTTTACATTACAGAGATAATAGGGGCACCAGGGTCCTATTGGTGTCAGTTATTATGAGCATTGACACCAATGTATCTCAACCTACGCACCTGTTGAGATGAGCTGCTACAAGGTCTGTGGTTACCCTAAGAGTTTTACTTAACAAGGAATCCTATGGCAAAATGATGCCTTATATCCAAATGCAGAATCAGATGGATTACCATCTCTCATTTTTAAAAGAATCAACAGGGCAACGGACGCTAAGAGCTAACCTAATCCCATTGTGGTGCAGGGAGGGACAGTTTTTGGTAGGCGGACATTATTTGGCATGACAGGCCCATATTTATAAAGTGCCTCAGGAGTGCTGATCAGTTATACCTTTTAGATAATGATGAATATGATTATTATAAACAGGGGGGACCTGATCCTAGATCCGCACTAGATCAGCACTGCTTGATAAACACGTGCCCAGATTTTCTAAGGTTTGACATCTTTTGTATGCAAGCAAGCAGTGTCACTTGTGTCTCTCAATATTAAATAATTTCTGGGTAACAATTAAGTACATTACTGTGATTGTTTTCAATTAGAATAGTCAAAAATAAACAAGAAAAGCTTCTTAGCAAAGAGCAATTTCTCAAGCAAGAAATTTGCTAGCACTGTCTGGGAGTGGTCTGAGTGGGGAGTGGAAAACTGAAAAGTTGTTGTTGTTGTTGGCAGAGTAACCTAACGTAGCAGGCGTTAAAGAAACTATAAACCCTACGTACTGGTCATGACGAAAAAAATTAAAACTGTCAGGGGGGGTTCTTGAGGTTCTCTTCTGCATTGTTCAACCAAGCGGAAGTCGCATCATAGGCTCTCTTTAAATTTCCCCTGAAAACCGGGACATCCGGTTTAGCTGAGGCTATTGGCAGAGAGATTTTAAACTCTTTCATACTGGTCTATTAACTAATTTACTGCCTGTTGATGTCACCAGCAGAGGAAATTGTGATGGCTGGAATGGAATGAATGGAACGGTGTCAGACGTGGTTTCCATACGTTTGATGTGTTTGATACCGTTTCATGTATTCCATTCCAGCCTACAGTTAGCCCGTCCTCCTATAGCTCCTCCCACCAGTCTTCTCTGGTTACCAGGCAGGCCAAAACTCAATCCCACCACAATAGGCAAAAATGTCAGGCAGTCTTTTCAAACAGTTCTTACATATATCTGTGTGGGTGTGTGCAAAGGTGTGGAGAGTCAGTGCAGGTGGTCAGTCTAGTTCATGTGTTCAGCAGTCTGATGGCTTGTAGATAGAAACTGTCTCTGAGCCTGTTAGTATCAGACCTCATGCTCTGATACCGTCTTGACAGAAAGGTAGTGAACAGCTCGCGGCTGGGGTGTGTTGGGCCCTTGATGAAGCTGCAGGTCTTCCACTGACACCGTTTCGAGTAGATGTCCTGGATGGGATGGGCGTTCAGTCCGTGGAGAGCAATTCCCATAGCAGGCCATGATGCAACAAGTTGCAACCGGTCAGGACGCTCTCGATGGTACAGCGGTCGTATTTGGAGAGGACCCGGGGTGGCATCCCAAATTTCTTCAGCCGCCTTAGGAAGTAGAGACGCTGATGCGCCCTCTTGACAAGAGTGGTGGTGTTGTCAACAATCAACGTCTTTGTTTTGCTGACGTTAAGGGAGAGGTTGTTGTCCTGGCACCACACTGCCAGTTCACTTACCTCCTTGGAGTTAGTGTCGTGCAAAGCCAAGCAGTCGTGGGTGAACAGGGAGTGTGGAGTGTGGAGTGTGCAGTGTGGAGTGTGTGTGTGTGTGTGTGTGTGTGTGTACACTTGCATATACAGTACTTGGCAAAAATAAATATAAAACAGAGATTTCTATAAAAAGCAAGGGGATTTATCCTCTCAAAGCAGGTATCTAAAACATACGGGTGGGGGTTCTTTAAGGCAAGGCCCTGCTAATAACATGTCTCAAAGATTGCTCTTGGCAAGTTGCTTTGTTACTCTTGTCACACAATCCCCAGGTAGCAGTCAATTCTCCCCCATACATCAAAATGATTAATTTAACATAAATGAGCACAGCCCTGAATACCCTTGACTGAGAGCAGGGGAGGCTAAAAGCGGGAGAATTGGAAGAATAGAATAATGTATTCAATAAGTTGCAAAAACCTCATAATGACTCAATGTGCTTTGAGAGACTCCACTTTACACTCTAGAAATGCAAAATATCAGTCGAAATGTTGCTCTATTTTTGAGCTGTAAAATTACAAACGCATGTGTGTATTAAACATGATTAACTGTAATCAAGTCCTTTAGAGTTTCCATTTAGTGTTTTACCGCTCGAGTTGGTATATTAAGGCATGTACTGCCAAAGTCCAGATATGACTGGATAAAGTTTTAGATCCTGAAAGCAGACAGGCCTACGTCATTCAGAGATGATTAAGAGCAAAGACACGGATCAGTCGAGGCTTTAACATGATAAAGTCTGAACGGTGCAGATGCAGAGAACAATGAGCCCTAGAGACAAATCCGTGAAAATCGGAGATGAATTTCGAAATAAGGGCTAGAAAAGTTAGAAAGCGTGTTAAGATGAGAGCGGAAGAGAGGGGATGGAGAGAGAGAGAGCAAGAGAGAGAAAGAAAGAGAGAAATACTGCTTTAGGCCTAATAGAAACGGGACAGTTTTATCTCCATCTCTTCATTCAAGACTCAATCATGGACACTCTTACTGACAGTTGTGGTTGCTTCACGTGATGTATTGTTGTCTCTGCCTGGCCGGTTCCCGTCTCTCCATTGGGATTCTCTGCCTCTGACCCTATTACGGGGGCTGAATCACTGGCTAACTGGTGCTTTCCATGCTGTCCCTTGGAGGGGTACATCACTTGAGTGGGTTGAGTCACTGACGTGATCTTCCTGTCCGGTTTGTTGTCCCCTCGGGCTCGTGCAGTGGAGGGGATCTTCGTGGGCTATACTCAGCCTTGTCTCAGGGTAGTAGGTTGGTGGTCTGTTGATATCCCTCTGGTGGTGTGGGGGCTGTACTTTGGCAAAGTGGGTGGGGTTATATCCTGCCTGGTTGGCCCTGTCCGGGGGTATTGTCGGACGGGGCCACAGTGTCTCCCAACACCCCCTGTCTCAGCCTCTAGTATCTATGCTGCAATCTGCCGGGGGAGCTAGGGTCAGTTTGTTATATCTGGTGTTGTTATCTGGTGTCCTGTGTGAATTTAAGTATGCACCCTCTAATTCTCTCTCTCTCCCACTCTTCCTCCCCTCCCGGAGGACCTAAGCCCTAGGACCATGCCTCAGGACTACCTGGTATGATGACTCATTGCTGTCCCCAGTCCACCTGGTCGTGCTGCTGCACCAGTTTCAACTCTTCTGCCTGCGGTTATGGCACCCTGCTTGCTGTTTGGGGTTTTAGGCTGGGTTTCTGTATAGCACTTTGTGACATCGGCTGATGTAAAAAGGACTTTGTAAATACATTTGATCTACCTTCTTGCCCTTTATGCTGTTGTCTGTGCCCAATAATGTTTGTACCATGTTTTGTGCTACTACCATGTTGTGCTGCTGCCATGTTGTGTTGCTACCATGTTGTTGTCATGTTGTGTTGGTGTTGCTACCATGCTGTGTTGTCATGTGTTGCTGCCATGCTATGTGGTTGTGTTAGATCTCTGTTTATGTAGTGCTGTCGGGATGTGTGTTTTGTCCTATATTTTCTATATTTTATTTCTTTCTTTCTTTTTTAATCCCTGCCCCCGTCCACGCAGCAGGCCTTTTGCCTTTTGGTAGGCCGTCAATGTAAATAAGAATTTGTTCTTAACTGACTTGCCTAGTTAAATAAAGGTTAAATAAAAATCATCATGACACTTGGCTTTAAACCCTTTCGACTCGCTGGAAATTAGCCCGCATTAAGTTCTGTAGAAAGCTGATTTGAGGAAGAGCAGCTGAGAGGAAGACCTTCTCACTTTAATTGCTTTAGAAAGGGTTCCCACAAAGAGATACTGCCCAGATTTACCTCCCGTTTAAGTTTTTATTTCCATCAATTCACAAGTTAATCCGATTTCTCTCCCAGGCCAAAATACTGATACAGTTGAAGTCGGACGTTTACATACACCTTAGCCAAATACATTTAAACACAGTTTTTCAGACATTTAATCCTAGTAAAAATTCCCTTTCTTAGGTCAGTTAGGATCACCACTTTATTTTAAGAATGTGAAACGTCAGAATAATAATAGTGAGAATGATTTATTTCAGCTTTTATTTATTTCATCACATCCCAGTGGGTCAGAAGCCCACAAATGTTCTATAGGATTGAGGTCAGGGCTTTGTGATGGCTACTCCAATACCTTGACTTTGTTGTCCTTAAGCCATTTTGCCACAACTTTGGAAGTATGCTTGGGGTCATTGTCCATTTGGAAGACCCATTTGCGACCAAGCTTTAACTTCCTGACTGATGTCTTGAGATGTTGCTTCAATATATCCACAGAATTTTCCTTCCTCATGATGCCATCTATTTTGTGAAGTGTACCAGTCCCTCCTGCAGCAAAACTCCCCCACAACAAGATGCTGCCACCCCCAGGCTTCACGGTTGGGATGGTGTTCTTCAGCTTGCAAGCCTCCCCCTTTTTCCTCCAAACATAACGATGGTCATTATGGCCAAGCAGTTCTATTTTTGTTTCATCAGACCAGAGGATATTTCTCCAAAAAGTATGATCTTTGTCCCCATGTGCAGTTGCAAACCGTAGTCTGGCTTTTTTATGGCGGTTTTGGAGCAGTGGCTTCTTCCTTGCTGAGCGGCCTTTTAGGTTATGTCGATATAGGACTTGTTTTACTGTAGATATTGATACTTTTGTACTTGTTTCCTCCAGCATCTTCACAAGGTCCTTTGCTGTTGTTCTGGGATTGATTTTCACATTTCGCATCAAAGTAAGTTCATCTCTAGGAGACAGAACGCGTCTCCTTCCTGAGCGGTATGATGGCTGTGTGGTCCCATGGTGTTTATACTTGCATACTATTGTTTGTACAGATGAACGCGGTACCTTCAGGCTTTTGGAAATTGCTCCCAAGGATGAACCAGACTTGTGGAGGTCTACAATTTTTTTCTGAGGTCTTGGCTGATTTCTTTTGATTTTCCCATGATGTTGAGCAAAGAGGGACTGAGTTTAAAGGTAGGTCTTGAAATACATCCACAGGTACACCTCCAATTGACTCAAATTATGTCAATTAGCCTATCAGAAGCTTCTAAAGCCGTGACATCATTTTCTGGAATTTTCCAAGCTGTTTAAAGGCACAGTCAACTTAGTGTATGTAAACTTCTGACCCACTGGAATTGTGATATAGTGAATTATATGTTAATTACTTCTGACTTCAACTGTATATGTGCTGACAAAAAAGGGTGGGTTTGAAGGAATAAAAACTTTCCCAAAAATAAGAACAAACAATGAGAAACTAATGTGCATTCATACGAATTAAGTCCCAATTCCCCTTTATTGATGAATTGCTAAATGTATCGACGTTATTTTCATTAGGCCTATTAACCCTATCGTTAGGATAATTATCAGTTAATAGGCTTATTTGTTGACCTGGCCTTCTTTAGACTAGTTGAGTATCTGTAGAATCAGCATTTGTGGGTTCAATCACAGGCTCAAAATGGCCAGAAACAAAGAACTTTCTTCTGAAACTCGTCAGTCTATTCTTGTTCTGAGAAATGAAGGCTATTCCATGCGAGAAATTGCCAAGAAACTGAAGATCTCGTACAACGCTGTGTACTACTCCCTTCACAGAACAGCGCAAACTGGCTCTAACCAGAATAGAAAGAGGAGTGGGAGAACCCGGTGCACACTGAGCAAAGGGACAAGTACATTAGAGTTTCTAGTTTGAGAAACAGACGCCTCACAAGTCCTCAACTGGCAGCTTCAATAAATAGTATTTGCAAAACACCAGTCTCAACGTCAACAGTGAAGAGGTGACTCCGGGATGCTGGCCTTCTAGGCAGAGTTGCAAAGAAAAAAAAGGCTATACATTTTCCATTTTCTTTACGTGTAGGGTCTTGTCTAAAGTCAAAACTTCTATGAATGAATATGGCCAAAGATCAAATTGAGTTTAAGATGTCAACCCCCTCTCACTTTCTCTTCTTCTCTCTTGGAGAAATTCAACTAAATATGCAAGCACTACTTTAGAAGGCTACTTTTCGCTTCCCTTAATTCCAGCCTAAACGTTTTTTCTCCAGGAGAAGAAATCTTTTCTTAAAACCTTGAAGAAGAGAGGGGCATTATAGTTTTAATCCTCTTAGCAGCAGTCATTTTAAGACCGTTTTTTGGAGGCTGAAATGGCGTCTTGTCTCCCCAATCCTAACCTAAATCCCTTGGGACCGGGAGAGTTTCTAAAGGCAGTACCCTAGCATCTATTAGCCTTCTCTCCACCGAAGTCTACTCCGCAAATGTCTCGACAATCTATCTATCTATCTTTAAACACCTCAAACCCTGCATGCAAACCACTGTAATGAAAACGTTATTGAAGCCATTGGCACTTCTTGAATGAACAATCATAATTTTGTTTTTACCACTGATTTGAATTAAGCTGTTATTACTATTGTTATTGTTATTATTATTATTGTTATTATTATTATTATTATTATATGCAGGCTATTATAATGTTACATGCTTTTGCAACATGACATGGAAGATTTAAGTCAATGTTCCGTGTTCCATTTGAAAATAGACTACACATTGACCAAATATATACAGTAGGCTACAAAGGGCCGACATGCAAAACAATTGCCATATTTATATTTAAATTTAAAAAAATGGACTCAAGTAAACGTATATTTCTGCATATCAAAATATAGACTGAGCAACATGCGGGCTTCTTTAATGTATGATTTGTATGTACAATTAATAGTTTATTGCCTAGGAAAATATAATTTTTTGTGTAGGCCTATACAGCACTAATAATAATAATATTATTGCTATTTTGATAGGCTTAATGATAATACCTTGCCAATCTGATTATTCTAAATTAAGACATTTAATTATCAGACATCTGCATTCAAACTATTATGATGATCAGGGGCGCCGCCAGAGATTTTGGGCCCCATGAAAATATATCACATTGGGCCCCACCACCACAGGCCACACCAACCCTGCGCAATTGCTGTAACCACACACCTCCAAAACCCAATCGACCCATTCAAAGCTTTAAATAACTCTACCTTTGCAGGCTTGCAACTCTCTTGTAGTCCAATATTTACTGTATGATATTTACTGACAGTGAGCTGTGAAAATATAACACTGTGCAGACATGCATACAACATTCTGCATACAGTGGAATTCACTATTTGATGCAAGACTGATACCCTCTATAAGAAATGTGCTAAAGGCCATCTTTTAAAGTCTAAATGTAATTGTAATGTTATAATTATTGAATAGAAATGTATCTTAACATTAATGAATAACTTTACCTCTTCAATGAAAATAAATTAACATTATCATCTATAGAATGATATAACAAACAAAATAATAAAATCAGCAGCAGATTTTTGAACTAAATATACATACCAACTAGAAAATAAACAGCTTAAAAGTGGAAATGGAAAACTAATGGAAATGGAAATGAAAAGGCCTGATGGTGGCGCTAGAGGAAAGGTCAAGTGGTCACCAAATTAATAGGTTTCTTCCACTTGGGGTCTTGATTGTGCACAACACATTTTATGGCAATTCAGCCATTTCTTTGAGATATAGCTTGTTCTCAGTCTTGTTCTCAGCCTGTGGGCATCATGTGTGTAGTGATCCAATATCCATAGCCATGCCATTTAACAGTTATCACTGGCCCTTGCTCAGCCTTACTCACCAAGAGCCCAGCGCAGAGCCTTCTTGCTAGCAAAGTCACTGATCAAGTCTTTGATGTCCAGCTTTATAGCTAACTACCTTTCAATGGGCAGCATGGCAAGACTGCAAAGCCTGTCCTGGGACATAGTGGACCTCAAATAGTTTTTTTTAATCAGTTTTAGCTTACCGAAAACTTTCTCACCACAGTCACAGGCAGTGTGCAAAATATACGTAAAGCAATGCACACTTCTCCAAAAATGCTTTGCAGCTGCATCTTACAAATTGCATTCAGGAGACCAAGAGGTCACAAGTTAGGGTGGAAAGTGGTAGCATTAAATGTCGGCTAAAAGAGTAGCGAAATGTAAACACTCAGAATTTTCTGTGACGATATTAAGTAACTAATTTTAGGGGAGCAAAGGTAACCTATTTCACTATGGACTAAGCTAACCGTTTAATTTCCACCACTCACGGACTACACCCACCTTCCTTAGTTATAAATGGTGTGACATACTGTCGCCCTTTCTTTTCTCTCTCCTGTCTTTCTTTTCTTTCTTTAAGTTTTTGGAAGCCAGATTTTTCTTTAGGAAGCTGAGACATGATGCTCCACTGGCACTCCTCACTCGGAATTCACTGCTAGCAAGTACCGTTCGCGCCTGGTTTGGGAGCAGGACCGAACCATTTCATGTAAAATACAGAGGCTCTCTGGATGTTTATTTTTGGCCAAAAACAAGATAAGAAAAATAAACCATTCGTTTTGTTAGTACATTGTAAATAAAATATTATATTAATGATGATAGGTTAATAATTTAATATTGAAAACAAAAATACAAATTCACAATTGTTTTAGGGCCCCTGTCAGTCACAGGCCCTAAGAATCGTCCTAACGTTTCCCTGATGATGCTTATAACATTAATGTCCAGATAAGGATTTTTAATGTTTACATTTTTATTTAACCTTTATTTAACTAGTCAAGTCAGTTAAGAACACATTCTTATTTATTAACTAGGATTCGTAAATGAACAGTTAAATTCAGTCATGAGAAAGCCTGGAGTAGAAGAAACCTATTTTGGTTGACACAGCAAAGGACCATTTGAAAACCATGACCTCACCAGGCGCTCGAGCTCCTTAAAGCCCATACGTCGTGCGCGAGCCCAATAGATGGCAGCTCTCTGTATTCCCCACACTCTCCAACCACAGGAGAGTGAGAGCAACGCGCGCAGAAAACGGACTACAGTATTCCTAAGGAGTTTGGAGTTCAAAAATGAGTATACAGGACTAAACAGCAAGGAATTGAGAAGTAACATACAAGCTGATACTTTGAAAGCTAATTTTCCATTTGAAAACAGCCGGACGTAGGCTATAGGCCAAGACCCCACGGGCGGCGTCCATAAGAGGTAAGAACTTTTTGAAGGGCATACATCTGTGTAAATAATCAGGTTGGACCTGTTAATGAAGTAAAATTATATGTGGCTGTCATTTCCTTGCAACTTTAAACCTCTTCCATTTAAACATTAGAGCAATATGTTGTTCGAGTCTTCTCATTACGCATTCATTACGCATGGAAAGATCTCAACTGAAACTTAGACTTCAACATTATTTCATGACATTTTTTATCTCCGGAATAGTTTATTAAATTAACCCTTTATTCAATTTTTTGGGCGAAATTTGAATAAAGGAGAAGTAATGTAGAAGAAATATCGGCAGGCCCCTGGGCGATATTTAGCCTCCTCGGTGTCTGGGGTGGAACATATAAATCCACGGCAATTAGCATAATGAGGGTCAAATCAGATCCCCAAGGCTATCTGACTTTGTCCACATGGAGATATTAATATTTTGTGTGACGGGAATAATTTAAAGAGCCTTTATAAAGCAATTGTAAACTATATGTAGGCTACGGGCAATGTCACTTATAGGACCTATGAAGAACAACAATATTCAAAAAGGGACATTATTAATCACACACACACACACACACACACACACACACACACACACACACACACACACACACACACACACACACACACACACACACACACACACACACACAGCGACACCGTTCACGTGTCAGAACTGATGACAAATGAATAGCCTAGCAGTTGGAACCCATTTGCACCTACATTAGACGGGTAGACAACAGGGGATCCCTATGCATATATTTAACTGAAGAGCCTTACATATACCCGCCACTGCAAGCCTCCGGGCAGTTGGACGGCAGCCGCAATAGACCAGGAGAAACGGCTCCAATTCAGCTGCAATACTCAGGGAGCTGAATAAATATTTTGAAAAGCACCTTCTGTCCCCGTCCTGGCCTATGTAAAGTGTTCCCTTATGGCCTATGGCATATTCCAGCTTATTGTGAATCATTCTATTGTAAAAATAAAAATGTTAAACCTGTATTTTAGGCCTATGATAATCCCTGTAAATGTCCCAAATTACCTCCTCATTGCAATACTGTATTATTGGCATGGCAAAAAAAATTGAGTGAATTTATAATGCTTCCATCATAAATTATAAATCAAGACTTGAATAGCATTCAAACATAGATATTGATGAATGTTCTTGCACCTGCATTTGGTGACAATAAGAAAGTGAAAATATGGATGATAGCCTATTGATATGACGTATATCCAGGTTATGATCGTTTGATGATAATGATTATTATTATTATCATTATTATTAAGCTTTTATTTCCCATTTGTATAATGTCACTTCATGCGTTCTACATTTCTGTATTACAATTTACAAGCTGAGGTGTTAACCTCGTTAAAGGGGTCTGATACTATCATTTTCTACTGTATTGTTGTGGTACTAATTCCCGCTGTCACCCTTAGGGGTTTTCATTCCCAAGAGCATATCAAATAAAATAATACCGAAGGCTATATCATATTTTCGACATACATAAACTCGATGTAAACCAACTAAACATAGCAAAAAAAATGCAGATTTTAAAACACCTGTTTGAAGGATTTAAATTATATTCAAACACATATTGCTGTAGGCCTAACTAGCCTACTTAAAATGATTATCAAAATACCAACAATGCAGTGTTCCAAATTTTGAACGCACTATGAACGGACATGAAGCTAGGCCAACAACAAATAAAGAAAAAAAACATGATTTGTTAGGACTTTAATGCCCAGGATGCGATTAAATTCTGAACGCACTGACAAACTTTTCAACAGTAGGCCTTACTGGTTAGTGCATACATGTTCATAATTGTTTCGTACTGGGTCCCCGTGGGAATCGAACCCACAACCCTGGCGTTGCAAGCGCCATGCTCTACCATCTGAGGTAAACGGGACTGTTTAAATAAAAATGGTTAGAGTTAGGCTATTATGCACTCTATTTTGCTACTCATTATGTTCAATTACAATAATTTAGCAATTTATAGGACTCTTAATGAAAACATGATTAGAACATTTAATAAATGAGTCTGGTCACACCAATTTATTTTGTGTGCTTTTCCAGAGAAAAGTCCCTGATCATTGAGTAGTTTTCTGTTTCCGCTAGCGCTGTAGAGGCCCTGTATTTGGCATGTTTAGTAGGGCCCACGTCGCTGAGCTATTCAGGCACAACGTCAAGTGCAGAATTAAATGAATGAATATCAATATCAGCATTAATGTTGAGATAACACAGGAGGGTAGGCTAATTATTTCACATAGCCCCTGGGGCTTCAGTGGGGGGGGGCTCTCATGGGAAGGACTGGTTAAATAGCGAGCTCTCCGTGGGAAAAGGGGGTTATAGGTTTAGTGTCTGGCTATGTTTCTCAACGCCGTCATATAATAATGTTACTCTCAGCTTGAATCTTTTTTTGTTATAGCCATATAATAACTGATTTAATATCATGTAATCATGTCCAAATGCGGCTTCACCATTAGGTTATTTGAAGTCTGCTACTGACAGTTTGAATAAAATGGGGGGTAGGTATCCTAGGTTGGAGCGTTGGGCCAGTAACCAAAGGTCGCTGGTTGGAATACCCGAGCCGACAAAGTGAAACATCTGTGGATGTGCCCCTGAACAAGGCACGTAAGACTAATTTGATCCAGGGGGGCCTTGCTACTATGGCTGACCCTGTAAAACAACACATTTCACTGCACCTATCCAGTGTATGTGACAATAAAACGTCTTAAAACATCTTAAATGAATGGAAATAAATAAATGTTTAATATAAATACATAGCCTACACAAAAATGTTCAACAATAACTTAGGCAACTTTTTGTTTGAATCTAGGCCTACATCTGCAGGCTAAGACTTGCTTACTGGTACATAAAATCAACGCTGATATTACTGGTTTTACTAATTCAACAATAACGAATTGTTTGAAACAATAACTTTCCCCTTTGTATTTACAGGTGAGGCAGCCATGCAGCACTACGGAGTGAATGGATATTCTCTCCACGCCATGAACTCACTAAGTGCCATGTACAATCTTCACCAGCAGGCGGCGCAGCATGCCCAGCACGCGCCCGACTACCGGCCGTCCGTGCACGCGCTCACGCTGGCAGAGAGACTGGCTGGTAAGAACTGGTTGCACATTTACTCATTCTACTGCGTAAATCTGTCCATAAATTAGGAATATTTGCAATACAATCAGGCTATCATGCTGTGGGAGGGACAAATATTATGTTGCCTTATGTTCAAAAGGTGTTCTTGAGTTCTATACAATAAACTGTTACATTATTTCAGAAAGGCTAATTGATCAGCATTATCTGACCTGTCCCTCAATTAAATTGGCCCAATCTCTTTTCCTTCAACGGCTGCACATTTCAAGACATAATCCTTGAGGCCCGGTATGGCTCCCAGCACAGGAAGCAGCGGCGCAGTCGCACGGCCTTCACTGCCCAGCAGCTGGAAGCCCTGGAAAAGACTTTCCAGAAGACCCACTACCCTGACGTGGTGATGCGCGAACGCCTGGCCATGTGTACCAACTTACCAGAGGCCCGTGTGCAGGTGAGGATACTACTTAGTCAAAATAAATAAACAATTTCACCTGCATCTTAACTTTCAGTATTGGTTGTGGAGAAGAGGGGGAGTGGGGGTGATGAAGATAAATACTCTTCGTTCCTGGTGGAACATAGGACCATACTAAAGATCTCCAATGTTGTTGGTGGAACATAGGACCATGGTAAAGATCTCCAACGTTGCTGGTCTCGGCTGCTTTTTTCACTTCTGGCCATGACATTTTACGTTTTACATTTTAGTCATTTAGCAGACGCTCTTATACAGAGCAACTTACAGTTAGTTAGTGCATACATGTTCATACTTTTTGACAAGTGGATGTTTTCGAGTTTCCGCTGTCAAAAGTTAAAATGCAATTAATAGAAATTATATTAGTGAGAAAAAATGATGTACACATTTGACACACAAAAGCCATGTAACAAATCACCAATAAGGACATCAGAAGCCTTGGCTATTATAGAGAATAATAGTTTAATACAAAGTGATGAAATTGTGTTGTTACTGTATAACAACTGAAATCCATCCTCTCACCAGGTGTGGTTCAAGAACCGCCGCGCCAAGTTCCGCAAGAAGCAGCGCAGCCTTCAGAAGGAGCAGCTCCAGAAACAGAAGGAGGCCAACAGAGAGGGAGGTGACGAGGAGGAGTCCAAGACCACCGACCCCTCCACCCAGACACCTCCACCTCCCTCCTCCTCCTCCTCCTCCTCCCTCTCGGAGACCATGCGGCCCCAGCCTGCGGAGATGAGTTTGGAGGTGAACGTCACCTCCCCGGAGGCCTCGGACAGCGAGTCGGCTGCGGAGGACAACGGTGAGGGAGAGGAGGAGCTGAAGTGGGAGAGGCTGCAGGAGGACACGCAGAAGCATCAGGGGGAGGTGCAGCAGAGGGGTGCAGGGTTGCAGCCGGGAGGAGGATCTCCATCCTGCAAACGCCTCAGCCCCACACCAGGTGAGAAATCCCACAGACATTGGGCCATTAGACATAAGGATTTATTATACTGTAGATGATTTCCTTAGGAGGCACATATGTCATTTGTTCATTAGTGTGCTTGTCCCCTATCTGCAGGACTTCAATGTATTCGATATTATTATGAATTACTCTTGAAATCGGAAAATCTATCATTCTCTATAAAATAATAAAAACTATAACTAAAATCTCTCTCTCAGACTCTCCCCTGGGCTCTCCCTCCCTCCCCTCCTCCAGCGGTGGCGTGGGCAGCTGTTGTGTGTCCCAAGGCTCCTACGCCTCGTCCCCTCTCAGCCTCTTCCGCCTGCAGGAGCAGTTCCGCCAGCACATGCTTGCCACCAACAACATGGTCCACTACCCCTCCTTCGACATGGGTACTCCCTCCTCCCTGCCCTACCTGGGTATGAACGTCAACATGCCCTCCCCCCTGGGCTCTCTGCCCTGTCAATCCTATTACCAGTCCCTGTCCCAGGCGTCCATGTCCCAAGCATCCATGTCCCAGGCCCAGCAGGTGTGGAACAGCCCCCTGGCGGGTCTCCAGGCCCCTCCGGGCAGCCTGCCCAGCCACAACAGCAAGACGACCAGCATCGAGAACCTGCGTCTGAGGGCCAAGCAGCACACTGCCTCCCTGGGCCTAGACACGCTACCCAACTGACCCCCCAGACTGACCCACCCCCCAGGGCAGGTCAGCTACCTGGGACACAGTCAGATGTTATGACCCCTTCTACTGAACAGACATTATAGATGCTATATCAGTTTTGTACACTGGGACTACATGGGACTGGACGTTAGATCAGTACCCTACCGGACACTACTTATTTGACCCCCTTGCAGGTGAGATGCATAAACCCAGTGCAATCTCACTACTATACTGAACAAAAATATAAACGCAACATGTAATGTGTTGGTCCCATGTTTCATGAGCTGAAATAAAATATGCCAGAAATGTTCCATACGCACAAAAAGCTTATTTCTCTCAAATGTGGTGGTTAAATTTGTTTGCATCCCTGTTAGTGAGCATTTCTACTTTGCCAAGATAATCCATCCACCTGACAGGTGTGGCATATCAAGAAGCTGATTAAACAGCATGATTATTACACAGGTGCACCTTGTGCTGGGGACAATAAAAAAGGACACTAAAATGTGCCGTTTTGTCACACAACGCAATGCCACAGATGTCTCCAGTTTTGAGGGAGTGTGCAGTTGGCATGCTGACTGCAAGAATATCCGCTGTTGTCAGAGAATTGAATGTTAATTTCACTACCAGAAGCCACCTCCAACCTTTTACATCCAACCGGCATCACAACCACAGACCACGTGTGTAACCACGCCAGCCCAGGACCTCCACATCCAGCTTCTTCAACTGCGGGATCATCTGAGACCAGCCACCTGGACAGCTGATGAAACTGAGGAATATTTCTGTCTGTAATAAAGCCTTTTGTGGGGAAAAACGAATTCTGATTGGCTAGGCACCCCTGCCCAGTCATGTGAAATCCATAGATTAGGGCCTAATGAATTAATTTCAATTGACTGATTTCCTTATATGAACTGTAACTAATTGTTGCATGTTGGGTTTATATTTTTGTTCAGTATACTTCCTACCAAACCAGTTGGATCAGAGTCTTCAATGCTACACTCCTAAATCACAAAGCCGTCATCTCGTATGGGGCAAATGCATCATGACCATCTACAGTATATCTGATGATCTCAACAATAGAGCTGGTGAAGGTGACCATAATATTAAAGATTTGCTTTGTAAGCATCCTGAGATAAGGTTTACAATGGCACAAAAATTTGAAATGGTTCAAAGCTTGAACCAAGACTCCAGCCTCAGATGAAAACTCCCATTCAAACATTTACAACAGGACAGACTGGCCAGTTCAATAGCTTACAAATCCTGCAATGCCCTGTACCTGGCAGATGGACAGTACTTCCTGTTTTAGAGCTACATCCATAGAGGAAGAGGCAATGCAAGATGGTTCACTCCGCCCAAAATCTGTCCACGAAAACAAAACTAGGATGTGAGGAATTTTTGTATGGAGGTCAATGAATGTCGAATTTGGTAAACAAAATATTTAATTGCTAATAAGGCTTATTTGATCGAATAGCAGTTTCATAATGTTTAGGTTGTTATGAATACACTGATATAAATGGATGCAGGTGGCATTTCGGCAAAAAAATACTGTATGCGTATCTGCCCTCTCATTGGCTAGAATGGTCCTACCTGATCTTACCTCCTCCCGTCTGCCTTCCATCTTTGAGGATATGTATTTCTATTGTTAGAGCAGTCACTAGACTATCTAGTCAATATAATAGATAAACTTTGCTACATCCCACCTGCAAGAATTTATTCCACATTGTACTGTAAATATCCCTCCATGTTTGTTTCCATCCCATCTGCTTGGTTAGGGAGTATAAGTCGGTGTCTCCTTTTGTGTCAAGGACTATTTTTGAATTGTTCCATTGTGGCTTAATGCAAAGAACCCACAGTAGAATGAGCCAATACCTGCTGGGTACAGATTACAGTCTATGGAATCCTACAGGGGGAACAGAGCGACGTTCAAATATGCAACTGTTCAACCTATGTTATGTACGCCTGGGTGCCAGGCTATTTCTGCGTTCAAGAGCATTGGTACATCCTTAAAAAGACAGCGACAAAAACTTAGACTAAAGCAGAAACGGACTGGCACCCAGGCCATAGCTACAGTATATGTATTTTATCATTGTAGATTCCAGACATGTATTTCTCAATTGTTTACTTCAATGTGAGTAATTCATCTGTTAAAATGCAAGGGAATAAACCACATGTATGAAGACTGATTGGTTAATGAAATCGTTCTTTTAGAGGTTTATTAAAATTATGCAAATTACAATTTATGAATGGTTTAACCAAGTAATTTTGTGAACACATCACAGGCCACAGAGGACAACGCTGGTTTGATCTCTTGTGTTGTACGGGGCAGACATTTTCGAAAGCTAGTTTGGCACTTAGGGCCACCGTACTTTCCAGAGCTTTGGGACAATGGGTGACTACCTGGTGAAGCATCTAGGTCAGAGAGGCTTGCCAGACTACCAGAACAACTCCTGAACCGTGGAGCATCACACAGCAGGAGGCTTCCCCCATCACCCCACAGCGTCACATCACATGCATGCATACATAGGCATGCACACACACGTACGAACACACAATTAATGCAATACGAACTACACTGAAAAAATATATAAATGCAGCATTGTTAAAGGCTTTGGTTTTTACATTTTTGTTTTGAGGTTGATGAAAATGTGGGTTAGCACAACAGAAGAATTTCTGCACAAACTGTCAGAAACAGTCTCAAGGAAGCATGCTCGTCGTCCTCACCAGTGGGAAACCGACTTCAGTGGGAAAACGCTCACCTTCGATGGCCAATTTGTGGGCAGAAATAAAAGCTGAAATAAATCATTCTCTCTACTATTATTCGGACATTTCACATTCTTAAAATAGTTTACATATACCTTAGCCAAATACATTTAAACTCTGTGTTTCACAATTCCTGACATTTAATCCTAGTAAAAATTCCCTGTCTTAGGTCAGTTAGGATCACTACTTTATTTTAAGAATGTGAAATGTCAGAATAATAGTAGAGAGAATTATTTCTTTCAGCTTTTATTTCTTTCATCACATTCCCAGTGGGTCAGAAGTTTACATACACTCTATAAGTATTTGGTAGCATTGCCTTTAAATTGTTTAACTTGGGTCAAACGTTTCGGGTAGCCTTCCACAAGCTTCCCACAATAAGTTGCGTGAATTTTGTCCCATTCCTCCTGACAGAACTGGTGTAACTGAGTCAGGTTTGTAGGCCTCCTTGCTCGCACATGCTTTTTCAGTTCTGCCCACAAATTGTATATAGGATTGAGGTCAGGGCTTTCTGATGGCCACTCCAATACCTTGAATTTGTTGTCCTTAAGCCATTTTGACACAAATTTGGAAGTATGCTTGGGTTCATTGTCCATTTGGAAGACCCATTTGCGACCAAGCTTTAACTTCCTGACTGATGTCTTGAGATGTTGCTTCAATATATCCGCATAATTTTCCTTCCTCGTGATGCCATCTATTTTGTGAAGTGCACCAGTCCCTCCTGCAGCAAAGCACCCCCACAACATTATACTTCCACCCCAGTCCCTTCCCCCTTTTTCCTCCAAACATAACGATGGTCATTATGGCCAAACAGTTCTATTTTTGTTTCATCAGACCAGAGGATATTTCTCCAAAAAGTCTTTGTCCCCATGTGCAGTTACAAACCGTAGTCTGGCTTTTTTATGGCGGTTTTGGAGCAGTGGCTTCTTCCTTGCTGAGTGGCCTTTCAGGTTATGCCAATATAGGACTTGTTTTACTGTGGATATAGATACTTTTGTACCTATTTCCCCTAGCATCTTCACAAGGTCCTTTGCTGTTGTTCTGGGATTGATTTGCACTTTTCACACCAAAGTAAGTTAATCTCTAGGAGACAGAACGCATCTCCTTCCTGAGCGGTATGACGGCTGCGTGGTCCCATGGTGTTAATACTTGCATACTATTGTTTGTACAGATGAGCGTGGTACCTTCAGGCGTTTGGAAATTGCTCCCAAGGATGAACAAGACTTGTGGAGGTCTACAAGGTTTTTTCTGAGGTCTTGGCTGATTTCTTTTGATTTTCCTATGATGTCGAGCAAAGAGGCATGGAGTTTGAAGGTAGGCTGAAATACATCCACAGGTACACCTCCAATTGACTCAAATCCCTCTAAAGCCATGACATAATTTAATTTAATAATCTGGAATATTCCAAGCTGTTTAAAGGCACAGTCAACTTAGTGTATGTAAACTTATGACCCACTGGAATTGTGATATAGTGAATTATAAGTGAAATAATCTGTCTGTAAATAATTGTTGGAAGAATTACTTGTGTCATGCACAAAGTAGATGTCCTAACCGACTTGCCAAAACTATAGTTTGTTAACATGAAATCTGTGGAGTGATTGAAAAATGAGTTTTACTGACTTCAACCTAAGGGTATGTAAACCTCCGACTTCAACTGTATATTAGGGCCTAAAGAATTTATTTCAATTGACTGATTTCCTTAAATGAACTGTAACTGTAAAAATGTTGCATTTATAGTTTTGTTCAGTGTAACTACACATCCCTCCCAAATACACGATCACTGTTAACACGTCACACATTAAACTACACAGTTAACTTCCCATGTTACACCCAACACCCAATTATTCGGCGCAAACATGCACAGAGCTAAAGTCCCAGTTTAAGGACCCTCATCTCAAACAGCCACACACACAGCCCATGCCACTTGTTCTTTGAATGCAGAGTAACTAATCCTAAAGGAAATGACTGAAGCAGGGTGTCAGGCTCTAAAGAGTCCCCATTCCCCCTCCTCCACTCCCCTTCTCGACCCTGTCAGTCGAGGTTTGGCTGCACCAAAACAGAATGCTTTGCCATAAGAAGGTTACCTTGGTTAGAGTAAGATGAAATAGAACGGAAAGGGTTCCTAGAGTCAGCAAAGTTCAGATACCTGTTTACCACGGTTCCACCCTCTCACTCCCCGTCTCACTCCCTTCAACAACCCATAAGATCAGGAATCTCTATAACCCTCTTTATGTAACGGAAGGATATCAAGTTGCGGAGTACTGTACATAAAAACATTATTATTCTTATTTTTTATTTTAAAAAAATCCTAAGTCATTACAAATCATTTGTTTATATTAAAAATCCTGCCAGAGAAATATTGGGATGTTCAAGTCTGTGTGATTATGTGGTCATGTTACGTTAATCAGTGGGGTTTGTGCATGTACACACATTTGTATATCGTGAGTTTGTGTGTGGACTGGTTAATGTGAATGCTGTGTGTGTGTGTGTGTGTGTGTGTGCGTGTGTGTGTGTGTGTGTGTGTGTGTGCGTGTGTGTGTGTGTGTGTGTGTGTGCGTGTGTGTGTGTGTGTGTGTACGGCACTGCTAAGCCACTGAAGGAAGGTTTCCATGAGCTCTTTGATGTGTATCTGGGTAATGTGCTATTAGAGGGATTTTCCTCGTTGACAGCTCAGAGAATGTGTGGAGGAATTGCAATGCCAGCAGTCTAAGAGAATGCTGGAAACAGGATTAGGATCATATTCTGGCAGCGGCTGTCACCTTATCAATGGGCTAAGGTTCCCTGGGTGACAGCCCTCCTTCTCTGCCCGGCTAAAACCTTTAGTGGGCCCATAAAGGGAGTGAAAGAGGGGAAAAAAACAATGATTAAATGAATGGTGTGCTATTATTTGGGTTGTGCTGGGACTGTGCTGGCCTCAGGGGGGTATTGTGTTGGGAGGTCTAGGGGGCATGGATTTGGAGGGAAGGGTGGGGGGACGAAGGGGTGCTGGGTGAATGACTGGGGTCTGGGAAGTTATGCTGCATTCATAAAATCTCGTAAATTGGTAAATACCAGCAAGCGACTAGGAAAAATACACTTGAATTCCCCTCAAACTGGTAATTTCTAGTGGGAAACTCATCTATCATCTCTGAGGGCCGACTTCTCCCACATGTTAAACTCTGACATGACATACTAAAGGAAATTACCCACATAACCGCATTTTCAGCAGTTATTATTATTAAAATATTATTTATAAAAACAATCAGTTAATATGTTTTTTGAAACACTATAATTTGTTTATGAGCATGACAGCTGTAATTTCAGTTTATGGTTGACACAGTTTGTTTGTCAATTAGCCAATTAGCGTTCTCAACGAGTTCAAAGCCTGTGAACCCACAATACATTGCGCCCAGTTTACACGCAGTATTTTCAGAGTTCCCCACTTGTTATGACGCCACATTACACACGCACGCACGCACAAAAACACAAACCCAATCCATTGGCTGTGCATAAGGGTGGGTTGTTATACTGATGCTATCGGACAGGGAGGAGGCAGGCTTGGCAGTGTCCCCACACGGAGGAACAGTAGCAGGTGTATAGTGAAGAACAGCGTCCTGTGAACGTAGACTTTTAGTAGAACATTACTCCCTTACTGTATCAGTCATGCATGTAATACATTTTTTTTGTAGAATGATTCATTGTAGATGTTTGAGCTCTATTGCTGTCTGAATAATCCAGTGATATTTACAGTAAAATCACTGACGTTTGGTCCACTCAGGAAAGTAAGTAGTGGCCAATTAGATGGGTTGAGTATACAGATGTAGGATCTCAATTTGATCACGCTGTTGCAGGAGAACTTTTCTGCAATGCATGCCATTTTCAACGTGTAGGGTATTTGAAGTTTAAAAAGGTTTATGAAGTTCGTATTTTCCACTTTGACATTTCAGACTTCCCTTACGAATATATCAACACCTACAAAAATGTTGATTAATTATAATCCACATTTCCTGTTGCTGCAGGATTATTTTCCTTCTGTAGCAAACAGGTTCAAATGATGATCCTATATCTGTGCTCAACTAGATGGGTTGTGTTGAATTTACTCAACTAGATAGTTTACTAGATGGGTTGTGTTGAATTTACTCAACTAGATAGTTTACTAGATGGGTTGTGTTGAATTTACTCAACTAGATAGTTTACTAGATGGGTTGTGTTGAATTTACTCAACTAGATAGTTTACTAGATGGGTTGTGTTGAATTTACTCAAATAGATAGTTTACTAGATGGGTTGTGTTGAATTTACTCAACTAGATAGTTTACTAGATGGGTTGTGTTGAATTTACTCAACTAGATAGTTTACTAGATGGGTTGTGTTGAATTTACTCAAATAGATAGTTTACTAGATGGGTTGTGTTGAATTTACTCAAATAGATAGTTTACTAGATGGGTTGTGTTGAATTTACTCAACTAGATAGTTTACTAGATGGGTTGTGTTGAATTTACTCAACTAGATAGTTTACTAGATGGGTTGTGTTTGACAAGAGAAAATAGAAGAGGTGCAGTGAAATGTGTTCTTCTACAGGGTCTGCCATAGTGGTACAGCGCCCCTGCAGCAAATTAGGGTTAAGTGCCTTGCTCAGGGGCACATTGACATATTTTTTTCACTTTTTTTTTTCTTCATGTTGTTGGCTCTGGTATTCGAACCAGCAACCTTATACGGTTACTGGTCCAACTCTCTAAGCATCAGGCTACCTGTATTCATATGCATGTGAATGCATCCACAGCCAAGACTGCCGGATTACTTCACCGACTTCTCCGCTGAGAACGAGAAACGTCACCATGACAGGGGTCAAAGGTTAGCACTCTCCCCCCCGCAAGGACTGGGTCCATATGTCTGGAGCTTTTTGCCAATGAACTTCTTTCTACATAGCATTAGTGTTAAACAAGGAGAACCATCTGAATACACAACCACTTTGTTATAAAGACAATCCCACACATGACCACTTGTATGCATTCAGCACAGGTCCTTAGAATTAGAACATCTTAGTTTCTGAGAAGGATCTGATGTTGACTCTTAGCACAACTCACTCAACAAACTCCATTCATTTGTTTCCTGACTTCATTTATTAAAAGGAAAGAGTCACCCATTTTGAATGTTATATGAAGTAAAACTCTACATACCGGCAGTATTTCTGCCTGCTTGAACACCAATAGCTCAGATAAACATAAAACAGGAAATTACTACGGGAATCGATAGAACATTGCTCAGAGACGCACAAAAACGATATAACATTCAAAATGGGTGGATCTTTCCATTAAGCAAGGTCAACCCAAAACAGTTTACAACCTCTGCTCACAACTTAACCTCACAAGCCTCGATTACTTAAAATCAAGGACAGAAGAACGTCAAAGGGTTAAGGTTAGGACTGGTTAAGGTCAGGGTATGGGCTGCTACTACTTTCCCTTTAAAGCAGGGGTGTCAAACTCAATTCCTGGAGGGCTGTACGTATGCTGGTTTTAGTTATTTCCTTTCAATTTGTGTCCTATTAAAGCCGTAGACAACCAGGTGAGGGGAGTTCCTAACTAATCAGTGACCTTAATTAATCAATCAAGTACAAGGGAAGAGTGAAAACCTGCAGACACTCGGCCCTCCATGGAATGGGTTTCCCAAACTCGGTCCTGGGGCCCCCCCTGGGTGCATATTTAGTTTTTTTCCTTAGCACTAGACAGCTGATCCAAATAATCAAAGCTTGATGGTGAGTTGGTAATTTGAATCAGCTGTGTATTGCTAGGAAGAAATCATGCACCTGGCGGGGGTGGGGGAGGACCGAGTTTGTGAAACCATGCTACAGAGCAGGGCCCGTATCCCTAAAGATTCTGAGAATCCTCTCAGAGAGCTCCTAACTTAACCTAAAAATTCCTTGCCAGGAGTTTTAGCTTAGAAGTGATTCCAGAACATTTTCAGTGAACTCTGAGCAAGGAATGGATGGAAAATCCTATCTTAGTGAGGAGGTGTGGTTGACCCTGTTGCTAGGTATGAGTCATCATTTCAAAAGCCGTGATTGGTTGATCCTACAAGTTTGATGAAAATGAAGTTTTGGTGATAATGAGCAAAGGATGTACCCTCAAATCAATAAACATAATTATACACTCTAATCTTATGCAGACTGTAATTGTAAATAATATTTCACATTCAAGAAAATATCTGGAAAATGAATAGTAAGCTGTAGGGGTTATAGCCTAACATTAATACCATCAAAGTTCTCAAATGACATGGGGCTACAGCTTGCCTGAAATGTAAATTTGTGAAGTTTGCCCTGTAAGGCAGTCCACTCTGGGCTAGGTTCCCCTGTGGAATGTGAATATCTTCTTCACCACCATCCTCATCGTTGTCTTCATCCTCATCCTCATCGCCATCCTCCAGAGGTTCTGCAATCTGTCTAACCTTGCAAATATTGTGTAATATTGCACAGGCTATGATGACTTTGCTGACTTTTTCAGGCCTCAGCCGCACCTCTCCGTGGAGAACATGAAAGCGCCTCTTAAGCTGGCCTATGCCACGCTCCACCACCGCTCTTGTTGTCTTCTGGGCCCTACAATAGAATACAGACCTTTAATTATTTAATGGAAATATTGCACTACTTGGATGCTCTAACATATTGCTTGCATTTCATTTCCATGATTTTTGTATTGTTTGGCTTAACTGTTATAGTTTAGTTGGGGCCCTTGGCGTGGCTGGAGGTAAGGTGTAAGGAGCCATGGTTTGCATGGGTAGCCACTGTCCCCTAACAAGTGGCAATTAGCTGGCACATAGCGTCTCTCAAAAAGCTGTCTGATGCCACTCTCGGAGAGCACTCTCGCATCATGTGTGGAGCCTGGCCATTTAGCCACAATGTCCAAAATCTTACAGGCCGCATTGAACACTATTTGCACATTGATGCTGTGGAAATTCTTCCTGTTAACAAAGACAGCCTCGTCCTCTGATGGCGCAATTATTCTCACATGTGTTCCATCAATTACACCCACAACACCAGGGAATCCTGCAATGTCCATAAATACCCTTTTATGTGTGTGTAAAGTGCGGGCATCCAGCGGGAATGAAACAAATTGTGTCACAATATTAGGTTGTGACAAAGCTGTCAGTGTTTGGGTGATGACTCTGCTGACGGAGGATTGGGACAGACCCAAGTCATCACTGCTGCATTGTTGCATTTTCCCTGTTGCCAAATACCTCAGGGTTGTGATTACTTTCTTCTCCGGTGTAATAGCGTTGTGGCGTCGAGTTGGTGAAGTAATTGCATCTCTAAGGAGATCCACCACAAACATGATTCCTGCACGATCCAATCTGTAGCGTCTCAATAATTCCCTGTCATCCAGTGTTTGCAGGACATCTCTCCTGCCTCCTCTGTTGGCCATTTTGTGCAGCAGCTTAGGGGAACTCCTAAGCCACTAAAAGTCATCTTCCCTGCTCTTAGCAGATCTCGCCTTAGGAGCCCTTTTAAGCGCTAGGAATCTTGAGGAATAGCTTTTATATTAACTGGGATTTTCATGTCACTTTTAGGGGAAATTCTAAGAAAACGTCATGACTCTGAGAATTTTCTTAGAATTTGGCCGCTAGGAGCCACTTTTTGCACAAAAATTCTTTAGGGATACGGGCCCAGTAGTTCCCAAGCATTTTTTAACTCTGGTACACCTTCTCATCTGATCCTACTGCAAATCAGACATTTTCTGTGACAGACGTCTTTTTATACATTATATAAGGTATATTTGAACTATTTTCATAGTTCCTAACGAATGATTATTCATTTGTGTGTAGAGCACCCAGTGAATCCGAGCTAGAAGTAGATTTTTTTAGCTCTGGTAAAATAGGTATTTTGTTTTAAATGGTTTTGGGCTACAGACAAGCGTTATTTTTGGCATTGTAAAGGTGCAACCATGCACACAAAGCCATGCTCTGTTTGTTTTTATGACAGAGGCTTTGGTACAGCTAAGCTTTGCCTAGTTGCCTTGCCAGTTCTAACGGTTCTCACAGGCGAACTACAAGTGACTGGTTGTGATGTAAGCCCCTCAAACTATACAAATGTAACAACAGCCCGAGACCACAAGACATGAAACAACGATACAGATGTAACTGATGCTCCAAAGACAAAATTCCACCTGCATTTCACAGGTCACGTTTATAAGTGTGTGTTACCAAAAATAATCAATATTAGGAAAAGTTTTTTGCGGCACACCTGAGAGTTCCTCAAGGCACATCGGTTGAAAACCACTGCTATATAGCATCACCAAGACAAACTGATCCTAGACCTGCTACTAGGCCAACCCCTACGGAAGAACCACCAAGACTCCCTCCACCAGCGGCGTATAGTAACTCCCAGGTCTACTCACTTGTTTGAAACAATACTTTCACAATACGGCGTAAGGAGTTTGATTGTTGGCCGACAAATTCTATAATTCTCGGAATTCCAGATTAACACGCAAAAGCTAAATCCTGCTCTGAAAAGTGGATGAGACGGCCTGTATCTGCAGGCTTCACTAGCGGCTCCCCAGCTTTGTACCACCGAGAACCTCTCCTTTCTCCCCCTGCCTTCTGTGCTAATCCTGACACGCACTGTCTGCATTTTTGACTGTACGTGTATAAGCGCATTTGCAGCGCATTTATCTCCCCAATGTAAACCAATTTGGCTATTAAGGCCAAGCATGCTGCCAGAGGGATGAAAGGAAAAACTCCCTACCTAGCAGATTGCGCAAGAGGGGGAAGAGATGTTGAGGTAGTGAGAAGAGCGGGATGGAAAGAGGGAGGGGATGACGAGAGGAAGGGGGGGGGGGGTTGATGAACGCCTGAAAGCAGCAGAAAAAGGGAACCGGAACAATAAAAAAAAGTGTCCCTTGTCCAGAGGGGAAGCTTTTCATCATTGGAATAGCGGCTCTTAAAAGCGCTAGAACCTGGATCATGGAATTGTTGAGTCACAGAATCGTAGGAAATCATTCAGAGCTCTCCGCTAATCCAGTCACAGAGAAATCGTTGGCCATATACTTTCAAGAGATCGCAGCCCCTGTGGAAGAAGAAGCACTGTGCCTGGGCTGGTGCATTGAAAAAAAACTATCTTATTCCACTTGTGCTACTTCATGTACACCTGTGTCAGCTGTCTGGTAATCTCCCCATTCCTCTCCTCCCTCCAGATGCTGCCTCTTCCGAAAGGGGAGTAATGGTGGTTGAAATGGACCAAAAAGTCCTAAAAGCTGCCAATCTCACTCTAATGTCCCTTTGGAAGTGGCTTTCAGGTCTCAGAGGCAGAACTCCTGGAGTCGTGCTGCGACAGACATTACCTGCGAGCCTACGGCACTAGAACGACCGCGGGGCTCTTTGGTCCCTGAAATGGCACATTAAGACAGAACCATCTTAGTTTAGTTGGGGCGATATCGTGTTTTTATTTGTTTGTGCCAGAGTGGGTGTGAATGGGTTGGTATGGCTTTTGAAGTACCTGATCTCATAGCCTGAGGTTTCTGTAAATGAGGTGTTTGGACCTCTAACCAATGAGCCATGACCCTGCTAGAAGCACTGCTAGATGTTCAATTTTCTTGGTCGGGAGCCAGGTAAAGCTGCAGTCGAGTGTTGAGCTCTAACTTTTCTCGTAGTACGGTGTCCATATCAGGACAGCCTTAGTCTCTGTTCTGCTGAGATGGACAACATACGTCAGGTTTCAGTCTTAGTAAAGGCCGTAAAGGTTTTAGTCCGAGCAGGGCCAGACCAAAGATTGATAAATCAGTACGAAAACAGCCGTATGTGGTGTGGTAGCAGGTACTTCTACCTCTCTGAGCATGATAGCAGAGGACCACTAGAGGAGCTATACTAAACACTTTACAAGTCATTAACAAATTATAATACATATTATTAAACAATGACATCATCCTGATTACAGTTTGAAATCAAGCATGCTGCGAGAGAGAGCGAGAGAGAGTGTCACTGTAGGGATTTGAAAACAATGTCAAGTTCTGAAGAGACCTGAAAGATACATACTGTTATTGAGGCAAAGCAGTAATCACTCAGACACACAGGGGCAATTATCTGTGGCACCAAGATGGAGAGAGGAGGGCAAAGATAGAGATGAGAGAGAAGGAGAGCAAAGAAGGAGAGAGGAGACCAAGGATGGCAATTGGTAAAATGAGACAAGAATATAAAAAGAGTACAGACAGTTAAAGGTACAGGAGGAAGAGTACAGATAGTTAAAGGTAGAGGAGGAAGAGTACAGACAGTTAAAGGTACAGGAGGAAGAGTACAGATAGTTAAAGGTAGAGGAGGAATAAAGGTGGAAAGGGGGAGGGAGATGGAGAGGTGGAAAGCTATGGCAAAGAGGGGCAACACTAAAGAGTAAGGGGCAACACTACAGAAAGTGGCAACACTAGAGTAAGGGGCAACACTACAGAAAGTGGCAACACTAGAGTAAGGGGCAACACTACAGAAAGTGGCAACACTAGAGTAAGGGGCAACACTACAGAGTAAGGGGCAACACTACAGAGTAAGGGGCAACACTAGAGTAAGGGGCAACACTACAGAGTAAGGGGCAACACTACAGAGTAAGGGGCAACACTAGAGTAAGGGGCAACACTACAGAGTAAGGGGCAACACTACAGAGTAAGGGGCAACACTAGAGTATATATACATTAGATATGTCCTATATGATGGCCTGAGTAACAGAGCCAGACTGCATCTTCATTTTATAGAGTGTCTGATGTTAGCGAGGCGCTAGCTAGCTAGCACCTCATATCTTAATGGCAGAGGGAGCACAATTTCTCCCTGTTCATGCTACATTGGCTGAGCTATTAGATAGGAGTGTTAGTGATTGACTGGGGAGGAGAGTAGCAGAGATTTTTACTATAGTCCTGGGTTCATTCTCACAGCCCACTAATGAACAAGACAGTCAACCATTGTTGGTCTTAAAATTAAGAAATCATAGTCAACACATGATTTTAATAATTCTGTTTGATGCAATTTTAAAGAGTGTTGTCTTTGGTAGTATTCAATTGCAGCATTACTGAGATGTACATAAATTACAATATTATAACTCAGATATGCACTGCAATGTAATGCTTTTAGGTGTCACGTATGGTAGACACTTGACCTCAGTGTGAACATGATAAATGTGCTCATTCCTAAATCTTCCACACGAACGGCATAGAGGGCTATATGTTAATAGTTGTTTAATTTGACATACAAAAAAATACATTTTAGTCATTTAGCAGACACTTATTCAGAGTGACTTACAGTTAGCGCATTCATCTTAAGATAGCTAGGTGGGACAACCACATCATGCTTATTTATATCACAGGCATAGAAAGTACATTTTGACTCAATAAAGTAGCCATCAGTAGAGTAAAAGCATATGTTGATTATAATTGACAAATACCAAGTACTTTCTTATTTGATTAGTGTTCCCTTACATTATTAGTGATGTAATAAATGCTTTAAAACTGCTTGATAGGACGGGTCCCAGTAACCATTCTCTTTCTGTCCATTCGACCACTCCGTCGCTCATGTCGTCTTCTCTCTGACCAGCATCTCCACCTCTCTCATGAAGCGCAGACAGAGCTCATCCTGCCAGGGCAGGGCCACACACTGGACGGCCACAGGAAGCCCCTCTCCACCAGTCACTGCCTGTAGACACACACGAGTCAGTCTCAACCAATGATGTGCAGATCACAGGGCTGATCTAGGAAAAGTTCCAACCCTAGTAATCTAAAAGGCTAAACTGATCCTATATCAGCACTCCTTCTCCGAGAAGCTTTTTGAATATGTGCCCTGTGATCTGAACTCTGCAACACAGCAACCAGGACCTCCATCTACAGGTTACATGTGGAACTGCAGCCTAAGATTAACAGGTTAGTAGCTACATGAAGATGTACATTCATGAATAATTATGAGACCATAGTCAGGCTACAGGTTGTGCCATCTGCCATGGGTAGAATGGCCACGTCAAGCCTAAATGTAAAGATGTTTGGAAAGGGCTAAATATACTGTATATATTTTCGGAGGAAGAGTTTGTAACTCAACCTTTTTGTAGAGCTTGTCCCAGAGGTCCCCATAGTTGCCCTTGTAGTGCCCGAGTTCTTCCTCATCCTCTGCTGTAACCGTGGAGACAGGAACCACCCCAGCAGGGAAGTTAAGGAGATTGTAGAGAACGGTGTAGGTGAGCGCACCTGGAAAGAGAGAGAGGAAACAACTTTCTGGCATGACTAAGTCTAAAGAAAAGTCTCAAACCCCCAGTAAATCTTTGAGTGACTCCTAAGTAAATTATGCAAGCTTACTTGGACAACAACACAAAATCAACTCTAAGCACAAACAGTTAACTTCCTATGCTATAAAGACTAACCCAAATCCCATTTCATAAGGTGTTAATTTGCAAGAGAGAAGAAAGATGGGTAGAGTACAGGTGAGCTTGCCAGGGTAGTTGTGGTTGTAGGCTGGACCCATCATGGGACACAGCAGCACATCCAGCTCACACCTCCTCCACTCTGCAATCACCTCATGCATGTAGTCCTTAGGACAGACAGAGAACATCATTTCCATCAGAACATTGACACTCACAGCCTTCTCACCAAAGCTAGATAACTCTACCGAACAAAAATTATAAAACGCAACATGCAACAATTTCATTTATTTTACTGAGTTACAATTCATATGAGGAAAATCATCAGTCAACTGAAATAAATGTATTAGGCCCTAATATATGTATTTCACATGACTGGGAATACAGATGAATCCGTTGGCGTGTGAATCAGATAACCACCATTTGCCTCATGCAGCATGACACATCACCTTCTCATAGAGTAGATCAGGCTGTTGATTGTGGCCTGTGGAATGTTGTCCCACTCCTCTTCAATGGCTGTTCGATATTTCTGGATATTGGTGGGAACTGGAACAAGCTGTCGTACACGTCGATCCAGCGCATTCCAAACATGCTCAATAGGTGAGATGTCTTGCAGGCCATGGAAGAACTGGGACATTTTCAGCTTACAGGAATAGTGTACTGATCCTTGCTACATGGGGCTGTGCATTATAGATAGATACTTTATTGATCCACGAGGGGAAATTTCTTTGTCAATCAGCTACGAAAAAAACACAGGGCAGGTGCAAAATGCCAGAACGAAAATACACAAAAGACAGATACATGACACACAGTGCGGCAGTATGAAAAAGTATAAAAATACAAGAAGTCTGGAGTGCAGGAAGCTATAAAAAGACATTACATATTCAGCCATTCACCCATACTATGCACACTATACATTGTTAGTGTTCGGTGAAAAAAAAAGAAAATATTGCAAGTTGATATAGATAAATATGGAATATTTGCATGGTTAACTATACTATACAGGTCGATGGCAGAGAAATACTTAAATAGCGAAATGTGCGTATGATATAAGTGAGGGTAATAATAGTTTACTTAATATACAGTCTGGTTAAATGAACAGGTAAGTGAACATTTGCATGGTTATATTAACTGTACAGGTAAATGACAGGAAGAGATACTTAAATAGCTAAATGTGCGTATGATATAATTTAGGGTAATACAAATAATAATAATTCCCTTAAAATACAGTCCTTAGTGCAGGGTTTAATTACAGATAAATGCACATATTGCACATTTGATATACTAAAAGCAATGAAAAAATATACTAATGTACAGTCCTGAGTGAATGACTACATAAGTTCAGTCCAAGAATGACTTGCAATATTGCACGTGATATAACAACTGTACATGAATATGTATATACAGTCCTGAATGAATAAGTCCTGAGTGAATGAGTGATTTCAGACCAGAGTTACTCACGGACGGATGCCTAATTGTTAAACTAGGTCCTACAGTTCCAGGTCTATGTTGCCGACGGCACGGCACCCCGATGAGGCATTAAATAGTCTAATAGCCGCTGGCAGGAAGGACTGTAGCGCTCTCTGGCACACCGTGGTGGGATCAGTCTGTGACAAAGTGCTCCTCTGCATCATAACCATGGCATGCAGAGGGTGGGTGACGTTGTCCATGATGGCCAGCAGTTTGGCCAGGATCAGTCTCTCCTCCACCTCCTCTAGAGAGTAAAGGCTAATCCCCAGAACAGAGCTAGCCTTCCTGATCAGCTTATTTACCAGAGAAGCATCACCAGCCTTTATGTTGGCGTCTCAGCACACCACTGCAAAACAGACTGGTAGAAAGTATGCAGTAGTTTACTAGACAAGTTGAAGGACCTGAGCCTCCTGAGAAAGTAGAGTCAGCTCTGGCCCTTTCTGTACAGGGCCCAGGTGTTATCAGCCCATTCCAGCCTGTTGTCCATATGGACTCCCAGGAACTTGTATGACCCAACCATTTCCACATCCATCCCCTGTATAGGGACTGCAGTCGGTTGGGCCTTGGTTCTCCTGAAGTCCACCACCATCTCCTTTGTTTTGCTGATGTTGAGCTGAAGATAGTTCTGCTCACACCACACCACAAAGTCATCGATTGTGCTGAAACATGTGGTGATGGTGGCGGATGAATGGGCCTCTGGATCTCATCACGGTATCTCTGTGCATAAAATGCAATTGTGTTCGTTGTACGTAGCTTATGCCTGCCCATACCATTACCCTACCGCCACCATGGAGCACTCGGTTCACAATTTTGACATCAGCAAACCACTCACCCACACAACTCCATACACGTGGTCTGCGGTTGTGAGGCCGGTTGGACGTAGTGCTAAATTCTTTAAAACAACGATGGAGGCGGCTTATAGTAGAGAAATTAAAATATCTGGCAACAGCTCTTGTGGAAATTCCTGCATCAGCATGCCATTTGCACACATACACTACATGGCCAACAGTTTCTTTGTATGTATGGATGACTTGGGTTGTTACCAACATCTGGTGAAAATTTCATGTCAACTGAGAAAAATGGTGACGTGTTCAATACTTATTTCACCCGCTGTATATATACAGTGCATTCGGAAAGCATTCAGACCCCTTGACTTTATCCACATTTTGTTACGTTACAGCCATTTTCTAAAGACTACTTAAACTGTTTTTTTCCCCTCAATCTACACACAATACCCCATAATGACAAAGCATAAACAGGTTTAGAAATGTTTATAAATTAATTTTTTTTAAACAGAAATACCACATTTACGTAAGTATTCTGACCATTTACTCAGTAGTTTGTTGAAGCACCTTTGGCAGCGATTACAGCCTCGAGTCTTCTTGGGTATGACGCAACAAGCTTGGCACACCTGTATTTGGGGAGTTTCTCCCATTCTTATCTGCAGATCTTCTCAAGCTCTGTCAGTTTCGATGGGGAGAGTCGCTGCACAGCTATTTTCAGGTCTACAGAGATGTTAGATCGGGTTCAAGTCCTGGCTCTGGACATTGAGACTTGTCCCGAAGCCACTCCTACGTTGTCTTCGCTGTGTGCTTAGGGTCATTGTCCTGTTGGTAGGTGAACCTTCACCCCAGTATGAGGTCCTGAGTGCTCTGGAGCAGGTTTTCGTCAAGGATCTCTGCACTTTGCTCCATTAATCTTTCCCCACGATCCTGAATAGTCTCCCAGTCCCTGCCGCTGAAAAACATCCCCACAGCATGATTCTGCCACCACCATGCTTCACCTTAGGAATGGTGCCGGGTTTCCTCCAGATGTGATGCTTTGCATTCAGGCCAAAGAGTTCAATCTTGGTTTCATCAGACCAGAGAATCTTGAAGATGGGTTCTTGGTCACCTCCCTGACCAAGGCCCTTCTCCCCCAATTGCTCAGTTTGGCCAGGCAGCCAGCTCTAAGAAGAGTCTTGGTAGTTCCAAACTTCTTCCATTTAAGAACGATGGAGGCCACTGTGTTCTTGGGGACCTTCAATGCGGTAGACATTTTTTGGTACCCTTCCCCAGTTCTGTGCCTCGACACAATCCTGTCTCGGAGCTCAACGGACAATTCCTTCAACCTCATTTTTGCTCTGACATGCACTGTCAACTGTGGGACCTTATACAGACAGGTGTGTGCCTTTCCAAATCATGTCCACTCAATTTAATTTACCACAGGTTGACTCCATTCAAGTTGTAGAAACATCAAGGATAATCAATGGAAACAGGATGCACCTGAGCTCAATTTCAAGTCTCATAGCAAAGGGTCTGAATACCTATGGAATTTATTTTTATTTTTATATATATATATACACACATTTGCAAACATTTCTAAAAACCTGGTTTCGCTTTGTCATTATGGGGTATTGTGTGTAGATTGAGGGGAAAAAATAATTTAATCCATTTTAGAATAAGGCTATAACATAACAAATTGTGGAAAAAGTCAAGGGGTAGGAATACTTTCCGAATGCACTGTATATACAGAAACATAATATTGTCTGTGACTTGTTCAATCATATGCAACTCAGATACATTTTTTATAGACAAATAATATTAATATGGCCTACGGAATCTAAAAAATGAGAGCCTTAATGAGTTCCTCTGTGAGACAGATCTTCCCCAGCCAACGAAAGCCTTAACGAGTTCCTCTGTGAGCCAGCCGTTCCCCAGCCAATGAAACCCTTAACGAGTTCCTCTGTGAGTCAGCCGTTCCCCAGCCAATCACACACGGTTGCACCCGTATGAAAGAGCCTCCAAAAGAGTCTGCTGCAGCCTTGGCTGTAAAATATAACGCATTGAACCACACTGATTACCAAATGTCTACCTACTTCCACATTCGCGTGCTGTCTCCACAGGTCTTGCACAGAGCTGGTGAAAAAGGAAGTGATGGAGCAATTCATTATGGTTACTTCAACATTTCATAAACACTGTTACTGATAGAAACCTTGAGAACAAGACTGATCAGGCAGCTTACCCAACTCCACGCAGGCTATCCATAGAGGCAGCTAAGCGAGGAAACTGAGGGAGGGAAACGTGTCAGAAGCCTGATAATACATCACTACTACATAATTGCACAACCAGTATTCCCAGTCGACCAAATTTCTCCAGCACTTTAGACCAAATGCAAACTAATCTTCACACCAATAATACCCCCGTTAACAGGGGTAGATAATTTGGTGGATGTATGACCCTTATACCTCTATACTGAACTTCCTTAATGCCTGTGGAATATAATCAAAACAAATATCACAATAAAAGCACTGAGGCTACAGTCTCATCAATGTAATGTACTGTATAATAGAAAGATGCACTACTCCATAGGAATTACAATGACGCAGAACTGTGAAGAAATCATTGGGCGGGGGAATGGTTTTCTCCAGCTCCTACGTCACTGTTTCAACCTTCCCATCACTCACTATAGGCTTGAGGAGAACTGAGAGGATTTTCTTCATAGTGCGAGGCAGACCGTAGGGGATAATCTGAACCCTCAGACAAGGGTCGACAGGTCCCCCTTTCCTGAAATAACACAGAGTTACTTTCATTGACAACATATTTTAGTGTACTGGATAGTTAAACTACTGGGTAGTTTTGTTTAACTCGCTGGGATTACCAGGGTCATTCCCAAAATGGAAGTAAACAGGTTGAAACAGGGAGTGACATCATGGACTTGTCCAATGAGAAACACACATTTTCGTTTCAAAATATTTAGCTTTTGTGTGCCCTACTGAACACAACCCAGGGAAATTTGACTCACAGGTTGCTAAGCAAGGTAGCGCATCCGTCGCCTACGAGACCCTTGACAACCAGCTCATGTATGGCATAGATCAACCTGGGAGGACTGAAGGAGACCAACTAGAGTGAGAGAGATGGAGGGGGGGGAGAGAGAGAGTGAGAGTGAGATGGAGGGGGGGGAGAGAGAGAGATGGAGGGGGGGGAAGAGAGAGAGAGATGGAGGGGGGGAAGAGAGAGTGAGAGAGATGGAGGGAGAGAGAGAGAGAGAAGGAGGGGGGAAGAGAGAGATGGAGGGGGGAAGAGAGAGATGGAGGGGGGGAAGAGAGAGATGGAGGGGGGGAAGAGAGAGATGGAGGGGGGGGAAGAGAGAGATGGAGGGGGGGGAAGAGAGAGATGGAGGGGGGGAAGAGAGAGATGGAGGGGGGGAGAGAGAGATGGAGGGGGGGAGAGAGAGAGATGGAGGGGGGGAGAGAGAGAGAGATGGAGGGGGGGGAAGAGAGAGAGAGAGAGATGGAGGGGGGGAGAGAGAGAGAGAGAGAGATGGAGGGGGGGAAAGAGAGATGGAGGGGGGGAGAGAGAGAGAGAGAGATGGAGGGGGGGAGAGAGAGATGGAGGGGGGGAGAGAGAGATGGAGGGGGGGAGAGAGAGATGGAGGGGGGGAGAGAGAGATGGAGGGGAGAGAGAGAGAGAGATGGAGGGGAGGAGAGAGAGATGGAGGGGAGAGAGAGAGAGAGATGGAGGGGAGAGAGTGAGAGATATGGAGGGGGGGGGAAGAGAGAGTGAGAGATATGGAGGGGGGGAAGAGAGAGTGAGAGAGATGGAGGGGGGGGAAGAGAGAGTGAGAGAGATGGAGGGGGGGGAAGAGAGAGTGAGAGAGATGGAGGGGGGGGAAGAGAGAGTGAGAGAGATGGGAGGGGGGGAAGAGAGAGTGAGAGAGATGGAGGGGGGGAAGAGAGAGTGAGAGAGATGGAGGGGGGGGAAGAGTGAGTGAGAGAGATGGAGGGGGGGAAGAGTGAGTGAGAGAGATGGAGGGGGGGGGAGAGTGAGTGAGAGAGATGGAGGGGGGGAAGAGAGAGTGAGAGAGATGGAGGGGGGGGAAGAGAGAGTGAGAGAGATGGAGGGGGGGAAGAGAGAGTGAGAGAGATGGAAGGGGGGGAAGAGAGAGTGAGAGAGATGGAAGGGGGGGAAGAGAGAGTGAGAGAGATGGAAGGGGGGGAAGAGAGAGTGAGAGAGATGGAAGGGGGGGAAGAGAGAGTGAGAGAGATGGAAGGGGGGGAAGAGAGAGTGAGAGAGATGGAAGGGGGGGAAGAGAGAGTGAGAGAGATGGAAGGGGGGGAGAGAGAGAGAGATGGAGGGGGGGAAGAGTGAGAGAGATGGAGGGGGGGAAGAGTGAGAGAGATGGAGGGGGGGAAGAGTGAGAGAGATGGAGGGGGGAAAGAGTGAGAGAGATGGAGGGGGGAAGAGTGAGAGAGATGGAGGGGGGGAGAGAGAGTGAGAGAGATGGAGGGGGGGAGAGAGAGTGAGAGAGATGGAGGGGGGGAGAGAGTGAGAGAGATGGAGGGGGGAAGAGAGAGAGAGATGGAGGGGGGAAGAGAGAGAGAGATGGAGGGGGGGGAGAGAGAGTGAGAGAGATGGAGGGGGGGGAGAGAGAGTGAGAGAGATGGAGGGGGGGGGAGAGAGAGTGAGAGAGATGGAGGGGGGGAGAGAGAGAGTGAGAGAGATGGAGGGGGGGAGAGAGAGTGAGAGAGATGGAGGGGGGGAGAGAGAGTGAGAGAGATGGAGGGGGGGAAGAGAGAGAGATGGAGGGGGGGAAGAGAGAGTGAGAGAGATGGAGGGGGGGAAGAGAGAGTGAGAGAGATGGAGGGGGGGAAGAGAGAGTGAGAGAGATGGAGGGGGGGGAAGAGAGAGTGAGAGAGATGGAGGGGGGGAAGAGAGAGTGAGAGAGATGGAAGGGGGGGAAGAGAGTGAGAGAGATGGAAGGGGGGGGAAGAGAGAGTGAGAGAGATGGAAGGGGGGGGAAGAGAGAGTGAGAGAGATGGAGGGGGGGAAGAGAGAGTGAGAGAGATGGAGGGGGGGAAGAGAGAGTGAGAGAGATGGAGGGGGGGAAGAGAGAGTGAGAGAGATGGAGGGGGGGAAGAGAGAGTGAGAGAGATGGAGGGGGGGAAGAGAGAGTGAGAGAGATGGAAGGGGGGGAAGAGAGTGAGAGAGATGGAAGGGGGGGAAGAGAGAGAGAGAGATGGAGGGGGGGGAAGAGTGAGAGAAAGGAATGCAATTTGCAATTACATATCAATACAGTCACGGATCGAACAATAAACTAATTATGCTTTTTTTTATGTTTCTGTCATTCAGCAGTCCAAGTCAACAGTGTGTCTGATAAAAGTGTTCAACCAAGCAAGCTCTGATCTGGATTATCACAAATAGATCAGACTGGGGCTGGGGGGGGGGGGGGGGTACTCACTGTGTGCCCTGCTCTCTCCAACAACGCCTTGGTCTCCCTCAGGGCTCTGCCCATGCTTGGAGAGGGCATGGCGTAGCCATCGTTTTCATAGTAACCGATCCTTAGGGGCTTGGAGCTCTGGTATACCTGGAGAACAGAGGAAGAACATAGCATATAAAGATTTTCCATCACAAACTATAATATAAATATATACTGAACTGAAATATCAAACGCAACATGTAAAGTGTTTGTTGCATGTTTCATGAGCTAAAATAAAAAGATCCCAGAAATGTTCCATAAGTACAAAAAAGTGTATTTCTCTCAAATGTGCACAAATTACTTGACATCCCTGTAATGAGCATTTCTCCTTTGCCAAGATAATCCATCCACCTGACAGGTGTGGCATATCAAGAAGCTGATTAAAACAGCATGATCATTACACAGGTTAACCTTGTGCTGGGGACAATAAAAGGCCACTAAAATGTGCAGTTGTCACACACAGGGCTGTGGCTGTGATTGTCAAGCAAATAAGTGTCAGTCTCACGGTAATTGACTGTTAATTAACATAAAACACATTTAGCATCTCCTGGCTTCCACACATTGCCTACAAGCCACTGATGCTGACCTTTAGAACATCTACATTTTAAAAAGTCTAATAAATCAATGTAATATAGTTGATGTCGGAAGTTCACATACACTTAGGTTGAAGTCATTGAAACTCATTTTTCAACCACTCCACAGATTTCATGTTAAACTATAGTTTTGGCAAGTCGGTTAGGACACCTACTTTGTGCATTGTAATTATTCCAACAATTGTTTACAGACAGATTATTTCACTTATAATTCACTATGTCACAATTCCAGTGGGTCAGAGGTTTACATACACTGTGCCTTAAAACAGCTTGGAAAATTCCAGAAAATGACATCATGGCTTTAGAAGCTTCCAATAGGCTAATTGACATAATTTGAGTCAATTGGAGGTGTACCAATGGATGTTTTTCAAGGCCTACCTTCAAACTCAGTCCCTCTTCGCTCAACATCATGGGAAAATCTAAAGAAAATCAGCCAAGACCTCAGAATATTTTTTTGTAGACCTCCACAAGTCTGGTTCATCCTTGGGAGAAATTTCCAAACGCATGAAGTTACCACGCTCATCTGTACAAACAATGGTACGCAAGTATAAACACCATGGGACCACACAGTCGTTATACCGCTTAGGAAGGAGACGCGTTCTGTCTCCTAGAGATGAACGTACTTTGGTGTGAAAAGTGCAAATCAATCCCAGAACAACAGCAAAGGATCTTGTGAAGATGCTGGAGGAAACGGGTACAAAAAGTATCTATATCCACAATAAAAACGAGTCCTTTGCAACTGCACATGGGGATAAAGATCGTACTTTGGCCATAATGACCATCACTATGTTTGGAGGAAAAAGGGCGAGGCTTGCAAGCCAAAGAACACCATCCCAACCGTGAAGCACGGGGGTGGCGGCATCATGTTGTGGTACTTTGCTGTAGGAGGAAAATTATGTGGATATGTTGAAGCAACATCTCTAGAAATCAGTCAGGAAGTTAAAGCTTGGTCGCAAATTGGTCTTCCAAATGGACAATGACCCCAAGCATACTTCCAAAGTTGTGGCAAAATGGCTTAAGGACAACAAAGTCCTTAATCCAATGGAAAATGTGTTGGCCTTCAAACCTGACTCAGTTACACCAGTTCTGTTAGGAGGAATGGGCCAAAATTCACCCAATATATTGTGGGAAGCTTGTGGAAGGCTACCTGAAACTTTTGACCCAAGTTAAACAATTTAAAGGCAATGCTACCAAATACTAATTGAGTATGTAAACTTCTGACCCACTGGGAATGTGATGAAAGAAATAAAAGCTGAAATAAATCTCTACAATTATTCTGACATTCTTAAAATAAAGTGGTAATCCTAACTGACCTAAAACAGGGCATTTTTACTAGGATTAAATATCAGGAATTGTGAAAGACTGAGTTTAAATGTATTTGGCTAAGGTGTATGTAACCTTCCGACTTCAACTGTATAACCTACACCTTCACAATAAATCCATTCTTTATTTTATACAGGTCTATACAGACAAGATTTGATAGATAAGATTTTATTAGAATTCCGTAGCATTATTTTATAGTATGAACAAAGCTGAATAAAATAGAAAGGATATTTTGAGGGAGTGCACACATGCGGCTATTCTGTGTTGAGCGCTTAACAAAGAAACAGGTAGTCCTATAAGCTTCATTTAGAGTTATTAATGTAACTTTAGTTGCTCTACAAACGTTGGGCTATATGTTTTGATTGATGCAACTCTAATGATGATTTGAAAAAAGTCACTTGAAAAGGCATGAGCTCTGCTTTGTTTTTTGCGCAGGCTGTACACACTTCGTCAGTCTCTCATTCACAATTCGAGAAGCACTTGATAATAACCTAGAATTTCCCAGCGGCGTCCCCTTTGTGTGGTCATAATGCACCCTAACAACATCCATCCCCTTTGTGTGGCCATAATGCACCCTAACAACATCCATCCCCTTTGTGTGGCCATAATGCACCCTAACAACATCCATCCCCTTTGTGTGGTCATAATGCATCCTACCAACATCCATGTATTTTGCAGCCCTTCTCCCTAAATGCTGCCCGCTCCGAAGCACCTCTCATCTCACTCACATGGCTGATTGGGTTTTCCTCACAGGCTACAAGTGAAGACAGACACATCGGGGACACAACTGCACGCATCCTTATCCATTTCCGAGGTGCATATTGAATATTGGTTATATTGGTTACTGCATATTGGTTACTCATGCATTGGGGGAGAGGAGAGTGGCTCATTCAGCACAACAGCAGGCCCCAGCGAGGAAACAGCAGCAGTCAATTTTGACAAGTCTTCCCAACAAAAGAGTGTCTCTGCATCTGCCAATACCAGAATGGGCACACTCGCTATATAACGCAAATTGTTTTGTGAGAAAACCATCAGTAGAGTTAAAAATGTGATGGAAACCCATTCAACTTGTATTTTTTTATTCGGTACATGGGAATTTAACCGCAAAAGGTATTTTCATGTGCTCTACGTCATCACGTACTGCCTTTATCCACAAATGCACATATTGTTTTTATACAGATTTTACAATATTTGCATGAAAATCTGTCACCAATTGGATGGAAACCGATCTAATGATATGTATTCTATGATAAGAGACACTTCACCCTGAAGCCTATGTACAGATCTAGGATCATCTTCCCCTACCACAATCCTAACCGTAACCATTAGTGGGTTAAATGCAAAATTGACCCAAGACCAGCATCTGGGGGCAACTTCTCCCTACAATAGAGAACCCACCTGTTGGTTGAATGGGATGGGTGGTACCGTGGGGTCCAGGGTGAACATGTGGTCACAGAGCAGAGCCTGCATACAGAGAGCCAGGCTGTCCACGTCTCTCGCCATGGGCCCAAGGGACGACAGCACTAGAACAAGCACAACACAAACAACTTGTGACACTGGAAAGTCAGTCACTAAAAGCTAACAATACCATTAGTTACCATGTAGTTACTATACCAGCGTTACTGTATATAATGCAATAAGCGCCCTTATGAAATAATGACTATTTTCCACAGAATCAAAGAAGTGCTCACTATTCTTTAGAAAATGTTTTGTTTTAAGAACTTATGAAGGACTGACAGATGGGACAAGTAAAATGTTACCAAGTTAATTACTATGCATGAGCAGGGATAAAAGTTCTCGGTTTGAACCTTACCTGACTTTTGGCCCCGGCTACAGGAGCTAACACCTCGCAAACTAAAGAAAAACAACAAAAAAACTGAGATATTCAGTCAATATCTAACCAAGCCAATCAGGTCAATATCTAACCAAGCCAATCAGGTCAATATCTAACCAAGCCAATCAGGTCAATATCTAACCAAGCCTATCAGGTCAATATCTAACCAAGCCTATCAGGTCAATATCTAACCAAGCCAATCAGGTCAATATCTAACCAAGCCTATCAGGTCAATATCTAACCAAGCCTATCAGGTAGCGCCTCGCAATAAAAAATACAAAAATAACTAAAACAAAGAAAAAAGAAAAAGAAAAAAATATATATATATTTAACTAAGCCAAATCAGGTCAATGATATGCACATCAGCAGAAATAAACATCTTGTGATGTAATCTGGGAGTCTTGTGGTGTACTCTTTCTTTGAATTGTGCTCAAGGTTATGAGCATTGTAAAAGATAACATGTTAGGCCAAGTCACCATGAGACACAAAGATTCACTAACACACTACAGATACATTGATAGAAGCACTGACGAAACCCGACAGGCATACTAAGAGTAACAGACACTGACAGACGCAATAACACACCCACCCACCTCAGCCTGTTGGACGTGGGCTTGAAGCCACAGATCCCACAGAAGGATGAAGGGATGCGAATGCTGCCCCCGATGTCGGACCCTATACCCAGAACCGAGCCCCCTCCTCCGATCAGCGCCCCTTCCCCGCCCGACGAGCCCCCTGGCGTCTTCTGTGGGTTGTGGGGGTTCAGAGTCAACCCATAGATGGGGTTTCCACAGTCATAGCTGGAAATGGATACAAGAAACTGATTTTTAGGACATATTTAAAGGACTGCTTGCTAACAACCATGAGACATGGTATGACCAATGAGTTTTACTCTGGGTGCGGACTAGCCTGGTCTTAGGGCTTTGACGATAACCACGTCCAGACATTCCTCAAGTCATAGATCTTGCACATGACTTACTGTGGTGCAACTGGCACGTCAAAGCAGGCATTATCCCACCTACTACAGTGTGTTAATGTAGTTCAAGTGTGTGTGTGGCAATCATTCACCAGTTGACATTGTTTGGAATGTAAATAATATTCTGAATCTCATTTGTTGCATTCACAAGTCTCAAACAAATCAAATAAAACTTTATTGGTCACATGCGCCGAATACAACAGCGCCGAATACCTTACAGTGAAATGCTTACCTGCAAGCCCTTAACCAACAATTATTTAAGAAGTTAAGAAAAAAAATTATAGAATATAAAAATAACAATAATTAAAATAACTATTTACTTTTGCAGGCCTTGGGGCACGTTGGTCTTGACGAAGGGAATGGCTCCTTGTCTCTTCAGCACTTCAACCACCACACTGTCCCCTGTGGCAGGCAGGTCCAACTTACAGATCACGCCACACGTAGAGTCATGACCCTAAACGCAAAAACAAGAGGAAAAACTAAAACAAGGAAATCATTAATGTAAAAAATTATATTTCAGTAGACGTGCACATCTCTTAACCCAGAACTATGTTACCGGTAGGGCTTGTCATGAGATATTCGACTATACTGACCAAAAATATAAATACAACATAACACTATTTCAATGCTTTTACTGAGTTACAGTTCATATAAGGAAATCAATCAATTGAAATAAATTCATTAGTCCCTAATCCATGGATTTCACATGACTGGGAAGGGGCACAGCCATGGGTGGGCCTGGGAGGGCATAGGCCCACCCACTGGGGAGTCATTCCAACCCACTGGGGAGCCAGTCCCAGCCAATCAGAATGAGTTTTTCCCCACAAAGGGCTTTATTACAGACAGAAATACTCCTCAGTTTCATCAGCTGTCCGGGTGGCTGGTCTCAGATGATCCTGCAGGTGAAAAAGCCGGAAGTGGAGGTCCTGGGCTGGCATGGTTATTCATGCTCTGCAGTTGTGAGGCTGGTTGGACGTACTGCCAAATTCTCTAAAACGACGTTGGAGGCGGCTTATGGTAGAGAAATTAGCATTCAATTATCTTGCAACAACTGGTGACATTCCTGCAGTCAGCATGCCAATTGTACACTCCATCAAAACTTTGTGTGTTGTGTGACTGCAGGTTTTAGAGTGGCCTTTTATAGTCCCCAGCACAAGGTGCATCTGTGTAATGATCATGCTGTTTAATCCGCTTCTTGATAGGCCACACCTGTCAGGTGGATGGATTATTTTGGCATAAGATAAATGCTCACTTCACTAACAGTGAAGATTTTTGTGCGCATGGAAAATGTATGGAATATTTTATTTCAGCTCATGAAACATGGGACCAACACTTTACATGTTGCGTTTATATATTTATATTTTTCAGTAAAGAAGAACAATCTCTGTACCCAGAACCATGTTACCAGTCAGGCTTATGTCACAAGAGTCGACTAGAAGCGCACAAACAGAGATGTTACAGACAAGCTTATTATGGAGCAGCTTCCTGGACACAGATTGCACCTAGTCCTAGACTAAAAAGCTCATCGGAGAATCTCCATTTGAAGTGTTTTGGTCCAGGACTAGGACTAGGGGAAACGGCCAATGAAAGACCCTGAAATGATACGTAATCAACACTACCTTGTATCCCATATTGTCCTTGATGCTGACAGGGACCCCATAAAGGAGACCATCCTTGCGAGAGTCAATATCTTCCAGCTGATCCCAACTTCCCAGCAGGACCTCAGTGCAACAGTTCAGTCTCCTATTCACCTCCAAGGTCTGTAGGAAAACAGCACGGGAGAAATCAAATGGGACTGCTTTAGTAGATGTATAGGCCTAATAGCATGGTCCCAGATCTGTTTCTGTTGTCTTGTCAACTCCTATGGTCATTTTAACAAGAGCACAAACAGATCTGGGACCAGGCTATATTGATTACCACACCCTACAATACATTTTGCCTAATAGGTGAAAGGCCTTCAATAAAGCATTATTTTATACAATACAGCTACATTTATTTTGTAAACACTGAAAATTTCAAAACATTATCCAGGCATGTCATCATACACTAACTGTACTAAACATTAGAAACACCTGCTCTTTCCATGACAGACTGACCAAGTGATAGCTATGATCCCTTATTGATGTCACTTTGTTAAATCCACTTCAATCAGTGTAGATGAAGGGGAAGACAAGGCTTAAAAATCCTTATTTAACCTAAGACATGGAAAGTGTATGTGTGCCATTCAAGGGGTGAATGGGCAAGAAAAGATTGAAGTGCATTTGAACGGGGTATGGTAGTATGTGACAGGCGCATCGGTTTGTGTCAAGAACTGGGGTTTTTCACACTCAATAGTTTCCCGTGTGCATCAAGAATGATCCACCACCTAAAGGACATCCAGCCAACTTGACACAACTGTGGGAAGCATTGGAGTAAACATAGGGCCAGCATCCCTGTGGAACGCTTTCAACGCCATGCCTCAAATTGAGGCTGTTCTGAGGGCAAAAGTGGTTCAACTCAACATTAGGAAGGTGTTGCTAATGATTTGTACACTCAATGTAAATGCATAGGCCTTCTCAAGACCATCAGCTGTGACAAGCAATTTAAATACTTTAAGTGGTTTAAGACTTAATGGTTTGCAGAAAATATTGCAGGAGTAGGATATGACCTGTCAAAGATCACTGATTTAGGGCACAAGAAAAGGTCACCAATTCTTGCAAAATGCTCAAATATTAAAAAAAAAAAATTATGCAGTCCTCAAAATTCCACAACATGCACATTAGAAATAACTGGTATAAGTTATATGTGATTACTGGGGGTGTTGATTGGTTTGTGCATGACCTTTTCCACGTATGAGTGGAACACAGCTTGTGGAGTTAGTGTTCCTTCCTTCAGTTGTTTGGACAGCTCAGCCAGGGCCAGTGAGAGGATGAGAGAGGTGTCTGTTTCAGGGTGCTGACATGGGAGTCAAAAGAAGGAGAGTATGAACATTGTGTCATGTAGGGGTCCTCTGAATACCCTCAACTCCTCGTTTTACTTTAGATGGATAGGATAGATAGATGGGTACTTTATTGATCCCAGTAGGGAAATTACTTAATAATCAAGCAGCTACGAAAAACACAGGGCAGGTGCAAAATGTCAGAACGAAATACACAAAAGACAGATACACGATACATGATACATAGTGCGGGAGTATGAAAAAGTATAAAAATACACGAAGTCTGGAGTGCAAAAAGCTATAGAAACGCTGAATATGTAAACTATACATTGTTATAGTGTTAGGTGAAAAAATGATACAATTCGTGCACGTTGATATAAATAAATAAAAATGTTTTGCATGGTTAACTATACAGGTAAATGACAGGAAGGGATACTTAGATACATTTGCGTATGATATAACTTAGGGTAATAATACTAATTCCTTAAAATAGTCCTTAGATCAGGGTTAATTACAGATAAATGCACGTATTGCACATTCGATATACTAAATACAATGAAAAAAAGATACTACTGACAGGATACTAATATACAGTCCTGAGTGAATGCATGCATGGCTAAGTGAAAACTGATTTGAACATGAACTTGGAGTGAGTTAAGACATTAAATATATCAGTTATTATAAAGTACTGGGGTGGCTGACTGCAAGTCTGATTGACTAATAAGCAGTGTTGAATGTTCATTCATCATTGAGGTTGCTGGCTAGTTTTCGCTTAGCCTATTCATAGAGAAAAATCTGGCATCTGGCATTTTCCACCTGCCCTGTGTTTTTTCGTAGCTGCTTGACGAAGACATTTCTCTTCGGGGTCAATAAAGTACCTATCTATCTATCTATCTAGCTATCTAGAGGCAGAAATCAAACTTACCGATTCTTTGAACTGACACACAGCAAGCTCTGCTCGTTGCAGCGACTTTTCTCTTCGCACTTTTGCCATTTGAATTTTCTTCCACGACTGTTGGTGTACAAACAACTTCAGCAAAAGGAACAAGGCACTTGCACCGCATGCTGTGGCTGTCAGAATTGCTGTCCATTTCGGCTTCGCTCCAGAAATAAGTTTATAGTTTTCCATTCTGTCAATGACGCATTTAAAGCTATCCAGCTAGCCAGAACAACAGGCTTTCTAAACGTATGTGATAGGTCTGATTCCCGGAATCTTACAAGTGCCATTAAAAAAACTATAGTGTATGATTGCGGCCCGTAATTCGGGGCGTTCCTTGCATGTAAGTGTTTCTGCAGAAACGCCCCCTCTATAGCATTTAAAAAAAAAAAAATATTTCACCTTTATTTAACCAGGTAGGTCAGTTGAGAACAAGTTCTCATTTACAACTGCGACCTGGCCAAGACAAAGCAAAGCAGTGCGACAAAAACAACACAGAGTTACACAGTAAACAAACATAGTCAAAAACACAATAGAAAATCTATATACAGAGTGCAAAATGTAGTGCAAAATGCAATAAGGTTAGGAGGTAGGACAATAAATAGACCATATATCACCATGGAGATATAAATTACAGGTTAGCATTAACACGGGAATGAAGGATGTGCAAATTATGATGTGCAAATGGAGATACTGGAGTGCAAGATTAGCGAAAAAATAATAAAAATAAATATAGGGATGAGGTAGTAGTGTGGGCTATTTACAGAAGGGCTATATACAGGTGCAGTGATCGATAAGCAGCTTTGACAGCTGATGCTTAAAGTTAGTGAGGGAGATAGGAACCTCCAGCTTCAATGATTTTTGCAATTCGTTCCAGTCATTGGCAGCAGAGAACTGGAAGGAATGGCGGCCAAAGGAGGTGTTGGCTTTGGGGGTGGCCAGTGAGATATACCTGCTGGAGCGCATGCTACGGGTGGGTGTTGCTATGGTGACCAGCGAGCTGAGATAAGGTGGGGATTTACCTAGTAAAGACTTATAGATGACCTGGAGCCAGTGGGTTTGGCGACGAATATATAATGAAGGCCAGCCAACGAGAGCATACAGGTCGCAGTGGTGGGTAGTATATGGGGCTTTGGTAACAAAACGGATGGCACTGTGATAGATTGCATCCAATTTGCTGAGCAGAGTGTTGGAGGCTAATTTGTAAATGACATCGCTGAAATCAAGGATTGGTAGGATAGTCAGTTTTACAAGGGCAAGTTTGGCAGCATGAGTAAAGGAGGCTTTGTTGCGAAATAGGAAGCCGATTCTGGATTTAATTTTGAATTGGAGATCGTTGATGTGAGTCTGGAAGTTGAGTTTACAGTCTAACCAGACGCCTAGGTATTTGTATGTGTCCACGTATTCTAAGTCGGACCCGTCGAGAGTAGTGATGATAGTCCGGTGGGCTGGTGCGGGCAGCGTTCGATAGAAAAGCATGTATTTGGTTTTACTAGCATTTAAGAGCAGTTGGAGGCCACGGAAGGAGTGTTGTATGGCATTGAAGCTTGTTTGAAGGTTAGTAAACACAGCATCCCATTGGTTCCTGCATGAACGCACCCCCCCCCCCCCCCCCCCTAGAGCACACGCTGTCTCCATGCCTGGCTATGGAACGAGGAGAATGAAACATTTTGGTGGAAGCGATGAGATGGAATCTGAATCTAATGGCGGTAGAATGAAGGACAATTTAAATATTGTCCCAAAGAATGGAAAACGATACGCCAGATATAACCCCCTTGAGGGGTGCCCTGTTCTTAAGAGACACACATGACACTTGAGACTTATCAAATGGGGTGAGATGCAACACATGTTTCTTCTTATCCGCAGAAGCACAAAAAATCTAAACAAGCCCGCCTATAGTGATCCTCACAGCCTTCATTCTTCCCACCGTTGAGGATCACGAGAGGCGTGCTTGTTTCGTTTTTTTGTGCTTCTGCGGATCAGAAGAAACGTGTGTTCAGTCTCTGTCACGATATTTTCTATCCCAATGTTCTAAATGAACTTTTTAACTCTATCTGTATCCTGAAGGTTGTAAATTCTTCAGTTTGTTTAAATAATACAGAGAGAGCTCCAGCTTTGCAAATAGTCAGGTTTTATTCAGAGAACGCTCTTCCGAAAGAAGGAACAAAAAACACTTTTATACCATCCAGTCACGTATCTCAGGTCACTCCCTTCAAGACATTCCAGTACTTTTCCACTGACCACGTTCATTCCTACAAAGGAATCATTAACTGCAGTTTTTTGTCTAAAACCCCCCTCCCCTCACATGATTCTCATACATTTCACATATCGCTCACATCTTCAGGGTGAAACATCTTAGTCATTGACATTAAACATACAAATGTCTTTATCAGTCTCACCCGATTTGATCAATTTGAAGTGTCATGTGTGTCTCTTAGGAACAGGGCACCTATTATATCTGGCGTATAGTGGGAAGTCAATGTTGAAGAGATTAAACATATTTGATGCACGTCAAATATTCACCACATGATTCAGATGAATCGTGTGGTGAAAGAAGAAAAAGTGAAGAGTATCTGTTCTTTTGTTTTTTGTATATGGAGTCTCTCCCTACTCAAGTGCAGTTAGGATATATTAACTACAGAGTCAGAGCATGTATCCCAAGACCAATGCAGTGTGATCATTGTAAAGTTTTTGGTCATGTTTCATGTGTTTCCAGTACAGAGAAGCTGAGATGTCCAAGTTGTGGAAAATATCATATGTGTTATAAAAGTTATGAAAATGTGGCATGTTGCAATTGTGGTGGGAACCATGAAGCCCCGTATTTCGAATCCCCCCACTTGGGTGAAGGGGAATAAGGTGGCCAACAGCTGTTAAAAGGGTTGAGGGTTTGAATGGTGCACCTGAAGAGTCCATGGTGGTGGATAGGCCTTCATTGCAGGTTGCAGGGGTTGCCTTTCACCAACAGGATCCTGACATTTTAAAGGTTAAGAGGGTGGATTTTGTGGACTTGCTGCTTGACGAGAAGAAAAATGGAGTCCCTAGAGAAAGCAAGAACAAGATGGTTGTCAGAAGTTCAGTATTATCATAAGGAGATGTATACTTGGAAAACGATAAAGATACAGAGAGTAGGTCTAAGAGAGGGAGGGAAGAAGATTGTGAGCTCGAGTCTTTTTAAAAAAGGGAGATGGTTTGTTAAAGAAGAAAAGTAGAAAGTGTAAACAGAGGGAGCTGAAGACAGGAGGAGAAATTGAAGAGAATGAGGGTGACGTAGATATCGGAGCCCGAGGTATGCACCGAGGATCAGGATAAAGATGAGTCTGTGACAGTAGGAGTGACGTTTATGGAAAAAGTGGGTGAAAGGTGGGTGAAAGAAAGTTGGGTGATGTGGAATCGGTGAGGATAATTGTTAGTGTTTCTGATGGTCAGAGAGAGAAGGCGCTCAGAGTTAAACAAAAGATGTATCTAGTAGCATGTATCTACTCTTCTCAGACGACCTTGCTCTTCATCAATTTGGTTCTTTGGGAGTAAGAGCAGGTACAGTCCTGAGAGTAACTCGTTTGTACTATTGCTAGGGGTTCTGCCACTCAGTACCAAGGGGGCGTAGACAACTCAGGACCAAAGGCCTTTTACATATGAGGGAAGTAACATGCATGCTAAATATTGTATAAGAGAAGTGTACTGAGGCTGGGAGAACAGGATGCTCTGCAGACCACCCTCAGACTATATTTCTTCTGTAAATAAAGTCTATATTACTTTTACAAACTCTGAACGTGTCTTACTTTAAAGAAAAGAAGGGAAGATTTTCCACAACACCCTTGCCGTGGTTAATAACAGAACTCCGGGAAACAGCGCCCGACAGGCGGGGGCGAAGGACACGGGTCTACCGGTGACCTAGGACACCGGATGCTAGCAGACTCCATATCTAAATCGCCTGCCGAAAACGTGCCCTCGCCGTCAACAGAACTGTGGGTTCGAAGTACACCGGTGTGATAGCTAACGTTACCTATCCTGCCTGCTGTGTAACTGAGTCGTAGTTTTCTTTCTAGCTAGTTATTACCCAGTGTCCTAAACGCCTGCCTAACAACTGCCCTTATTAACAGAACCCGCCTCTTATTCTGTGAGGCCTGTGGACCAAGTCCTATTTTATCAATTGACCTAAAGAATTATAAAGAGGGGTAGGAATGACCACATGCAGGAATGACCCAAATTGCGGAAACCCTTCTCTAAAAAAAGAACACAGGTGAGCGCTCGAGACAAAATAGCTAACTCGCTGAGAGGAAGCCGAAGCAAGGCCCTGTTTTGCCTGTGTACGCAGTTGAGGGTTCAGTTCATATATGCGATTAAATTAGTATTCTAATTCAATGGTCCAGTTAGCCTTCGGATGGTTGCCTGGCTACAGTCTCATTTTCTCCGGCCAAACGCCATGCTCTTTTCTGCAATGAAGTAGCGATCGATAGAGCCATTCGGATGGGGAACCTATGATACATTAGGCTACGCTTTTGCCATAAAGTATGATTGACTGTTGATCGCATGAAGGCATGCCATACAATATGTTTTTATTGTGAAATTGTGTTAAAGCTGAACATAAAACACAATTGTAATGCTCTGCAATTATCCAGTTGAGACCAATGACCAAATTAATGTATGCTGCACTTGCCAAATTGATGCATCATTCCCAGTCTCAATAGCTATACCGCCAGCTGGTAGACAAGATTAGATGCATCATCCAATATATTAAATCCAACCACAGAAAACAAACACTGATTTAATTAATAATTTATTCACATAAACAGATTGTGTATGAGGTTACAACATAGACTCAGAGGAATCCTTAACCAGGTCACTTAAGTTAAATGGTAGTTGTCTATATCTGACATGAAATTCCACCAGTAGTGCAGGGAGCTGGAGGAACTTTACTTGACAGAATGGAAGACTTTGTGAGCCACCTGGAGGAGAGACATTAAAGGGCAAGTTATTGCAAACGGTCTTGTAGAAAACGTATGCAAAGTGAGTGACACTCCTAAAGTAGCTAGGTATCCCATCCAAAGTTGGGAGTATTTTGTCATACCTCCTGTCTGACGATAGAAAACCTTATCACCAAATGAGGTTCGGCCCACTCTTCTGTACCCGTTTCTCCAGTATTCTCCTCCACACTGCTATTCAACTACTATACTCAAATTCTAAGATCTCCAATCATGAGGAACTTAATGAAGGAGGAGCATACTATAGAGTAAATCCACTGACTCCTGAAAATGTATATAATCTTGGCTGTAGAAGTTCAAATGTTGAGTCATCTAAATTTACCCATGCATCAGTTGTGGTGGTACACCTGGATGTTTAGCCCAATGCTGACAGTAATACTAGGCTATTCTTTTCCCTAGAGATATAGGGAAGGGGTACACTACTACATATCTCTCAAATACACTGACTGCATCTCAATAGTCTTAAGTCGCATCCTCTCCTCGTTTCCCTTCCATCCTCTACACTGAGGTGAAGGAACTGAACCACAGTGCTGTCAACTGTTTTCAGAACAGTACAGTTGGAGAGGAGACAAGTAGAGGAAGCCACTGTGTACAATTGAGGTAAACCCACTGATATCACTGTGTCATGTTCATTCTTGGCCGACAGAGATCTACCCCCAGCCTACCCATAGTCCCTGTGCACAAGAACAGCAAGGTAACCTGTCTAAATGACCATCGCCCATACCAAAAATGTGTCATGGGCCCTCAGATCCTCAAAGTTCTACAGCTGCACCATTGAAAGCATCTTGACTGGCTGCATCACCGCTTGGTATGGCAACCGCTTGGCATCATACCACAAGGCGCTACAGAGGGTACTGTGTACGGCCCAGTACCTCACAGGTGCCGAGCTTCCTGCCATCCAGGACTTCTAAGCGGTGTCAGAGGAAGGCCCTAAAAATGTCATAGACTGTTCTCTCTGCTACTGCACGGCAAGTGGTACTGATGCACCAAGTCTGGAACCAACAGGACCCTGACCAGCTTCTACCCCCAAGCCATAAGACTGCTAAGTAGTTAACCAAATAGATACCCAGACTATCTGCATTGACCCTCTTTTGCAGTAACTCAACTCATATGCTGCTGCTACTACTTATTATCTGTCCTATTGTCTAGTCCCTTTATCCCTACCTAAATGTACATAGCTACCTCAATTAGCTCATACCCCTGCACTATGAATAGGTACTGGTACCGTGTTTTTTCTTTTTCATTGCATTTAGTATATCGAACGTGCAATACGTGCATTTATCTGTAATTAAACCCTGCGCACTAAGGACTGTATTTTATTATTATTACCCTAAATTATATCATACGCACATTTAGCTATTTAAGTATATCTCTTCCTGTCCTTGACCTGTATAGTTAATTTAACCATGCAAATATTCATTTACCTGTACATTTAACCAGACTGTATATTAAGTAAACTATTATTACCCTCACTTATATCATATGCACATTTAGCTATTTAAGTATCTTTCTCTGCCATCGACCTGAATAGTATAGTTAACCATGCAAATATTTAATTTTTTATTATTGCAATATTTGTATAATTCTTTCACCTAACACTAACAATGTATAGTGTACATATTCAGCCATTCACTCATACTATGCAATGCCTTTTTATAGCTTTTTGCACTCCAGGCTTCTTGTATTTTTATACTTTTTCATACTGACGCACTATGTACCATGTATCTGTCTTTTGTGCATTTCGTTCTGGCATTTTGCACCTGCCCTGTGTTTTTCGTTGCTGCATGACAAAGTAATTTACCCTTGGGAATCGATAAAGTACCTATCAATCTATCTACAGCCAAGTTATCGTTACTCATTGTGTATTTCTTCCTTGTGTTATTATTTTTCTATTATTTTTTCTCTCAGCATTGTTGGGAAAGGATCGTAAGTAAGCATTTCACTATTAGTCTACACCTGTTGTTTACAAAGCATGTGACAAATAGCATTTGATTTGATTGGAGTATGCTCAAAAAAAAAAATTGTTTCACCTTTATTTAACCAGGTAGGCCAGTTGAGAACAAGTTCTCATTTACAACTGCGACCTGGCCAAGATAAAGCAAAGCAGTGCGACAAAAACAACACAGAGTTACACATGGGATAAACAAGCGTACAGTTAATAACAATAGAAAATCTATGTACAGTGTGTGCAAACGTAGTAACATTAGGAAGGAAAGGCAATAAACAGGCCATAGCGGGAAATAAATACAATTTAGCATAAACACTGGAGTGATAGATGTGCAGACGATGATGTGCAAATAGAGATACTGGTGTGCAAATGAGCAAAAATAACAATATGGGGATGAGGTAGTAGGGTGGGCTATTTACAGATGGGCTGTGTACAGGTGCAGTGATCGGTAAGCTGCTCTGACAGCTGATGCTTAAAGATATTGAGGGAGATGGTAGTCTCCAGCTTCAATGATTTTTGCAATTCGTTTCAGTCATTGGCAGCAGAGAACTGGAAGGAATGGCGGCCAAAGGAGGCGTTGGCTTTGGGGATGACCAGTGAAATATACCTGCTGGAGCGCATGCTACAGGTGGGTGTTACTATGGTGGCCAGCGAGCTGAGATAAGACAGGGATTTACCTAGCAAAGACTTATAGATGACCTGGAGCCAGTGGGTTTGGCGACAAATATGTAGTGAGGGCCAGCCAACGAGAGCATACAGGTTGCAGTGGTGGGTAGTATATGGGATTTGTTACTACTAATGGCACTGTGATAGACTACATCCACCTATCAAGGGCTGCAGGGGTTATCAATGGAGTCACATGCACTCTCAAGCCTGCTTGTATGTATTCCCTTGCACCCCCTTGTTCACGATTGGTGAAAGTGTCTGGGTAGATCTCACGTACACAGTGGTCCCGCGCATGGAGGAAGTCAAAAAGCTCCTCTGTGCAGTCCTCTCTGGTTTCGGACTTGGAGCCAACCCTGGATTCGCAGTCCTCAAGTTTCTCCCTGGCGTGGACGCAGTGCTCTGCCTGCGCACACTTGTCCCGCACCACCTCAAGGGGGTCCTAGAACAGATAAACCAAGGTCAATAAGTACACAAACCATCTATTCCAGTTGCATGACAACTAGTTAGCTATGTGAGAACAGATTATACGGGTTTTAGATCAAATGCAAGGTGGGTAGATTATGCTGCATCAAACCAAATCGATTCATACCACCATATCTTCCTCCTCTTCTTCCTCCTCCTCTTCCTGAAAGAAAAACACATTTTAAACCACTCGAAACATTACACCGATAGAACACACTGGACAATGTATTAAGGTTGTTCACTAAACTAGCTAGCGCATGCTATTTATTGCCACTGGTTGATCGAAAGCAACCTAGCATATTATTGGCTAACTAGCTAGCGAGTTTGCTAACGTAAATTACTCTCAAATCTGGCATTTAACAAATGAGTACGTTCATTATTAAACCATATATTGAATAAAAATGGTTAGTTCACGTCTTACATCTTCGGGTTCTCCGTTCAGGACCATTTTTTCCTCGAAAACCATGACTTTGGTGCTTTTGACCTGGTATGACCCGCTAATAGATTTAGAATTTGACGTTGGAGGACGGACCAATCCAGGTCACTCACCGGATGTTATCATGTCGTCACATTACTTCGGTTTCCACTAGTTACCACAGCCACAAAGTCAAAATTGGCTATATCGTAAAAATCTTTTTTTATTTATTTTTTTTTGTCTGAATTTAAGGGTTTGCACAAGTTTAGCAGTGTGATTAGGGTCAGGGTTAGGTTTACATTCACATTTTAAGATGATACATTGTAGAAGTGGGCGGGTGGTAACTAGTGACGACCCTTTACTTCTGTTTTATAAATGACACTCAATTGAATCACTGTACGCTACTGCTACCTTGTGCACCGGAGTAGTTATATACTGTTAAAAGTGATTCACATCTAGACCTTGTAGAGTTGTTATCTGTCACAAATATCTTCTGTGTCACTGTCACCCTCAACCTAATCATTTTTTTGGATACCCATTTAAGTACAGAGTGAGATATGAGATAAAACAAGATCACAGGGCAAAGCCCTTCAAGTGCCCATATTCAAATGATGGGATGATCAGAGAGACATGCGCTGAATACAACAGGTGTAGAACTTTCTGTGAAATGCTTACTTACAAGCCCTTAACCAACAATGCAGTTTTAAGAAAATTGAGTTAAGATTATACAAAATATATATTTTTAAAAGTAACACAATAAAATAACAATAATGAAGCTATATACAGGGGGTACCGGTACTGAGTCAATGTGCGGGGGTACAGGTTAGTCAAGGTAATTTGTACATGTAGGAAGGGGTAAGGTGACTATGCATAGATAATCAACAGCGAGTAGCAGCAGTGTAAAAACAAAAGGGGGACCATTATAGTTTGTTGGTGATGTGGACACCAAGGAAATTGAAACTCTCAACCCGCTCCACTACAGCCCCGTCAATGTTAAAAGGCGGCGTGTTCGGCCCTCCTTTTCCTGTAGTCCACGATCATCTCCTTTGTCTTGCTCACGTTGAGGGAGAGGTTGTTATCCTGGCACCACACTGCCAGGTCTCTGACCTCCCCCTATAGGCTGTTTCATCATTGTCGGTGATCAGGCATACCACTGTTGTGTCGTCAGCAAACTTAATGATGGTGTTGGAGGTGTGCTTGGCCACACAGTTGTGGGTGAACAGGGAGTACAGGAGGGGACTAAGCATGCACCGCTGAGGAACCCCGGTGTTGAGGATCAGCGTGGCAGATGTGTTGCTACCTACCCTTACCACCTGGGGCAGCCCGTCAGGATGTCCAGGAACTAGTTGCAGTCCCAGTGTCCATAGCTTGGTGATGAGCTTTGTGGCACTATGGTGTTGAACACTGAGCTGTAGTCAATGAACAGCATTCTCACATAGGTGTTTATTTTGTCCAAGTGGGAAAGGGCAGTATGGAGTGTGATTGAGATTGCATCATCTGTGGATCTGTTGGGGCGGTACGCAAATTAGAGTGGGTCTAGGGTTTCCGGCATGATGTTGTTGATGTGAGCCATGACCAGCCTTTCAAAGCACTTCATGGCTACCGTCGTGAGTGCTACGGGGCGGTAGTCATTTAGGAAGGTTACCTTCGCTTTCTTGGGCACAGGGACTATGGTGGTCTGCTTGCAACATGTAGCTATTACAGACTCGGTCAGGGAGAGGTTGAAAATGTCAGTGAAGACACTTGCCAGTTGGTCCTCGCATGCTCTGAGTACACGTCCTGGTAATCCGTCTGGCCCCACGGCCTTTTGAATGTTGACCTGTTTAAAGGTCTTGCTCACATCGGCTACGGAGAGCTCTAGCCTTTAGCTCAGTGCGGATGTTGCCTGCTTCTGGTTGGGATATGTACAGTGGGGAGAACAAGTATTTGATACACTGCCGATTTTGCAGGTTTTCCTACTTACAAAGCATGTAGAGGTCTGTAATTTTTATCACAGGTACACTTCCACAAAAAATCCAGAAAATCACATTGTATGATTTTTTAATAATTAATTTGCATTTTATTGCATGACATAAGTATTTGATCACCTACCAACCAGTAAGAATTCCGGCTCTCACAGACCTGTTAGTTTTTCTTTAAGAAGCCCTCCTGTTCTCCACTCATTACCTGTATTAACTGCACCTGTTTGAACTCGTTACCTGTATAAAAGACACCTGTCCACACACTCAATCAAACAGACTCCAACCTCTCCACAATGGCCAAGACCAGAGAGCTGTGTAAGGACATCAGGGATAAAATTGTAGACCTGCACAAGGCTGGGATGGGCTACAGGACAATAGGCTAGCAGCTTGGTGAGAAGGCAACAACTGTTGGCGCAATTATTAGAAAATGGAAGAAGTTCAAGATGACGGTCAATCTCCCTCGGTCTGGGGCACCATGCAAGATCTCACCTCGTGGGGCATCAATGATCATGAGGAAGGTGAGGGATCAGCCCAGAACTACACGGCAGCACCTGGTCAATGACCTGAAGAGAGCTGGGACCACAGTCTCAAAGAAAACCATTAGTAACACACTACGCCGTCATGGATTAAAATCCTGCAGCGCACGCAAGGTCCCCCTGCTCAAGCCAGCGCATGTCCAGGCCTGTCTGAAGTTTGCCAATGACCATCTGGATGATCCAGAGGAGGAATGGGAGAAGGTCATGTGGTCTGATGAGACAAAAATAGAGCTTTTTGGTCTAAACTCCACTCGCCGTGTTTGGAGGAAGAAGAAGGATGAGTACAACCCCAAGAACACCATCCCAACCGTGAAGCATTGAGGTGGAAACATCATTCTTTGGGGATGCTTTTCTGCAAAGGGGACAGGACGACTGCACCGTATTGAGGGGAGGATGGATGGGGCCATGTATCGCGAGATCTTGGCCAACATCCTTCCCTCAGTAAGAGCATTGAAGATGGGTCGTGGCTGGGTCTTCCAGCATGACAACGACCCGAAACACACAGCCAGGGCAACTAAGGAGTGGCTCCGTAAGAAGCATCTCAAGGTCCTGGAGTGGCCTAGCCAGTCTCCAGACCTGAACCCAATAGAAAATCTTTGGAGGGAGCTGAAAGTCCGTATTGCCCAGCGACAGCCCCGAAACCTGAAGGATCTGGAGAAGGTCTGTATGGAGGAGTGGGCCAAAATCCCTGCTGCAGTGTGTGCAAACCTGGTCAAGAACTACAGGAAACGTATGATCTCTGTAATTGCAAACAAAGGTTTCTGTACCAAATATTAAGTTCTGCTTTTCCGATGTATCAAATACTTATGATACATAAGTATTTGACCCCAGGAAGACTAGCTTGTTTACTCTGGTGACAGCTAATGGGGATCCTTTTAACAATAAACAATAAACAATAAACTTATGTCATGCAATAAAATGAATCAAATGAAAATCAAATTAATTACTTAAAAATCATACAAAACCTGCAAAATCGGCAGTGTATCAAATACTTGTTCTCCCCACTGTATGTACAGTCGATCTTCATCTCCCATCGCTGGTCGAACACATCCCCCATGCCCAGCGATGCCAGCGGTGAGTTCAGCTGGTAGTCCTCCTGCAGTTTAAACTTGGGGATAGAAACATGGACTTTGCTCCTCGTGCCCATGTTCTGCCGTCTGGTCCACTTGTGGATCCTCTCCGGTGTCTGCGCTCTCCCCAGCTGTGTCAGACAGTGGGGAACAGCCAATCAGATCAAACAGGGGATTATGTAACCAGGAGGTTGGTGGCACCTTAATTGGGGAGGACGGGCACGTGGTAATGGCTGGATCGGAATACGTGGAAAAGTATCAACAACATCAAACACATGGTTTCAATGTGTTTGATTCCATTCGCTCCGTTCCAGCGTCCACCCCTCAGCAGCCTCCACTGGATGTAACACAGCACAGCTATATATTGGCGGGATATGAACCATGCTGCCAGTCTTATGTTAACGCATTTAAAAGTTAATAGGAGATAAAATTCTGTAGTCAGTTTGTAGAGATATTTGCTTGGTGAAATATTACTTTCCAAGTAATTAAATGACAACAGAGGTTTTAATTTAATCTACATACCAGTGGAGGCTGGCTCATAATAATGTCTGGAATGAAGGCATCAAACAAATTAAGGTGCCACCAACATCCTGTGCTTCATACTGGAAAAGTTGTGGGTATATGATCCACAGAGTATTGAACCATGGTCTTCCACGCAACTTAAGGCTAATAGGCCTCTGAGCTAAAGGCTTGGGCGGGTCAATAGTGGTTTTGGCTACATCTACCTTCAGTAACTGGTCAGGGTCATTTAACTTTTCAGAAGGAAGAACATGCTCAGCTCCTCCCCTTTATACAGAAGCTCCGGGATTTGGAGTTTGAACTGGGATATGTAGTTGGATGGTAACTTTTTGACTTGAACCATCATCTGCACCTGTCTTTTCTCGTTCTGAAACCACACAAAAAGGGACAGGGTCATACATCAATAATCACAGTACAAATTACACACACACACACACACACACACACACACACACACGTAATCCAGGACCATGTTTGAGGACCGTATCTCCACAAGTTTTATGGCTTGAACAATTAGGGGGGCTGGTTGCAATTATGCAATTGTATGTTATTATGACTCAAATGCAGGATTTTCAGACACTGTAGTTCTCTCACCTCATTGACTTTAATGGTTTGTTTGCTGGTATTGCCTTCAAAGAACTCACTTCTCCACTGTGCTTTAAAGTAGACTGCATTCACAAGAACCAACTTGGTCATGCTGCTAAGAGCTTCAGGTTTCAACATTTAATTTTATCTGTAGATAAAGAACACAACTAATGAACGGATCCACTGATCCCTTCAACCATCCCCCAACTTCTGTAGTTGAAACAGACATTCTTACATTAACGTACAATAGTTATAATTTACACTGTGTTACACCAATAATCTTACTGTCCGTTTTCTTTTCCAACCAGCTGTTGATTTGTGCTCTGGACTCCTCTGCAGCCCCTATGAAGTCCATAGCCTTCAGCTCTGCATGGTAGAACTTCTGTGTGGCTTCAATGAACTCCTAGAGGAGGTGGTTCAAAATCCTAAACCCTAAAGAGTCACTCTAAACTAAAGCAGCTGAACCAAAGAGTCTAGAGAAGAATATTTCCAATGGTCATCAATTCTTTTCCTAGATTTTCACAATTCTAAAGTTAGTGGAAAGAGGAATGACATTTGCAAACAAGGAAGAGAGAATTATCAGCAGGTCTACGGTCTGCTGCTAGATATTTGGGAAGGAGTTGTTCGAACTCACTGGGAAGAAGTTGAAAGTTTCTTCTCCATACATGCAGTTGACCAGTTTCAGTTGGTATGAAGCTGAAGAGTTGTTGATGTTTGAGCTGAGTTTTTGGTGTCAGTGTCGAAACACAGGGTCTAGGAGTAGTATAATGAGTGAGTAGTATCTCTTACAGGGTCTAGGAGTAGTATAATGAGTGAGTAGTATCTCTTACAGGGTCTAGGAGTAGTATAATGAGTGAGTAGTATCTCTTACAGGGTCTAGGAGTAGTATAATGAGTGAGTAGTATCTCTTACAGGGTCTAGGAGTAGTATAATGAGTGAGTAGTATCTCTTACAGGGTCTAGGAGTAGTATAATGAGTGAGTAGTATCTCTTACAGGGTCTAGGAGTAGTATAATGAGTGAGTAGTATCTCTTACAGGGTCTAGGAGTAGTATAATGAGTGAGTAGTATCTCTTACAGGGTCTAGGAGTAGTATAATGAGTGAGTAGTATCTCTTACAGGGTCTAGGAGTAGTATAATGAGTGAGTAGTATCTCTTACAGGGTCTAGGAGTAGTATAATGAGTGAGTAGTATCTCTTACAGGGTCTAGGAGTAGTATAATGAGTGAGTAGTATCTCTTACAGGGTCTAGGAGTAGTATAATGAGTGAGTAGTATCTCTTACAGGGTCTAGGAGTAGTATAATGAGTGAGTAGTATCTCTTACAGGGTCTAGGAGTAGTATAATGAGTGAGTAGTATCTCTTACAGGGTCTAGGAGTAGTATAATGAGTGAGTAGTATCTCTTACAGGGTCTAGGAGTAGTATAATGAGTGAGTAGTACCTCTTACAGGGTCTAGGAGTAGTATAATGAGTGAGTAGTATCTCTTACAGGGTCTAGGAGTAGTATAATGAGTGAGTAGTATCTCTTACAGGGTCTAGGAGTAGTATAATGAGTGAGTAGTACCTCTTACAGGGTCTAGGAGTAGTATAATGAGTGAGTAGTATCTCTTACAGGGTCTAGGAGTAGTATAATGAGTGAGTAGTATCTCTTACAGGGTCTAGGAGTAGTATAATGAGTGAGTAGTATCTCTTACAGGGTCTAGGAGTAGTATAATGAGTGAGTAGTATCTCTTACAGGGTCTAGGAGTAGTATAATGAGTGAGTAGTATCTCTTACAGGGTCTAGGAGTAGTATAATGAGTGAGTAGTATCTCTTACAGGGTCTAGGAGTAGTATAATGAGTGAGTAGTATCTCTTACAGGGTCTAGGAGTAGTATAATGAGTGAGTAGTATCTCTTACAGGGTCTAGGAGTAGTATAATGAGTGAGTAGTATCTCTTACAGGGTCTAGGAGTAGTATAATGAGTGAGTAGTATCTCTTACAGGGTCTAGGAGTAGTATAATGAGTGAGTAGTACCTCTTACAGGGTCTAGGAGTAGTATAATGAGTGAGTAGTATCTCTTACAGGGTCTAGGAGTAGTATAATGAGTGAGTAGTATCTCTTACAGGGTCTAGGAGTAGTATAATGAGTGAGTAGTATCTCTTACAGGGTCTAGGAGTAGTATAATGAGTGAGTAGTATCTCTTACAGGGTCTAGGAGTAGTATAATGAGTGAGTAGTACCTCTTACAGGGTCTAGGAGTAGTATAATGAGTGAGTAGTATCTCTTACAGGGTCTAGGAGTAGTATAATGAGTGAGTAGTACCTCTTACACATGTGCTGTTGTAAATACAATCGGTTGCTGGTGTGTGTATGTGTGCCTGAATGCTTGCAGATGTTAGGCTACCTTAGCCATCTGTTAGGCAGTGTCTCCTTTGGCCCCCAAGGGGGACCATGGCCAGAGCTGAACTGATGCTATGTTTCCATCTGCATGGTTTTCACTCAGTGTACGGTAAAGGTCCAGAGCAAACTCTGTGTCGGAGCTCCTAAACAGTGGCTGAAGGGTTGTTGAAAGGTATTGCCTCACCGTCTTTGGTTCTATTTGGACTGAAACCAGATCCCATCTTAACTCTGCCAATAATTATGGATGAGAAAGGTTACTCACCCATAATTGTTGTAATTACATCAATATCGATTATATTAAACAGATGTATGTCTGTTAACAATGGCTCGTTGCAGGACGAGGCAAAAATATAGATAAATATAGTCCACTTACGTTGGAATTTGTCTTTGCTCTGAAACCCCTTTTCCTTCTACCGTTTATCAACGCAGACACTTCTTTTCCGAATGGGAGGTGTGGCAGGACAAGGAGACGAGGATGTGGTTTCACTTTTCTCAGTGGTCCCCCCCTCCCGTCCTATTGACTCTGTGTCAGTATCATAACACTGGCTTAGTTACCACTTTACACGCTATAGAAATAGCTACATTGTAAATATACATGTATCTATGTGGGTCTCACATACTCTGCGTTTACACAGGCAGCCCAAATCTAATATTTGTTTCACTAATTGGTCTTTTGACCAATCACATCAGATCTTTCCACATCTGCTCAAGAGGAGTGCAAAGGGTATTTTTGTCATTTTTGCACACGCGCCAATACATGCTACAACGCGCCAATAGGATCTCGCTAGCTCCTGCTTGGCTCTGCCCCACTCCTTGCTTGTTCTGCCCACTAGGACTAATTTGTTCCCATTGGAAACGACAGGCTGTGGTCTATCTTGGGTGAGTTATGAACATCTTTGGTGGGGCGTTGCCAAGGCGTTCACTCGTTTGCATGATTAAATGGCGGCATCATGTGGCCTAGGCAGAAATACACACAGCGAAAGCAAGTTGAAAATAGTTTATGGATGTATTTCTTTATTTTAACCCTCTAAAGTCGATCAAATCAAATTGTATTGTATTTGTCACATGCGCCGAATACAACAGGTGTAGACCTTACCGTGAAATGCTTACTTACAAGCCCTTAACCAACAATGCAGTTTTAAGAAGAAGAAGTGTTAAGTAAAAAATAGATAAGTCAGAAATAAAAATAACACATAATTAAAGAGAAGCAGTAAATAACAGTAGCGAGGCTATATACAGGGGGTACCAGTACCGAGTCAGTGTGCGGGAACACAGGTTAGTCCATGCCCCCCCCCCCCCCCCCCCCCCCCCCCCCCCCCCCGCTGAAATCTAATTAGCATAGAGATGTTAATTAATGTTTTTTGCATTGGATGCATCTCAATCCCCTCTGTGGAAAGATCAGACTCTCACGAACATGATGGTGTTTTGCTATATGACCCCCACAAGCATATTGGGACACCTCTGAAGTTGGTACAGCCAATCTGCCAACTTCTGTCTGTAGCGTCAGAACAGTTTGGGATAATATGACCCCTCTGTGGAAAGGTGAGACTCTCACGAACAAGTTCATGTCAGTTGTTTTGAATGAACTATATAGAGACTGTTTAGTGCCGAAAATAATGTCACAAAAAATAACAAATGTTTCTTATATGTAGGACAGACACTTAAGAACAAACTCCTTTATTTTTTACTTTTGGGGGGGACTATCATGTAGTGAATTTCTATTTTTCCCTGTTTATCAAAAGTGTTGGAAAAACTTGTCAATAATCAACTGACAGGCTTTCTTGATGTCTATAGTATTCTCTCTGGCAATCTGGTATCCGCACAGATTATGGATGTGTCACTGCAACCTTAAAGGTCATAAATTATGTCACTATTGCCCTTGATTCTAAGCAATGTTGTGCTGCTATTTTTGTTGTCCTTAAGCCATTTTGCCACAACTTTGGAAGTATGCTTGGAGTCATTGATCATTTTGGAAGACCCATTTGCGACCAAGTTTTAACTTCCTGACTGATGTCTTGAGATGTTGCTTCAATATATCCACATAATTTTCTTTCCTCATGATGCCATCTATTTTGTGAAGTGCACCAGTCCCTCCTGCAGCAAAGCAACCCCACAACATGATGCTGCCACCCCCTTGCTTCATGGTTGGGATGGTGTTCTTCGGCTTGCAAGCCTCCCCCTTTTTCCTCCAAACATAACGATGGTCATTATGGCCAAACAGTTCTATTTTTGTTTCATCAGACCAGAGGACATTTCTCCAAAAAGTACGATCTTTGTCCCCATGTGCAGTTGCAAACCGTAGTCTGGCTTTTTTATAGTGGTTTTGGAGCAGTGGCTTCTTCCTTGCTGAATGGCCTTTCAGGTTATGTCGATATAGGACTCGTTTTAATGTGGATATAGATACTTTTGTACCTGTTTCCCCCAGCATCTTCACAAGGTCCTTTGCTGTTGTTCTGGGATTGATTTGCACTTTTCGCACCAAAGTACGTTAATCTCAAGGAGACAGAACGCGTCTCCTTCCTGAGCGGTATGACGGCTGCGTAGTCCCATGGTGTTTATACTTGCGTACTATTTTTTGTACAGATGAACATGGTACCTTCAGGCGTTTGGAAATTGCTTCCAAGGATGAACCAGATTTGTGGAGGCTCAAATTGTGTCAATTAACCTATCAGGAGCTTCTAAAGCCATGACATAATTTTCTGGAATTTTCCAAGCTGTTTAAAGGCACAGTCAACTTAGTGTATGTAAACTTCTGACCCACTGGAATTGTGATATAATGAATTATAGTGCTTGAAAAATGAGTTTTAATGACTTCAACCTAAGTGTATGCAAACTTACGACTTCAACTTTACAACATTCTGTTAAAGGTCCATGGGCCGCTCCTCTTTTCAGTTCGCGGAACCTAGCAACTAGAAAGAGCTGAAAAAAACACTCAAACTGGACAGTTTTATCTCCATTTCTTCATTCAAAGTCTCAATCATGGACACTCTTACTGACAGTTGTGGCTGCTTCGCGTGATGTATTGTTGTCTCTACCTTCTTGCTCTTTGTGCTGTTGTCTGTGCCCAATAATGTTTGTACCAAGTTTTGTGCTGCTACCATGTTGTGCTGCTGCCATATTGTGTTGCTACCATGCTGGGAATGTCATGTGTTGCTGCCATGCTATGTGGTTGTCTTAGGTCTCTCTTTATGTAGTGTTGTGGTGTCTCTCTTGTCGTGATGTGTGTTTTGTCCTATATTTTATTTTGTTTTAATTATTTATTTATTTTTAATCCCCCGTTTGCCTTTTAGTAGGCTGTCATTGTAAATAATAATTTGTTCTTACTGACTTGCCTAATTAAATAAAGGTTAAATAAATATTAAAAGGGACATTCAGAGACTTATCCCGAAGCCACTCCTTGTCTTGGTTGTGTGCTTAGGGTCGTGGTCGTGTTGGAAAGTGAACCTTCTCCCCAGTCTGAGGTCCTGAGCACTCTGGAGCAGGTTTTCATCAAGGACCTCTCTGTACTTTGCTCCATTCATCTTTCCCTCGATCCTGACTAGTCTCCCAGTCCCTGCCCCTGAAAAACATCCCCACAGCATGATTCTGCCACCACCGTGCTTCACCGTAGGGATGGTGCCACGTTTCCTCCAGATGTGACGCATTCAGGACAAATATTTATTGGTTTCATCAGACTAGAGAATCTTGTATCTCATGGTCTGAGAGTATTTTAGGTGCCATTTAGCAAACTCCAAGTGGGCTGTCATGTGATGAGGATTTAAAAAAAAAAGGTAATCCATTTTAGAATAAAGCTGTAAAGTAACAAAATGTGGAAAAAGTCAAGGGGTCTGAATACTTTCCGAATGCACTGTATATTGCCCAAGAAGACTACATTAACCCTTGCTTGTATACGCAGGAGTTGAGAACATTTAGTTGAGAAAAGGAAAGGCCACTGACTCTGGGTTGTTGGATCAACAATGTCCATAATGAACGTGATCTTGTGTTATGTACTTTATTTTATTCATCAAGCAATTCAGTATTCAATTGTATTATATGTGAAATAATAAATGTATCTTGAAATTCGAAACGTAAGCATGGCAAGGAAGACTTTTTTTTACGTCAACCAATGTTTGACTTCATAATCAGGGGCCGGATTCACAAAACATGACACTTCTCTGAGACTTGATTATGACGTCAAGCATTGGTCGAAATAAAAAATACTTAATTATGGACAGTGTCGGTACAACAACCAGAGTCAGGGATATTCTTTACTGACTGTAGACTGAGAAGATTATACAAGATAACGTAATATTTTCTAAATGTAATGTCCTTGATTTTATCATATGCGCATGTATAGCCTGTTTTCCCACACTTGTATAAATTCATTTAAACTCGCAAGATGCAAAGGAAAGTTGCCACGATTATTAATTAATCATTCAATAGAAATGGGGAAAATTGTTGCAGAAATTGTGAAAATTGTTGCAGACCAGATATTGCCACAGGGTGGCGCGAAAAAAAGATGAGAGATCCTAAGAGGCAGCCTCTACTCAAAATAAGAGCTGTTTTGTAACTGTCTGTCTGGCCCGAGGACTCCTCCTCCACCTAACTGTCAGTTGCAACGTTCTGGTCGAGTCCCGTTTGCTTTGTGCTAACAAATACTGTATCAGATTTTTTTTTGTAAAGGTGTTACGAAGAGCCAACAAAGGGGTTGGCTCTGTATACCCCGTGCTGCCAATAAATTGTTGCTCGGAAATGTATAGGACTGCTGGTTGCAATTAGCCAAGTTATCGTTCAATTTGAGAGGGGTTACATTTGACAGCTCGGCGCCTGGGACAGGGAGCTCGCGCTCTGCCTTGCCCATGATGGCGACCCAAGAAGCGGGTAAGTCAGATCTCTTCGTTTACACCAAGTTTGTTTATGCATGATTAATGGTACTAGCTAGTTACAGTAGCTAAACTGTGAACTCGTGGCGTGCTGTAGCTAACAGTTTGCAAGGCAGATTAATTACTTTTTTCTCTTATGGGGATGATGCTGTTGTTTGTGTCCGTGAGCCAGACAGACGGCGTCTGAAGTGTCAGCATTTTGTTGATTAAAAGATAACGAATATTGATGTTGACAACAGGCACATTCCATGGTATGATTATCTCCTTATGACACACAAACACACACACTTTTGAGAAGCAACTTCCAGGGACACAGTCAACACTTGTCCTATTATTTAGATGGCAATTATGTGCTGTTTGCTTTAAAATGACTCAGCCGTTTTTTTTTTTTTATCTCGCTCTCTTTCTGTATGTGTGTTGTCTATTTTTCTTAGACTGGCTGTGTGTATGGTGGTAGTCATACTAGTTCTCAGCAATGGCCTCCATGCCCTACCCCTTCCTTAACAGGAACACCGAACGTTCAAACCCTAACTCTCCTCTCTGATGTTCTCCTAGGAACATCATCCAATTTACTAATGCGGATCAGCTTCAAGCTGTTACGGAAACACACTCAAGTTTGTTTTGTTTTGTGTGTATTTTCCACTGTCCTCCTGTATGTGTGTCAGGTCTAAGCATGTTTTTTGTAGTGTGTGGACTGCATTTGTGTCCCCATGCAATTATAGGCTAACAGGTTGCACTTTTTCCACATGTTACATTACAGCCTTATTCTAAAATTGATTACGTTTTTTCCCCCTCATCACCTACACACAATACCCCATAATGACAAAGTGAAAAAAATGGTTTTGAGAAATGTATTAAATTGAAAACTAAAATACCATGTTTTATATTAGTATTCAGACCCTTTGACATGAGACTCGAAATTGAGTTCAGGTGCATCCTGTTCCATTGATCATCCTTGAGATGTTTCCACAACTTGATTGAGGTCCACCTATGGAAAATTCAATTGATTGGACATGATTTGGAAAGGCACACACCTGTCTATATAAGGTCCCAGAGTTGATAGTGCATGTCAGAGCAAAAACCAAGCCATGAGGTCAAAGGAATTGTCCGTAGAGCTCATAGACAGGATTGTGTCAAGGTACAGATCTGGGGAAGGGTATCAAAAAAATGTTTGCAGCCAAGACAACACGGAAGTGGCTTCGGGACAAGTCTCTGAATGTCCTTGAGTGGCCCAGCCAGAGCCCGGACTTGAAAATAGTTGTGCAGCAACGCTCCCCATCCAACTTGACAGAGCTTGAGAAGAATGGGAGAAACTCCCCAAATACAGATCTGCCAACCTTGTAGCGTCATATCTAAGAAGAGTTGAGGCTGTAATCGCTGCCAAAGGTGCTTCAACAAAGTACTGAGTAAAGGGTCTGAATACTTATGTAAATGTAATATTTCATTTTTTTTTTTTTGTAATAGTTAAAATATCTTAACTTATTTTTGCTTTGTCTTTATGGTGTATTGTGTGTAGATTGAGGGAAAGAATAATTTTATCCATTTTAGAATAAAGCTGTAACGTAACAAAATGTGGAAAAAGTCAAGGGGGTCTGAATACTTTCCGAATGCGTTGTATATTAGAGTGCAGAATCAGGGAGAGGAGGAAAGCTTGGTGAAGGAGGGAACCAAAGGCTATTGTAATGAGAAGAGGATTGGGAAGCAGGATAAAGTGCTGAGACTCCATTTTCAGTGGAATAGAGAGGATTTTAGAGAATTAGCCTACGGTACAATATGTTCAGTGACTCTAAAGCTTATTTTCACACCAGAGGAAGGTAATGTATTCCAGACTCCATTGCATAACAAGGAGAATGCTATTAATATAGTCTACTTGAAGCTGGCTGGATGGATGTTTTTACCCAATCTCATGGTGTTGGCTCAATCCCACTTGGTCACTAGACCTACATCAGTGGCTTTTTGTCTGTCAGTAACGATGGAAAAGGACAGACACTGCTCTATGCCCTAGAGTCCTTAGCAACCTAAACTTGTTGTTAGTTGTTTACTGGGGTGTTGTCAAAGCTGCTGATAGTGTGGGCCATCATCCTTTTTCTCAACTCTGTTGTCTGAGTTTGCATATCACCCACGTCTGACTTCCTGTCTCTGTGAACACCACACACCACATCCTCTCACACCTTATGCCATGACTTTACCCTGTATTTTGGCTTCTCTGTAGTCCTAGTTACGAGGTGTGGACTCGAGTCACATGACTTGGATACGTCTGACTTGAGTCACCAATTTTGACTACTTGATAGAAAATAACTTGACTTGGAGCCTCAAGACTTGGGACTCAACTTTGACTTGAGACTGATGACTTGATATTATCTGGCCAGGTTTTGGCTCTATGATTACTCTCCACGCAGCCAAAGACAGTATCGCACTTGCAAAAAAACAGATTGGTTTGTGAAACGCGCTCTCTGATTGGACCAGCAAACTGTCAATTAACACAGGTCTGGTGAGCTAGCGCAGTGAAGGTTTTGTGTTAAACTAAATGGGGAAAATTACATATTTTTCATACATATTTGAATAGGCTACATATAGCCTACCATTTGTATTTTATATTTATACCTTTCCTTATTCGATCTGGTCACTAACATAGGACTACAGCATTGAACCAAATTGTTGTTTCAAAAATATCAGTGTGCTTCAGAAACAAAAAGATGCACGTCTTGACTGTTGACCAATGACCAGTCATCGGTGCACGAAGGCGGGTGCACGCATCAAGATTAGTGAACAGAAAGCGTTTGTTTTTGCCAGGCAAATTAGGAAAATTAAACAGAGTGTTCTACCTACGGTCCATTAATATTATCCATATAAAGTACCATTTATCAATCTGCTACGGACTCATCGTTGCCTAAACAATAGGCTACCTGGTGATTCCATTTGATCATTTTCATATTTCAGGCCTAGTTTGGGTGGGTTATAATTCCATACAGTGGCGATTTTAGCATGTATATCTTGGTGGGGCAAACAATGTATTTTATTTTGTTGAAGCATGCCAGCAAAGTCACTACACAACACTAAACAATACATTAATTGCACTATAACGGTGACAAACGATGCCCACAAACTGTTAGGGCCCAACAGCAGAGCTTTCTTTTCTTTACCATGGATTGAATCCTTACCACCGCTACACCTGGCTATCAGCGGAGCCCTGTTTTGCAGCGAAACAGTTGATTCAGCCTCATTTACTGCCTTTTTAAAAAAAGATTGTGATATGGCTGACTTGCTTAAACAGATGTGGTTTCTACTGACAATTGAGATGTACAAACTATGGCAACATTATTATTATTATTATTATTATTATTATACATAATCAGAATGTGTTGTAGACAAAATAATGAAAACGGCTTTTGTAGATTTGTAGTTTTTTTTATTTTACTTGGCTTGGACTTAACTCGAGACTGGTGGTATTGTAGATATGTAGTGGTGTAATAATGTTGTACTGTTTTATCTTTTGTTTTATGTGTGATGTAAGTGCCTTAATGTGTTTGGACCCCAGGAAGAGTAGCTGCTGCATCTGTAATAGTTTGTGAGGGTCTTAGCATTCTGCTATTTAGCTAATGCTATTCCGGGCTAGTGCTGTTTGAAAGTTGGAAGTTCATTCCTACACAGCCACAGTTAGCATTGGCTTTGTGAACTGAGTAAAATTAAGTTACTCTGTACGAAAGAACAAACTGATCTAAGGTCAGTTGTGTGCTTATCCCTAACCAGATCTGGCTTTGTCAGCCTTTCCCCAAATCACCTTGCAGTTGTAGATTTGGTAGCTCTAGCCTTTTCATATGACTATGCCACTGCTGCCTGTGTAGTATTCAGGCCTTACAGTAACATGTGAATTACTGAGATGTCTTTTATTGTACAATGTATTGTAGGTAGTGTGTGCGTGAGGTGAGAGCGTGCGTGAGGTGAGAGCAGTGAGGTGCTGTAGATTAACTGGATTAGAGATTATACAGGAGAGCGTCTGTCAGAGAGCTTCTCTCCTATCACTAGTTCTAGGCTGCTACTACGGCCAGCGCTAGGCTGCTACTACGGCCAGCGCAAGACTGCTACTACCACCAGCTCTGTGCTGCTGCTACTACTACCGCCACCAGCTCTGTGCTGCTGCTACTACTACCACAAGCTCTAGGCTACTACTACCACCAGCCCTAGGCTAGCGCTATGCTACCTAGGCTACTACTACCACCAGCTCTAGGCTAGCGCTATGCTACCTAGGCTACTACTACCACCAGCTCTAGGCTACTACGACTACTACTACTAGCTCTGTGCTGCTGCTGCTGCTACTACTACTACTACTACTACTACTACTACTACTACTACTACCAGCTCTGTACTACTGCTGCTGCTGCTACCACCAGCTCTATACTACTACTACTACTACTACTACTACTACTACTACCACCAGCTCTATGATGCTGCTACTACTACCACCAGCTCTAGGGTAGCGCTATGCTACCTAGGCTACTACTACCACCAGCTCTAGGCTAGCGCTATGCTATCTAGGCTATTACTACCACCAGCCCTAGGCTAGCGCTATGCTACCTAGGGTACATCTTGGGAGTCTCAATATGACTAGAACTCCCTTTTGCTGTAACTGTACATAACTTTGTATCTACTTTTGAAAACGTATAAGCCTAATGACTGTTACAAAGTGTTCTATTATTGATTGATGTGTGTGTGTGTGTGTGTGTGTGTGTGTGTGTGTGTGTGTGTGTGTGTGTGTGTGAGATTCCTCCAGGTAAAGCAGCTTGTATAACACAGTATCCTGTATGAGGTATTGTCTCTGTCTCTCTCTCTCTCAGACCTGTCGCGCCGCAGTATGAGGCTGGTTTTAGGGGGATACTACCACCAATCCTCAGAGGATGACGAGTCCTCCTCAGTTTCCTACAGGGAGAGCCCCGTGAGGTGTGTGTGTGTTGTTTTTCATGTTGTACCATATAGCCTAATATAGTAGGCCTGACAAAGTTGCTTTAACAAAGTCATCTCTCTGTCTCTCTCAGGGTTTTTACGAAGAGGAAGACAGGTGGTCGTAAAGTGGCGGCCTCTCGTACCTCCAGCCGGGCCAACAGTGTGGCTAGCACCGCTAGCAGCAAGGCTAGTACAGTGGAGCCAACCATCAATGCTGAGGACTACATTGGTACGGTTGCAGCTGCCTCTTTGTCTATGGCTACCGTTAGCTATTATGGCTATTCAAAACTGACCGTCTGACTCTCTATCTGTGTCCCCGCTCCCCCTGCACTTCAGGGGTCTCAAGCTTGGTTCAGAGGAGGAAGACCTTCCAGGAACCTCCAGCCCCAGCCCCATCCCCAGCCCCAGGCCCCAGCCTTAACCTGGCTCCCAGCCCCAGGGGCTACTTGTCCTGCCAGACCGGCCTGAACCAGACCAAGAGCCAGAGCAGCGCCGTAGACAGCTCTGGTTACTCCTCTTCAGAGGCAAGACGTTACAAAGGATACTCTGGAGACTCCTCCTTAGGCGAACAAAGGGTTAGCGCCAACCAGAGGGCTGGCACCAACAGGACAAGCACCAGTGCCAACCGGAGTGAGTTGTGTGTGTGTGTGTGTGTGCTAGCATATCGTTAGCTTTATACATTTCAATTTAAGGTCTTTTTTTGGCATGGGAAACATATATTAATATTGCCAAAGCAAGTGAAGTAGATAATAAACAAAACGGAAATAAACAATAAAAATGTACAGTAAACATTACATTCAGAAGTTCCAGCTCAGAATAAAGACATTTCAAATGTCATATTATCTCTGTCTCCTCCTGTAGCCCTTCCGTTTGTCCCGGCCAATGTGAGGAAGGCCATTCTGATTGCCATCCTCCTCATCCTCTTGACCTTCGGTGAGTGACACCTCACCACAGAATCAGACAGTCTATAGTTTTATAGAACTGCCATGAAAAGAAAACAACAGTGTTGTAACTTTATTGGTGCCAGCAGTACATTGTCCACAGATGACATGCCTAACCATAGTACTTACTGGCATTTGAAATAACAGAAGTACAACACATACACACCCATTGTTGACAAGCAATAATGTTCTAAATGTTGTCTGTGTAACCTGTCCCGTATGATAATGTGCTCCTTAGAGTATTCAAGTCTATTCTACCCCTCTGCTAGGCTGCTGGCACCTTGCCCGCTTGGTATGGGCCATCCTGGCTCCAGCCCTGAATGCTATGACTATGACCCCGAAACGACCAGTCATCACCCCGACTCAACCACCTGTCTTCACCCCGCCTCCCAAGGCTATGGTAGGATCTGATGGGACCACATTCCCGCCAATAATCTCCCTTTCTCTTGATTTGGTAGAATGCTGCATTGACACTGCATGTGTACTCCTGGATTGTACAATTTAAAGCATGTTTGTTGAAACTCTCTTTCTGCAGGATGGAGCTTCAGTATTCCATTCTGCTCTGGAAGCCAAGATGAACACCATCCTGGTAAGAGAGACAAAGAGAGAATGCACAAACTATACTTTGTTTGGGTGTGTTCATTGGGTTAACTGACTTGTGTACATGTTCTCCGGCAGAAAGAAATAGACATTCTTAAGAAAAAGGAACACCAGCAGAAATGTGTAACCGAGGTGAGTACTCTACAGTACGGTATTATGTGGAATGGGGTGTCATAAGGTCCTATAACAGTCTAGTTTAGAGAACAGGGTTTCAGTTATATAGTAGTATATGCGTAATAAGTAGTAGTAAAAACAGGTTTTTAGACATTTTTTCAAATGTATTATAAGTATTCAGACCCTTTAGTGAGTACTTTGTTGAAGCACCTTTGGCAGCATTTACAGCCTCGAGTCTTGTGTATGACGCTACAAGCTTGGCACACAAGCTCTGTCAGGTTGGATGGGGAGCGTCGCTGCACAGCTATTTTCATGTCTCTCCAGAGATGTTCGATTGGGTTCAAATCCGGGCTCTGGCTGGGCCACTCAAGGACATTCAGAGACTTGTCACTCCTGCATTGTCTTGGCTGTGTGCTTAGGGTCGTTGTCTTTCGCCCCTGGAGCAGGTTTTCATCAAGGATCTCGCACTCTGTACTTTGCGCCATTCATCTTTCCCTCGATCTTGACTAGTCCCCTAATCCCTGCTGCTGAAAAATATCCCCACAGCATGATGATCCTGCCACCACCATGCTTCACCGTGGGGATGGTGCCTGGTTTCCTCCAGACATGAAGCTTGGCATTCAGGCCAAAGAGTTCAATATTTGTTTCATCAGACCAGAGAATCTTCTTTCTTATGGTCAGAGTATTTTACTGAGGAGTGGCTTCAGTCTGGTCTTTGTGCTCGTCTATCCCAACAGATGGTAGAGAGACTGCAGACAGACTTGGCAGACGTTAGGACCAACGTGAGGGACGTGAGCGTGAGAGTGGACCGGTGAGTGTGTGGCCTACCCTTCCAGAACCTACCCCTGGCCCCTAGCTCCTGGCCCGTACCTCCTACCCCTGGCCCCTACCTCCTACCCCTGGCTCCTGGCCCCTAGCTCCTACTCCTGGCTCCTACCCCTGGCCCCTAGCTGCTGCCCCTAGCCCCTACCTCCTCACCCTATCTCCTACCTCCTACCCCTAGCTCCTAGCTTCAGCTCCTACCCCTAGCTCCTGCCCCATGCTCCCTAGGCACTTGGGATGATTTGAAAGGATTGTAAACATACTCTCATACTTTTTCTATTAACAGATCTAATGTCCCAACCTTGTTTGCAAAACAATCTTTGAAAGAAGATAAATAAACACCTGTTTCTCACTGGACAATTAAGTTCTATTATTTTATTTTCTACTGTAGTGTGAATCGTCTGGATTGGGAGCATCGTTTGAGCCAGCAGTCAGCCGGCTTCACCAGTCAGGTGGGCGAGCTGATGGACCAACACACACACATCAGGCAGAGAGTCGCTGCCCTTGAGGACCAGAGTGCCACGGTAACGTACACACGAACTCAGTCAAATTTGTAGCACTGAACTTTTGCACTTTCTTAAAAGTGGTTCTGCATAAGAGCTAGTGCTAAATAACTCAAATGTGAATGGCTGAGTCCAAAATAGCACACTATTCCCTACATAGTGCACTACCAAATCGACTTACAATTACTTTTGACCAGAGCCCTATGGTAGTGCACTATATAGGGAATGGGGTGCCATTTGGGACACAGTAAATGATGAGCCTTCCTAACCTAATGGATGTAGTCTCTCTGTGTTGTGTAGCTGGGTCAGCAGGTCTACTCTGTTCAGAACCAGCCTCCTCTAGCTCCCAACCCCACCACAGCCAACACACATCTGACCCCTGAGCTCAAAGAAGCCATGGCCAAATGGCTGCATGAGAATGTTCCCCAGAAAGAGCCACGGATGGTGGGAGAGGTTGTGAAGGACTACAGTCCCCTATTGGCCGACAGGATGCCGGACTTTGCCTTAGAGTCCCAAGGTGCCAGCGTTGTGAGCACGCGGTGTTCCGAGACGTACCGTACCCACTCAGCATGCGTGTCCTTCCTGGGTGTACCCCTCTGGTACCCCTCTGAGAGCCCTCGCACTGTTATCCAGGGCCAGGCGGTGCAAGCTGGGAAGTGCTGGGCGTTCTACGGAGCGCAGGGCACCCTGGTCATCGCTCTGTCTCATCCTGCCCGCATCACCCACGTAACCCTGGAGCACCTGCCCGTCTCCAACGCCCCCACCGGACGCATCGACAGCGCGCCCAAGGCCTTCTCTGTCTACGTGAGTCATCTGTGACCTCTGGCCCTTCCCTGACACTATAGCCACATCTACATAATCTACTGTTGAATATTCCCTACAGAGATGTTTAGAGCAGTATGGTGAATATCTTTAACGCTGATGACTCTTTTCTGTCTTTAAAAATGGGACACCTCTTTCTCTCTCTGTACAGGGTATGTCCACTGAGACAGACGACGGCACCTGCCTGGGAACCTTCACTTATGACCAGCACGGAGGGCCAATCCAGACCTTCCAACTGCCTGTGAGTCACCTCATTCAAAATTAGCCTAGGTTGTATTCATTAGTGCACAATGTTTCAAAATGAAGAAAAACATTTTGCTACAGAAAATTAGTGTTTTTTTATTTTATTTATTTCACCTTTATTTAACCAGGTAGGCCAGTTGAGAACAAGTTCTCATTTACAAATGCGACCTGGCCAAGATAAAGCAAAGCAGTGTGACAAAAAACAACAGAGTTACACATGAGAATAAACAAACGTACAGTCAATAACACAATAGAGAATCTATATACAGAGTGTGCAAATGTAGTGCAAAATGCAGTAAGGTTAGGAAGATAGGACAATAAATAGGCCATAGTGGCGAAATAATTTACAAATTAGAATTAACACTGGAGTGATAGATGTGCAAATGATGATGTGCAAATAGAGATACTGGAGTGCAAAATGAGCGAAAATAATAAATATGGGGATGAGGTAGTAGGGTGGGCTATTTACAGAAGGGCTATATACAGGTGCAGTGATCGATAAGCAGCTCTGACAGCTGTTTCTTATTGGACACGTTCAGGTAGTCCCTCCCTCTTTGTTTTTCTTCCATTTGGTGCCTAGTGAATACAACCCCCGGTTAGGCTTACTCGGTAATTTTGGGGGGTGTGACGATAGCCAGGCTTGATGTTTATGCAACAGACTATAGCCTGGAATAGAACTGGACTAGGACCATAGAACTTAGTTCTAACTACCTAGCTATTAACTATTGTTGACCCGACTGCAATATCCATTCTGTCATCAGTTGTGTTGCTTGCGCCAACCGTTTATCCATTCTTCTCTCTGGCAGAACCCTACCAGGGCCGTCTATTATTACGTGGAGCTGCGCATTCTGAGTAACTGGGGTCACCTGGAGTACACGTGCGTGTACCGCTTCCGTGTGCACGGACACATGGCCTCCTCCTCCAAGTAAGAGGGGTTCACCGTCCACCCCAACCGCAGACCTCAGAGGCTTCGCTTTCATATCGGAGCAACATTATTTTTTTTGCATCTCAACATTATGACAGACCATTCTAAATAAATCCCTTTATTTGGCATCATGGTGGTTTCCTAAACTGGCTTCTGCCTGGTGTGAGGTCAGAGGTCAGTAGGGTTAAAGTAACAGTTTGCCATTTTCATTTCTGGAAGTGGTATTGACCTGGCTAATAGGAGTGAGGGAATGGGTTTTTGTGAGCTGCAAATTAAACTGTTTGTGCAGGTATTTACGCTTTTGAGCATAGATTATTTGTTTGCGCCGGCCACAGCGGACAAAGATTTCAGATTGTACTTTGAATGTCTGTATGACAATCCTTCCTGTGTTACTGGGCTCTTACTCAGTTATTTTGTTTTATTTGATCTGTATCTTACAATTATATTCAAAGGTTTAAAAAGGATGTTGTTGGATGTATATTTTGCAAGTATCGAGATGTATTGTTCATGTATTTTATTAGGCCGATAAGAATTGGATGTAATATGCTTGTAATGTATGGTTTTCTGTTGGTCTGAATGGTTAAAGGTCTTGGCGAACCTTGCCAATAGGCTTCCTATTACAGGATGTACTATATGATTGTAGATGCTTGCTAATACATTTTCCTTATAATAATAATAATAATAATACCAACTACAGAGAAATGGACGAGCACACACTCAGGGTGGAACGTATTGTCAGAACTAAAAAAAATACAGCTTAGTTTACATGGCTTGCAGCATTTATTTTTGTTTTATGTCTTAATTCTTTAAAAAAAAATCATGATCAGTTTAATAGTAGTGTACGCATGTTTAGCATTTTTCCAGATGCACGGTACAAAACATAAAATTATATTTACCAAATTTACTACAGTACTTGAAAAACCCTTTCACCTCAAAGCAATGAGTTCATTGCAATATCTTAATGTCAGGCTTTTCTACTTCTAAACCTTTGTAAATAGCAAAAAAGTAACCTTCTACTTTTTGCTAGTGTTTGATTAATATAATCAGGAACTTTTTTTTTCATGTTTTAAATCATTGTTTACAATTTTCAGTATTATGTACAGCGGTGGTAGCTACAGACTAACAAAAGACTGATCACAAGACGGACATATACAGTATTATTTGCTCTCAATTGCGATTTTTAAGGTATTTTATTTTTCTGATGTTACGCCAGTGAAACATCATACTTAACTCTGGGTCAATTTTAAGTGTGTCCAAATACAACAGAGTATAAGGAAATATTTTCTCCAGTTCAATACCTGAAATGACTGGCTATGTATCCACCTAATTTTCAAACGCTTTTAAAACACGGAAGTCAAACGTGAAAACTATGGTTACAACTTCCTCCATACTCCCGTATTATCAGTATCTATATATTGCACTTACACTTTTTTTTCTGGTTACTTTTCTTCAATAGTGCTCTTTTGACAGAGTGGAATTTTGACAGACACATGGTCAGATGTTTAGAATTGGGACATACTTAACCAGGTGCGTGTTTTATATTGTCATGAAATGGTATAAAACGTTTTGAAACAGGGTTAGTGAAACAGGATGGTAGTACCTGAATTGTTTTGTGTTGCATCATTTTTGCTACATTGTGCCCAACTGAATACATCATCACAGGTGAACATAATGCTCATGATATTGGTTTGTATTTATTTAATAATGTGCATATCATGCATAATTGAATTAAGGACATTGTTATTTATTTTTCTAATACTCGGTCTATATATGATATTGATCAGGTCATTGTTAATGTATCGATATTATACCATGTAATTAATGTAAAATGACTGCAGAAGTCTTCCCTTGGACTGTTCTATCAAAGTCCAGACGCCATTATTAAAATATACTGATGCGTATCGGCTTACTGCGTCTGATTACAAAATGGAAGAGATGCAATTATATAACCTTGACTCACTTTGTATCTGACACCCTGATCAAGGCCTAAGCCGATACGGATTGGTGTATTTTAAAAACGTTGTAGGCCATTAATGAAAGGCTTTGTAACTTTCAAAGCCACCAGGTGCCTTGACTTGGATTGTTTATGGCACTTAGCACCTATTTGTGGTTATTATTGTCCCTTATACTTTGCGATACCTATTCCCCTCAAAGAGCACCTGTGGTTGTTTTTGGAATACCTGCAGCGCTTCTGCTACGTACATTTTTTTTTTCTTCAAGTTGTTATAGACATTGGAGTGACAAATAACTTCACAACCGTGTTGCTTTTATCAACTGATTATTTTAACTCAAATTGCTCAGCAAGTAGTCACACCCCTTGCCTTATTCAACATTTTGTTGTGTTACAGCCTGAATTCAAAATGGATTCAATATTTGTTTTACTCACAATACCACATATTGACAAGTGGGGTAAGTCTCTAAGTGCTTTGAATACCTGGATTGTACAATATTTTCCCATTTATTATTATTATTTAATTGTTTTATTCTTCAAGCACTCAAGTTGATTATTGCTAGACAGACGCTGTAACTCTGTCACTCAGGAACATTCAATGTCGTCTTGGTAAGCAACTCCCATGTATATTTGGCCTTGTGTTTTAGGTTATTGTCCTGCTGAAAAGTGAATTTGTCTCCAAGTGTCTGTTGGAAAGCGGACTGAACCAGGTTTTTCCTCTGGGATTCCTCTTATAAATGTATTCTGTTTCTTTTGATCCTAAAAAAAACTCTCTAGTCCTTGCCGGTGACATGCATACCCATAACATGATGCAGCCAGAACCATGCTTGACAATATGAAGAGTGGTACTCAGTGATGTGTTGTTGGATTTGCCCCAAACATAACACTTTATTCAGGACAAAAAGTTAATTTCTTTGCCAATTTATTTTGCAGTATTAGTATTCTGCAGTATGCAGTATAAGTGCCTTGTTGCAAACAGGATGCATGTTTTGGAATATTTCTATTCTGTACAGGCTTCCTTTTCACTCTGTCATTTAGGTTAGTATTGTGGCGTAACTACGATGTTGTTGATAAATCCTCAGTTTTCTCATATCACAACCATTAAACTCTGTAACTGTTGGATATACCATCCAAAGTCTAATAACTTCACCATGCTCAAAGGATATTCAGCATCTGCTTTTTTAATTTTTACACATCTACCAATCGGTGACCTTTCCGAAACATTGAAAAACCTCCAAGGTCACTATGCCACTGTATCTTAGTCCAATGCTGCCCTGACATATATGTATATATTCTCAATCCATTCCTTACTTACTTATGTTGTGAAACTGTTAGATATTACTTGTTTAGATATTACTGCACTGTCTGAGCTAGAAGCACAAGCATTTCGCTACACCCGCAATCTGCTAACCACGTGTATGTGACCAATAAAATTTGATTTGATTTGAAGGTCTTGTGGTTAAATGTACTACTCGATTGAGGGACCTTACAGATAATTGTATGTGTGGTGTAGAGTAATGGGGTAGTTATTCAAAAATCATGTTAACCGGTATTGAACACAAAATGAATCCATTTAACTTATGTGATTTATGCAACGTTTTACTCCTAAACGTATTTAGGCTTGCCATAACAAAGGGTTTGAATACTTATAGACCGAAGACATTTCAGCTTTTAATGTATTCATTTTCTAAAATATTCTACAAACAAAATAACATTTTGACATTATGGGGTATTGTGTGTAGATCAGTAACACAAAATACATTTTTTAATCAATTTTAAATTCAGGCTGTAACGCAACAAAATGTGGGGGAAGAAAAAGGGTGTGAATACTTTCTGAAGGCACTGTAGGTAATATGGTGGTTTGGTTTTACACACCCCTTCGTCTTAAATCACTGGGATTCGTATGCCAGTTCTATCCCCATACTCTCTGAAGTGTGCACCTGTTCACGTCCTATCACAATTTGGTTTAAGGACGATTGTTACATCCATTTTTGGACTTTAAAATTAACAAGAGGGTGCTACTCGCCATCAAAATGATACATATATTTAACTTATGTTGTTGATAGTGTCTGCATGTGCACACGTTGTCTGCCAGTACTGTGCTGGAAGGACTTAAACCCTGAGTAAGAATCTTTCACCCTACTGACTTTATAAAATTTAACTGAAATATGTGTGTACATTTTACAGTCATTTAGTGAGAGGAAGCCTCAAATATCACATACGTTTGTATATCCACTGTAGCCTGTTATATATACAAACTGCAACAAACTTGGTTCCTGTTCCAGTGATGTCTTTGCGTGGGTCAAACAAAAACAACTAATGACTGGTTGACAATAGAACCTCCCACAATGCAGCTGGCTGCAGAATGAAGTTGGTGAAGACCAACTGCAGAAATTTTAAGTTGACTGCAGTCAAAACTTCACCATCTTTGATCACATGATTTTTGTAAAGTTTATGCAGTCGTCATGCAGGAGCAAGTTGGACAATTTGTATCCCCATAATGCAGCTTTAGAAGGCGAAAGTGATCTGCTCGAACGCACCCATTGGCAAGGTTTTGCCTTTAGATTTCAAGAAAATTAACAACTAAGGAAGAATTATTCACCACTGTCATTGGCTGTGTTCGAGAGGATCAAAACCTTAATGTATCATGGGTAAATTGGTGACTGGTCTACAAATAATAATGAGTAGTGAGTATGATGCAAGGCTGTTTGGGGCGGCAGGTGGCCTGGAGAGAAGGAGCGTTGGGTCAGTAACCGAACTGACTAGTATCCCCCTTTCACTTCCCTTTGTAGATCAGTCAGTCGACAGTGGCCTGCACTGTTGGTTGCAATGTTGAACAAGCCAATTGACTTCTCAAACCGCAAACCCTGGTCTGGTCTGCTTCACAAGCGTTCCTGCTCGCGATGTTGCGCCTCTGGGTTTAGAAACTCTGTGGTTGGCAGAAGGATTGAAACACAAGTATGGGTCACTGAGGTATAAAGAACTGGAGACAGAATCCAAGATGGCCGACAAAGTAATCTACGCACGTTTGCATACGCCATTTTGTAGTTGCTGCCATCTTGCTAGTAACCAATAGTGTCATTGCATTTTGGTACACCAGAAGCACATTCATTTCTAATGGAACACTGCGTTTGCCCTGCAGCATTATATTGCAGCGGCAGTTGCAGTGCGTTCTGTGTGGTGCATAAATTGGATTTATTAAATGTATGCCTCAAACTGTATGCATAGAGGACTTGACAAAAATGGTAGCTGAAGGTGAATGTTGAACTTTTGTTGCACACTTATGCAGATTACAATTTTGCTCAAGACGCTGTATATGTGATAGAGGCGTTGCTGGGACTATTTTGCCTTCGCACTAGTAATGGAATAGCAAAAGCAGCAACGCAATCGTGAACGTGTGAAGCTTTTGGGAAGTCTGCCAGTGTTGCCAGGGACTGCGTGGCTGCAACTAGTTGGGGGAGGTTAAATCTGATTTTGCACCATCACAGTTACCACAACCACTAGAATCATGAAAAGTAATTTTGTGTATGCAGTTGTATGTAAGTAATTTATTGAGGACTAAATCATATGTGCTCTAGCTAGCTCTACATGTACCTCGTGAGATCTAGCAGTTAGTTGTATGATGTTTTATATTCAACACAATGCAATCACAACAATACATACATACTGTTACAAAATAACAAGTTTGAAAATAGTTTCTGCAGTTATGATTTGCCTGTTAATAATTTGAGCTGTGTCCCAATTAATCATTCAGTTAATCAGTAAAGTTGCCTTATATAGAAACAGCTGAATCCACTTATTTGAAGGGGTGTCCACATACTTTTGTATATATAGTGTACAGTTGTGGTCAAAAGTTTTGTGAATGACACAAGTATTGGTCTCCACAAAGTTTGCTGCCTCAGTGTTGATGATGGCAATTTGCATATACTCCAGAATGTCATGAAGACTGATCAGATGAATTGCAATTAATTGCAAAGTCCCATGAAAATGAACTTAATCCCAAAAAAACATTTCCACTGCATTTCAGCCCTGCCACAAAAGGACCAGCTGCCATCATGTCAGTGATTGTCTCGTTAACACAGGTGAGAGTGTTGACGAGGACAAGGCTGGAGATCACTCTGTCATGCTGATTGAGTCAGAATAACAGACTGGAAGCTTTAAAAGGAGGGTGGTGCTTGAAAACATTGTTCTTCCTCTTTCAACCATGGTTACCTGCAAGGAAACGCGTGCCGCCCTCATTGCTTTGCACAAAAAAGGCTTCACAGGCAAGGATATTGCTGCTAGTAAGATTGCACCTAAATCAACCATTTATCGGATCATCAAGAACTTCAAGGAGAGAGGTTCAATTGTTGTGAAGAAGGCGTCAGGGCGCCCAAGAAAGTCCAGCAAGCGCCAGGACCATCTCCTAAAATTGATTCAGCTGCGGGATCAGGGCACCACCAGTGCAGAGCTTGCTCAGGAATGGCAGCAGGCAGGTGTGAATGCATCTGCACGCACAGTGAGGCGAAGACTTTTGGAGGATGGCCTGGTGTCAAGAAGGGCAACAAGGAAGCCACTTCTCTCCGGGAAAAACATCAGGGACAGACTGATATTCTGCAAAAGGTACAGGGATTGGACTGCTGAGGACTGGGGTAGAGTCATTTTCTCTGATGAATCCCCTTTCCGATTGTTTGGGCCATCCGGAAAGCACCTTGTCCGGAGAAGACAAGCGCTACCATCAGTCCTGTGTCATGCCAACAGTAAAACATCCTGAGACCATTCATGTGTGGGGTTGCTTCTCAGCCAAGGGAGTGGGCTCACTCACAATTTTGTCTAAGAACACAGCCATGAATAAAGAATGGTACCAACACATCCTCCAAGAGCAACTTCTCCCAACCATCCAAGAACAGTTTAGTGACGACCAATGCCTTTCCCAGCATGATGGAGCACCTTGCCATAAGGCAAAAGTGATAACTAAGTGGCTCGGTGAACAAAACATCAACATTTTGGGTCCATGGCCAGGAAACTCCCCAGACCTTAATCCCATTGAGAACTTGTGGTCGATCCTCAAGAGTGGGATGGTGGACAAACAAAACCCCACAACTTCTGACAAACTCCAAGCATTGATTATGCAAGAAAGGCCTGCCATCAGTCAGGATATGGCCCAGAAGTTAATTGACAGCATGCCAGGGCGGATTACAGAGGTCTTGAAAAAGAAGGGTCAACACTTCAAATATTGACTCTTTGCATAAACTGAATGTCATTGTCAATGAAAGCCTTTGACACTTATGGAATACTTGTAATTATACTTCAGTGTACCGTAGTAACTACTGACATAAAGATCTAAGAACACTGAAGCAGCAAACTTTGTGGAGACCAATACTTGTGTCATTCTCAAAATGTTTGACCACGACTGTACTTCTGGTATACCAAAATCAAATAAAATAAAGGGCGTTAAGGTTAGAGGGTTAGCTAGCATGCTAAGTAGTTGCAAATTAGCTAAAAAAACATTTATGTTATACACCCAACCAAACTCACTCATTGTTTCTGTCTTAAGTAACCTACTATCTTTATCTGTGAGATTGAAATTCAATGTATACAACATTGTGTACTGCACAAATTTTTAAAAAGAGCAATTTGGTTGACTAGTGTATTTGACCAATATAATGGATAATCTGTGTCAAGGGGTGTTGTGCTTGTTACAGCCCACAGAGGGAGCCACTAGTGGTTGCTAGCCTGCCTAGTCAGTGAGTCACATGAATGAGAGAGCCGATTGAAGAGAGAAGCACCAAATAATCTAATGATTTTAAACATTATCTTCACGGTGAGCGAGTTATAAAGCATAGCATAGATTTGCCTCTGCAAGCCTCCTGCAGGAATTTGCTTAACTTGACCTATTTCTGCAGAAATGTACTTTGTCCTGCAGGAATAAATTAATACTGCAGGATCTGCCTCTGCAGAGTTTACTGCAGGAATGTTCCTTGACCTGCAGGAATATAAAAAAATCTGCAGTATCTGCAGGATTTCAGATGTTCCTGCATGATTTTTGAAATTCCTTTAGGAATCCTGCGGAAGCATTGGCAAAACTCTTGACAGTTATCAACTTTTGTCCTGCAGGATGTAAGGGTTCTCCTTTTTTTGTAAGGGGGTAGAATAGACCAGATATAGAATAGATACAAATTATAGTCCTGTCACAATACCCAACCATAGTAGGCCTACAGGGTCACCCTCAGAGCAGCACCCAGAAGCATGTTAGGGGTTAAGTTCCTTGCTCAAGGGCACAAGAGCAGTAGGCGACACCCGAGATGTTCATGCCAGCAACCCTCCTGGTTGCAATCTCACTCTAAATAGGTTGTGAAAAAGTTGCCTAAATTGTCCTGCAACACGAATCACCACTTGAGGGCAGCGTGAGATTAATACTCTTAGCAGACGCTGTCGCTTTGCAAATACAGTAGTAGCCTATTCAAGTATAAATGTAGCTTTATTTCAGGAGACACCAGAGTTTTAAATTCTGTCGTATTATACATCACATTCAGCCCACGTTGAAGCACACAGCTTTATTCAAACAGAACATTCAGCCCACATTAAAACTCAGCTTTATTCAAACAGAACATTCAGCCCACATTAAAACACAGCTTTATTCAAACAGAACATTCAGCCCACATTAAAACACAGCTTTATTCAAACAGAACATTCAGCCCACATTAAAACACAGCTTTATTCAAACAGAACATTCAGCCCACATTAAAACACAGCTTTATTCAAACAGAACATTCAGCCCACATTAAAACACAGCTTTATTCAAACAGAACATTCAGCCCACATTAAAACACAGCTTTATTCAAACAGAACATTCAGCCCACATTAAAACACAGCTTTATTCAAACAGAATTTGTCCTATTTTCTGCTAGAGGCTAAGGAATTGCGGTGATGTACTGTGGCCCATATATGTGTGTATTTCTCATGCTCACGGCCAATAGGATTGGATAGGAGGAAATATAATGTCCTCCAGGGGGAAATTGTCTTCGACACACAGTACTCCTGTATACATTGCACGTTATCCATCAATAGCCACAAGAAGCCTAATCAATGGGCCTCAATGGGACCTAATACTGTATCCAGAATCTAAAGCATTGGATAATCAGACATGGCTACACACACACACATGAGAGAGAGAGTGAAACACACACAGAGGTACTGAAACACAAAGAGAAAGCTACAAACATATCATAAGACAATATTCCAATAAAACATGAAAAACAGGGACACATTTGATACATAAAAGCCTCTATTTTCAAGTATAAATTGTCTTTTGAACTTTGTTTTGTCCCAAAAAAACATCAACACTTTTTTGCTGTCCCAATACCTATTGGGAAACAATCCTTGGTGGTATATTACCTCAGAGACAGGCTTCTCTGTAACTTAACCATAGATGATACCGAAGAGAAGAAAGAGGAGGAAGAGGAGGATGATGGGCATTTCACAGTGCTGCAACAGTTCACCTTGAGCTGGACACAATGAACGAACCCAGTGGTGGTCCCTTTAGCCATGAGATTGGGATGATGGGAAGAGAGGACATTGTGTGTTTTAGGGACACAATGTACAGCACCCCCTCCTTCTAAAAATACATCATTAATGTGTGGAGGCCACAGGAAGGAGAAGAAGAATATGACTATTGTCTAATGGAAACTTCTGCATTATTCCAGCCCCCGCAAAAGACAGAGGATGGAGAAAGGAGGAGGAGGAGGAGGAGGTGGATGAAGAGTGTAGCACTAGAAAGGTGTGTCCATCTGACTTCCCTTGGCACCGGGAAGTACGACTCCGTAGCTGTTATCCTGCCACCTCAGCCACCTCATATGGATCTCCTTCTGGACCTGATACAAACAGACAAATACCCATAGAATTAGGAAATAGAATACTAGAATGGACAATTTTTGATGGGATAAAGGGCTGCCATTTTGGTCAGGGAGTTGGTCAACCATGGTTTTATCTGCACTGTATCTGTGTTAGCTAGCTAGCCAGACAGTTTTAGAGGAATGATTCCATACATTTTTCAAATTAACTGCCAATATGCCAACATTCCAATCAAACAGTCAATCCACAGCCATACACTACCTGAAATCAGTTGATGAAAGGACTTAGACAAGTTGTAAATGCAACAAGTACTGATATTGTATCATATAATAGCACTCACAGATTCCCAAGAAAACAGAATCTAAAACATGTATGGTCTGTTTACATATATTTTAGAGGCTATTTATACAGAAAATGTGTATAAAACCCATATAAACTGTTTTTATAATTATGTGACAGGTTGATTATTATTCCATTACACAATTTCTGATATATCAAATGCCTTACTTTTCTTTTCCTGCACCAGTAAAAGCTGGGAATACATCACCTATGACTCTACTGCCATTCAATCCAATCCAATTAGACTGGTTTTGGATTTCTCCTTGACCAAGATGGCTGACATTTTCACCCCATTATGGAACTCTATGACATAGCCCCTCTAGTAATTTAATAGATTCTAAATGCACACACCCAAAGAGCTCAGATTACATCACCACAGATATTGTAGGAGAGACAGACAGTTTCAGTGTTGTTGAAAATGAATGGATGGATGAATAAATGAAAGAATTAACAAACAAATTTATGAAATTGATTGAATGATGAAACAAAGTCATCACTTATTGACTATATTCACAACAGCACTGAGTTTCATTGCTCTCAGTGTAAACACAGTAGGGATGAATATTTTCCCAAAAATCTACCAAGTTTCAATACCGGGAATAATTCTAATTTACCTCGAGAGTCCCAGGAAATACCGCAAAAATCGGATGTGCCCCATCTACAGCCCATAGTGTGGTCACTATGGGTTCTCCCCAAATAAGAGAGGCACTGCACCACTTTGTAAATATTTCAGAGAAAATTTAACTGATAGTTACTCTATAATTTATTACTAAATATCTCTGATCGCCAATTACATTGTTGTGAATTGCGAAACAGGCTGTTAAAAAATGTGGAGCGTTATCATGTTTCAAAATCGAGTTGATGATGATACAGATAGCACATCAGCTCATGAATAAAGGGGAGATGAAGAGTGGAAGTAGTTTAAATATCAAGGTATCTACTCTCATTTCGTTTGTTGATCACACATTCTCTATCAAAGCTCTCATATGGGCAGCAAGTAGGTGGGTGCTTACATCTGTCCTATTTCACACGTACATGTATTGTGTGTTTTTCGCACACACCCCACGGACAGGCCAGGATTCAACCATTATTGACGGTGACCCTGGAGCAATGTTGTGTATTTTTGTGGAATTGCATTGGTGCGACATTGGGGATTTTGTATTTATTTCCCAGGTCATTAGATTTTTTCAGGAAATGTGAAGAGTGTTCCAGAGACAGCGCCGGGATCCCGGTAACCCATGTTAATACCTAAAGCACTGTAGTGTAAGTTGCTTTGGATGCAGGCATGTGCTCAATGGCTTATATTACATTATTAGCTTATGATTTACAGTACCAGTCAAAAGTTTGGACACACCTACTCATTCAAGGGTTTTTCTTTATTTTTACTATTTTCTACATTGTAGAATAATAGGGAAGACATCAAAACTATGAGATAACACATATGGAATCATGTAGTAACCAAAAATGTGTTAAACAAATCTAAATATATTTTGTTTTTGAGGTTCTTCAAAGTAGCCACCCTTTGCCTTGATGACAGCTTTGCACACTCGTGGCATTCTCTCAACCAGCTTCATGAGGTAGTTACCTGGAATGCATTTACATTAACAGGTGTGCCTTGTTAAAAGTTAATTTGTGGAATTTCTTTCCTTCTTAATGCGATTGAGCCAATCAGTTGTGTTGTGACAAGGTAGGGGTAGTATACAGAAGATAGCCCTATTTGGTAAAAGACCAAGTCCATATTATGGCAAGAACAGCTCCATTAAGCAAAGAGAAACAACAGTCCATCATTACTGGTCTGATGAATCCAAATGTGAGATTTTTGGTTCCAACCGCTGTGTCTTTGTGAGACACAGAGTAGGTGATCGGATGATCTCTGCATGTGTGGTTCCCACCGTGAAGCATGGAGGATGACGTGTGATGGTGCTTTTCTGGTGACACTGTCTGTGATTTATTTAGAATTCAAGGCACACTTAACCAGCATGGCTACCACAGCATTCTCCAGTGTTACGCCATCCCATCTGGTTAGCACTTAGTGGGACTATCATTTGTCCCAACACACCTCCAGGCTGTGTAAGGACTATTTTATTTATATCAAAGCAACATTTAGAGAACAGTATGATTGGTGTTTCTTATAGTTGGAATGTCAGTGTAGGCTACTCACCTCTTGATTGAGAAAGCAGTAGAGAATTGCTACAATCAGCCCCTACAAGACAGAGGATATATAATCAATAACTATCAATATTCAAAGAATTTAAGTACCCTGATGTTCTCAACATTTCAGAGAAGTATAATTGTGGCCAGTATAATTGTAAATAAAGCCATAAAAGGTATATGACGCTGCACAGATTCAGCCAGAGCATCAACAGCTGAATGACCGCAAATATGTCTCTTGCTTGGTAATGAGCTCGCTGTAAGCCATGCTAGTGTTGAACTGGTTGTATTCCCTATATAGTGCACTAAGGAACTGGTCAAAAGTAGTGCACTATATAGGGTACCATTTGGGATGCAGTCACTGTCTAAACTCTCCTGCTTTTCCTATCATCTTTAGAACCTAACAAGCTGTTTCTCACTCTCCCCATGATCAAAGTCTGTATTAGAGCTAATTTATGCTAGTTTATTCCTGATTCTCATAGTTGCCTACTTGGTATGTGAACTGCTGATTGCTCGTAACATGCAGATGATTGTTGACACATCCACCAGGATCAACGGGCAGGGCAATTTGTGACTTGTTTTAGTAATCAGTGGCTTTATTGGAGGGGAATGGTTTCTCGTCTCTTAGGCAATCAGCAATTAGTACAGGGAGGTGTGCTCTTTACCTCTGCTAGGCAATTAGCCATTAGTGTTAGTACTTCAGTCTCCCCTGGTTTCTCAGCAGCAGTTGTAAGCGCCGGTTGTGGCAGTCTCGTTATTTAAAAAACAAAGACGGTTCTGCAGAGTTGTTCAAGGAAGGAAGGAAGGAAGGAAGGAAGGAAGGAAGGAAGGAAGGAAGGAAGGAAGGAAGGAAGGAAGGAAGGAAGGAAGGAAGGAAGGAAGGAAGGAAGGAAGGAAGGAAGGAAGGAAGGAAGGAAGGAAGGAGCGAGCGAGCGAGCGAGCGGAAGGCTCCACACGACTTTCTCACTTGAGTATCCTAGTTATTTTTGCTTTTGTAGCTTTGGCAAGTATGCATGTGTGTGTTTTTTCTATACCTGTTTGCTCCTCTCCCTGTAGGCTTTACAAATGCTACCCACCCCTTGGCAACAACCCTTCTAATTTAGTGTACACTGTGTGCACAACCCATGTGAAATTTAAGGTCTCTGGCAGCATTTGGTCAATTACAGAGTTCATCTCACCCCATCTCGCCCTGATGGAGACATGGATCACCCCAGAGAACACTGCTAATCCAGCTGGTGTGTGTGTGTGTGAGTGTGTGTCAGTGTTTTCTTTAGCCGGTAATAGCTGGCTTTTGTCCTATTTTAACAAAAAAAAAAAATGCATTTTAGCTCATTAATTGATTTGAAATACCAGTCGCTGTAGGGAGAGAGAGATTCCGCTACAGCTCATCAAACAGCTGTTTATTGCTGCTGGAGTGAAACGTGCTTTAATAAGCCAAATCAGTGCACAACAATTCTAAAAGCATTGGTGTGTAAAAATAGCTTTTTTTTGTTTTGTTTTCCTCTAATGGTAAATTGAAGCTCGCTTCCCATTCGCCATTCAAGTGCATAGGCAAATAGGCAGGCTTCAGAACATCACACACCACTTTGCAATGAGCTAGAGACAGGCTATATGCATTCTGAAAACCTATACTTATTTGTTTGAAACCTGCACGTTTTACTACTACATATTGAGGCATGTTTATACATTTATAAAGACTTCCATATGAATAGACATTTCTCTCATATTCTATTGGCTTTCAAATCAACTGTTTTTCATTGTCTAGTAGCCAAAACGTAGTCACATTAGCAACCCATGCTAGTTATTGCAAATTTAGATATCCCCTTTCTAAATTTAGAACTGATATTTTCATCTGTCACATGACATCGCTCACAATGGTTCCCGCTAATTGCATTATGGAACGAACATTCACGCGTAGCCTACTGCCTTGTGCCCAATGTGAAGAAACAATGGTTTATCAACATTTTAAGCTAAACGTTATGATCTGTTGCATGAGCCTCATTGCTTTTTCATGTTTTTGGGATGTGGCCTAGGCCTGCTGGTGGTATGCATTTGGGATTTAGCCTCCCACAACTGTCCCAGAGTCTGTTTGGAATAGGCAATTTCTTTCTTTAACAGAACGAACGACAAGCTGACCAATAGAATAGGTAAACGTTTCTACTATGGGGAATAGTAGATTGACATACAGTACCAGTCAAAAGTTTAGACACCTGTTCATTCAAGGATTTTTCTTTATTTTTACTATTTTCTACATTGTAGAATAATAAAATACATAAACTATGAAATAACACATGGAGTCATGTAGTAACCAAAAAAGTGTTAAACTAATCCAAATTATATTGTATATTTGAGATAGTAGTCACCCTTTGCCTTGATGACAGCTTTGATGTCTTCACAATTATTATACAATGTAGAAAATAGTTAAAATAATGAAAAACCCTTGAATGAGTAGGTGTGTCCAAACTTTTGACTGGTACAGTATGCTAGTGATTTTGCAGTTCATTACTCGTCTTGTTGGCTGAGGAAAAGTAAATGTGGACAGTTATTATAGGCTGTGCTTGGGTTTCAAGTTTGGGGAAACTAATTTTCACAATAAAAATGCACCTTCATAAAGCATTTCATGTATCCTTGCATTTGCACACTTATGGAAGATACTTCCTAATGTGATGATTGGATAATCAAATGTATTTATAAAGCCCTTTTTACATCAGATGCCACATCAGATGCCACAAAGTGCTATACAGAAACCCAGCCTAAAACACCAAATAGCAAGCAATGCAGGTGTAGAAGCACAGTGGCTAGAAAGTGCAGTGGAGTTGTATGCGTCCTTCACATTAGCATATAACAAGTCCAGAGTTGTATTATTCCTGGTTGGGCACTTCACGTACTGTTTGAACGTGGGCAGCATTGACGAGAGAGGCATGGTTAAAATCCTCAGAAATGGCAAAGAAGGCACTGGGATGCGTTGTCTGTAGCCTCGCGATAACAGAGTGGATGACGTCGCATGCTGTGTTTGCGTCAGCGGAAGGCGGGATGTAAACAATAACAGCAATGGCCACCCTGAATTCCCTTGGCAAATAGTAGGGTCTCAGGCTAACGGCTAACAGCTCAATAACCGGGCTACAAAAAACTGTTCCTTAACAGTAATATCGCTCGGATTACACATCTGTAGTTAACTAATAAAGCCAGCCCCCCTCCCTTACTCTTACCGGAAGAAGCGCTATCCCTGTCCGCTCTGATGGTCTGGAAACCGCCGATAGTGACGTTCTCTATGGGGATGTTATCATTCAGCCATGTCTCTGTAAAGCACAGTAGACTAGCTTCCTTGTAGTCTCTTTGTCCATGGACCAGACCCTCAAGCTCGTCCACCTTGTTATGTAGCGATCTCACGTTGCCCATAATGATATACGGTATAGCTGGCTTGTACTTACTCAGCTTTGCCTTACACTTCCAACCTGCACTGCATCCACGTCCGGAATTTTGAACTTTTCCCTGGGGTGAAATAGCGCTGAGTGTGCTAAATCCAGGAGCTGGGCTAGGTTGTAAATAATTGAGGACTCGCGTGTACGTTAGGCGCTGAGAAAAATAAAGTGCCTCAGTGATAAAAAAGACCGCTAAAACCTTCGTAAAACAGTAGCACTCCATAATCCTGAACTACTATAGTTCAACTGTTGTAAAACAAACTCACAAAAACATACCAAAACAACAATTAACGCACAAACAATGGGAGCTGCTTAACAGGCGACCACACAGGGCAGCGCCAATCTCGTATATGAAGATGAGGAGTACCTGACCGTCAGGCCACAATTTGAGCGGCTAAAGAGCTGCGTGTCAGGACGGGCAGTGAGCAACACAGGGCCCCCCCAGGGAACGGTCCTGTCCTTCTTCCTGTTCACCCTCAGATATAACTCTGAAACACGCCACCTGCAGAAGTTCTCGGTTGACTCTGCAATTGTAGGGTGCATCAGGGGTGGGCAGGAGGAGGAGTACAGGAGCACAATCAATGACTTTGTGGTGTGGTGTGAGCAAAACCACCTTCAGCTCAACATCAGCAAAACAAAGGAGATGGTGGTGGACTTCAGGAGAACCAAGGTCCAACCGATTGCCGTCCCCAGACAGGGGATGGATGTGGAAATGGTTGGGTCATACAAGTTCCTGGGAGTCCATATGAACAGCTGGCTGGAATGGGCTGGTAACACCAGGGCCCTGTACAAAAAGGGCCAGAGCCGACTCTACTTTCTGAGGAGGCTCAGGTCCTTAAACGTGTGCAGTAAACTACTGCATACTTTCTACCAGCCTGTGGTTTTTGCAGTGGTGTGCTGGGGCGCCAACATAAAGGCTGGTGATGCTTCTCGGGTAAATAAGATGATCAGGAAGTCTAGCTCTGTTCTGGGGATTAACCTTGACACTCTAGAGGAGGTGGTGGAGAGAAGGATCCTGGCCAAACTGCTGGCCATCATGGATAACGTCACCCACCCTCTGCATGCCATGGTTATGATGCAGAGGAGCACTTTCAGTCACAGACTGATCCCACCATGGTGTGCCAGAGAATGCTACAGGAGGTCATTCCTGCCGGCGGGTATTAGACTTTTTAATGTCTCACCTGGGTGCCGTGCCGTCTGCAACATAGACCTGGAGCTGTTGGGGTGTTAGAACCTAGTTTAACAATTAGGCATCCATCCATCCGTGAGTAACTTTCTGGTCTGTAATCACTCATTCACTCAGGACTTATTGATTCAGCACTCATTCATTCAGGACTGTATATACATATTCTTACACAGTTGTTATATCATATCACGTGCAATATTTTAAGTAATTCTTGGACTGAACTTACTTAGTCATTCACTCAGGACTGTACATTAGTATACTGTCAGTAGTATCTTTTTTCATTGCATATAGTATATCAAATGTACAATACGTGCATTTATCTGTAATTAAACCCTGTACTAGGGGCTGTATTTTAGGGGAATTATTGTTATTACCCAAATTTATGTCATACGCACATCTAGCTATTTAAGTATCTCTTCCTGACATTTACCTGTACATGTAATTTATTTAATCATGCAAATATTCAAATATTAATTTACCTGTATATTTAACCAGACTGTATATTAAGTAAACTATTATTACCCTCATCTATATCATACGCACATTTAGCTATTTAAGTATCTTTTTCTGCCATCGAACTGTATAGTTAACCAAGCAAATATGTTTTATTGATATCAACATGCAATAATTGTTTCATTTTTCTTTCCGCCTAACGCTCTATAATAATGTATAGTGTACATATTCAGTCATTCACTCATACTATGCAATGCCTTTCTATAGCTTATATAACTGGAGACGTTAGCAGAATCTTTTTTAATACGACAAAAATTACAGGGTAGCCTACTCTGGGCCTAGAAAACAGGTAGACACAAATACAATACGATGTCCCCTTAACCTGGAGGTGGAAATGATTGTCCAAAAACAAACAAAAGTGGCACTGATCCAATGATAAAGACAGTGAATATGGGGGCGTGGCCGATGTTCTCCGCTGGTGCCAATTAGCTACTTTTCGCTCAATTAAGTTGAGAATTTTGATCATTAAAAGACAGATTGGAGTCTTTTCATTGTATTATATTTACAGCAATAGCCATTTCGCTTTCCAAACAGTTTTTCTATTTGGTATTTGCAGAGCGCTCTGGCGAAATTCCATGTCCTTCCGACTGTAGGCTATGCGATTTAAAACAATCTAGTTTATTTTTTTAAAGACTCTAATGATCCTCTGTGACCAAATCATGCTTTCTGGTGTAGTAGACTATTTTGAATAACTATATTTATTTATGTATAGAGAGGAGTAAGGTATTTGGTCAATTTTAATAAAATTCACTTTAGGGAACGTTTAGCTTCCCTAACCTTATGGACACCCCGCCTATTTATTCTAACATATTCAAATTGCTCAACGGAATTCAGTTAGAATGACTCACGCCGTTGCATTTGAGTTGCATGTTGTGTTAAGATGAATTTCCATAAAGTAAATGTGATTTCTGGCATTTTGAGCACTGTGAGTGGATGCCCTAATAAGGTTGTGCAACTAATTCATATGGATCCGGTACATTTCTTAAATGAGCGGTAAATTTAAAATGCTGCTGGTCAAGTGTCCGGCACCACAATTTCCTAACAGAAACCCTCGTGTGTGTATGTAGGCCAAGCATGTGAGTGTGTGTGTAGGAGGACCAGAGTACCTGAAAGGACCCCATGCAGAGTTCAATCCAGAGGCGCACGCTAACACTGAAGTAGTCAGGCAGGAAGTTAAACACCATGTAGGGGGTCCCAAAGAGGGGGATTAGGAGCAGGGTTGACTTAGTCAGCCGTCTAGCAGAAAGGAGGAGAGAGAATACGTTTGAGTAATAAGCTCTGGGGGTGTTCGTGTTTATCAAATCAAATGTATTGGTCACATACACACATTTGGCAGATGTTATTGCGGGTGTAGCGAAATGTTTATGTGATTGTGTAAAATAATGCATTTTAAAGTAATTTACGAGTGGGAGAATACTGGTATCATATATTATGGGAATTCATGTAAAAAAACGAATGACAGACTACTTCACAGACATTTGCTGACAATATAATAGGATCTACATATGCATGAGGGCTTTCAGGGCTCTAGTCAATTATTCTGCACTGCCCTCCTATAAGGTATTTATCTGCTAAGCCTCTTGAGGGGTGAAGTGGTGTGGTAGGTGAATCAGACCTTGCCCACATTGGAATCTTTACATTACAAAAACATGCTCCCTTCCTCCAGCCCTTGACTACTCTCCTTCCTGGATATCAAGGGACTAGATAGTTAAGTAATAGGTAGATTTTCTGCCATTGTTTTCACCTATTAAACCAGTGCTCTCAGATCTGCGATGGAAAGTTATCAAGGTGGTGCAATGTTAGTGAGTTTTAGCAGTGATTACAGAAGGTAGCAGACAGACATCCACATGAAATGAACTATAGGATTAACTGAAATCAAATTAACTCCAGTTCAAAGTTTGATGCAGTTTTGCCTGTATACAAAGCCTCTTAGCTAATTAATCTGCAACAGAGCTCTTCATAAGAGGCCTGTTTCTGAACTCTCATAAAGCACCACTAGAGTAGGCCTAAGTGTACATGAAAAGTGCTTTTGCATTACAATACGTACACTTTGTTCTCTCTCTAATGTACTGCTGAAATGTACTACATTTAACCAGCGCCATGCAGCAGCCTAGCAACTGAGTAGTTCCCTTCAGTAATCCTCTAAATGGACTGTACTTCAGTGACCCTAGAATGTGCTTGAGCAACAAACTTCATTACCTACTGCATTGCATAATGTACTCAGTAGCCAGTCAATGTGATTATGATTACTTTGTCTCCTCAAATTATTATTTTTATTTAACCTTTATTCAACTAGGCAAGTCAGTTAAGAACAAATTCTTATTTACAATGACGGCCTACACCGGCCAAACCTGTACGACGCTGGGCCAATTGTGCGCGAAGTTGGCTTCACTCAGATCTCCCATTTATATAATCTAGATTGTATCCTATAATTGCCTCCCCCTGTCTTTTCCAGGCAGATAACTTCCCATTGGAACTGCCCAATCAAATAATCTCTCCACTAGGCTACCCAACTTCTTATCCAATCATATCGCTCCTTTCTTGTAGCATCCAATGAAAAGACCCCTCACCTGTAGTGGTCTGAGTTATTGAACTGGATCAGACGAGGGTTCAGTTTCTGTATCAGGATTCTGATGATGTTCATAAAGAGGATGAAATTGACCTGTTGATAAAAATAATTTTATACAAATCGTATCAATCATTTTATAAAGCCCTTTTTTTCATCAGCAGTGTCTCGAAGTGGTTTACAGTAATACAAAAGTAGAAGAATCCAAGGGGATTAAATAAAGTAAACTAAACAAACAATATTCCTCCTTTGCTGGGTTGCAACTTGCATTGCCATGGCAACAGGAAAACCAATCTGTACATGGCTTAGTATGGATTCAAGAAAATGTTGGTAGTGAGAGGAAGCCCACTGGCCTGCAGTGGGAGAAGATGGATGTTGGCCGATATTCTGCACATTTTCTCATCAATGACACATTTGATCCCAATGCAGTTTTCTGTTCCCCAAACTAGAATTTTATGAACGGAGTGGACTACGTTTTGTAGACTTTACCCTTTGCCCACCTTCTTTCTTGTTCTGCCCACTTTGACTAATTTGTTCCCATTGGAAACGATGGTTAAGTTACAAAAAACTTTGGTTTTTTAATTAGTTTTCAGAGAATGCATACAGCCCCGTGTTGATTATCCCTTTTATACCATGGCTATAATTTAACACATTCGCTGCAAAAATGGGTTTATTTGCAGAGAGAAATGTGTTCAACATCCACTGAAGTAGACAGCAAGCTTACTAGAAAGCTACAGTAGTTGCCTTGGTAACCAAACCATCAGTCCTAGCTTGCTATTATGAAAATCGAATTCAACAACGCCAATACTGTTTTCAATTCGACTTTTGCTTTCAAAAGAAGCTCAAAAGTAGAACATGTAAGAATCAACTATAGCCATTGAATTATACCGTGCTGATATACCGTACCATGCGTTATATAAAGCTGGATACTGATTGGACAAGCAGCGTTCCAAGCCGTGCTGTATTGGCCGTCACAAAGACACGCCTGCTAACAGTTCCATCTGAAATGTATTACTGCGCCTCCATAACAATAGCATGTTCATGTTGCTTTCCCAATCATCTCTTCTATTTATCTCAACTCACATTATGTCCCCTTGCTTCCAGTCTAGCATTTAGTTTGGTACATATGCGGAAACTTTTGAATTTCGATCTCAGTAGTAACACACATAGAGTGAACCGTGCCCAGACTAGGCTAGATAACTTTTTCTGAGCCAGTCGAAATCACGCGTCAACGTCATTATCACGGGACGTCCAAGAAAACGGCAATAGAAAAAAAAAATGCTCAAACAAACGAAAACGCAGCTTCAATGTTTGACGTAAATGAGTTAGCTGAAGTTGGCTAGTTAGATAGCAAGTGACATGCAAAAAAAGCCATTTGCCACAGGGCCTTCCATCATTCACTTTGAATTACAGGCAGTAGCAACAGCGACTTTAGATAATTAGGACGCATTTTGAATGGAATATATAAATACCAAGGGAGTCCTCTTACATTTGGGAACTTCACAGTTCTATTGATCAAACAACCATGAAAATGTAGGCTCTTAGCATATTAAAAAAAGTATTAATAACTCCAAATAACAAAAGCGTAGCTATAGATTGTAACATTAACATGTAATATGTTTTCATTTTATTCGCACTGTATGGATCACTGGTGCGGTTGAATGCAGCATAGCTGTATGGCGCACTCCAAATGTATTGTAGTTGAGTTGCCAGCCTAGACTACTGCTCAAATGTTGCTGTAATAGGCCTACATGTTTCTGCTTTGAATTATGCTTTGGTGAAGGTTTAGTTTTTTTGGTTATTCATTGGCAATTTTTTGAAACCGAAGCCAGACTGCAACATTTTAGTAACCTAGCTAGGACTGTAGCATGTGTCTGTACACTACCTCCGCTGTGCGCAGTACAGGGGACACACGAAAGCAGCGCAATTGAAGTTGAATTCACCAATGCGAGCACATCAGGCTGTAATTAGTAGACTGTCAACTGTTGACTCATTTATACTCGCTTGTGTGTCCTATTCGTCACGCAGGCCATGTTTGACTGACTTGTGATCATTGCCCATGCTAGTTTTATTATATTGACATTCCCAGCCTTAGTTACAGTCAACCATTTTTGTTCAAAATATTGAGTCATTGTAACTGAAACAGTGCGTCCCGAATGGATGGAGGCAGCAAACAATGTACCAGGCCTGCTGTGATTTACCTGATAGCAATATTTTTTGGACTACCAAGAAATGTATTTGGTGAATTATATTAATCATGCATTGAACTGAATTAATCTATTCTGCCAACAACCTATTTTTAAAACCTAATTTTATGAAGTTGGTTTTGAAGCATAAACTGGGAATTAGATATTTTGGACTGATATTATGATTGTCTGTTTGTTTCATATCTGCAAAACACTGTCAGTTCCAATAATACACACTCTACAATGCCACTCAAGCCAATCAGAAACAGGTATTGAACAATGCTATGATATAAATTATATATAATCAGTATGTATGTCCCTTTAAGATATAATGACATGTGTATGACTACACCCCTGTAGGGCCTACTCACCCCGATAGAAACAACAATTGGCCCTTTTATGATCCACCAATAGGGGGAGTCCTCATTGATGTCCCAGCATCTATAGGAGGAGAGGCCAACGATCAATCAGACCGAACAGACAGTACAGTGCGTAAAGGCCCTTCAGCTATTTCAGTCTCTGGTGGGAGTAAGAGCCACTAGAACCTTTCTTGGTGAATAGTATAGTTCCATGTAAACACTGACTGTACAACCCTACTGAGAATAGCGAGTAGCAACTCACAAAACATTAGCATTTTTTTTGTATATATATTTTTTACACCTTTTTCTCCCCAATTTCATCATATCCAATTGGCAGTTAGTCTTGTCCCATCGCTGCAACTCCCGTACGGACTCGGGAGAGGCGAAGGTCGAGAGCTGTGCATCCTCCGAAACACGACCCCGCCAAGCTACACTGCTTCTTAACACAATGCACGCTTAACCCGGAAGCCAGCCGCACCAATGTGTCAGAGTAAACACTGTACACCTGACGACTGTGTCAGTGTGCATATGCGCCCGGCCCACCACAGGAGTTGCTAGAGCGACATGGGTCAAGGACATCCCGGCCAGCCGAACCCTCCCCTAACCCGGATGACGAAGGGCCAATTATGCGTCGCCTCATGGGTCTCCCGGTCGCGGCCGGTAGCACTACAAACCATTCTCTAGAGGAAAGGAAATGGCTTCAAGTGAGGACAGTACCCAACTAGGGTTATCAGGTATACAGTACTGTGTGAGAATAATGACAGAGTAATGCTCACTCAGTATCCTCAAAATACACCCTGGACCCAATCCATATGACTGTGAAGACGATGGGTACACCTGAAAAAAGTCAAAGAATGAAGTATAAACTTAGTAAAATGTTCATGTTAATGTAATGCGTGTAGAGGCAAATGTAAAATATACATGTAAAAGTTTGTGAAGATGGAAGAAGGAACGTGTTATACTTTTCAGTTTTAAAGGCCTGTGCTGTTTGGCAGAGCATGAGAGACATACAGTAATTATACAAAATAAGTACATTTTGGAGTAGTCGGCGGGATGTAACAATTATATGCAGCACTTACTGAGTAATTATGGAGAACTTATAACTAAGTACTACTTTCAGTATCTCCACAGGTTTTACCAGAACTTCTTGATAATCTACTCCCTCTTCTGCTTCAATTAAATACACCTGAATGTCTAAGGACCAAGAATTTAAATAGCAAAAGTAATGTCTTTAAGCATTTAATTAACTTAGTGGAAAACACCTGCTGATAACATCTCAGCAGAATGTGCATCAAGATCAGATTGGGAGAGAAATGGTGGCAGAACAATTAATTTGCAATTTCTTGATTCATATGCAAATCAAGGAGACACTTCAGCTACATCGAAAAACAAAAATATATCTCAGACGATTAATAATAATAATAATAATAATAATAATAACTATAAGCATGCAACACAAGACAGCATGAAAGACTAAAAGGAACAAAAATATTATTAAAATCTTAATCCAATCCAAAATACCAGTGGGAATTGCCACGGGACACTAAATTTAACTTAATATGTTCCATAATTAAAGTTGACTCCTCTCTATCTAGAGTTATTTGTGCCATTTGTAAATAGTGAGCAAGTGATATTTTGCAGTTGTTTGACCTTGAATTCATTTGAATTCATTCTAACGGAATGAATATCACAGAGGATTTGAATAGTGACACACCACGAACCCGAGCCGCATAAACAAATGGCTCTTTCATGAACCAAAGGAATTACTACAGACAGACAGACGGGGGCGAGGTGGAAAGTGCTCACCCCAGCCCAGTAGGCCAAAGCCCCAGAGGCAGCGACGGTAGTGGTAGAAGGAGGAGAGCAGCAGTGAGTTGAGGTAGAGGGCCTCAACCAGGAGCCAGAAGAAGTTAGTCATGACACAGTAGTGACAGAAGGCCACCGATGCCTTACAGGCTGCCTGGAGAGAGGGGGAAAACAGGGAAGAGGGGATTGAGAGAGAGAGAGAGAGAGAGAGAGCGAAAGAGAGAGAAGGAGGGAAGTGGAGAGGGTGCAGTGGTTGATTTACGGTTGAGAGGGTGCAGTGGTTGATTTACGGTTGAGAGGGTGCAGTGGTTGATTTACGGTTGACAGGGTGCAGTGGTTGATTTACGGTTGACAGGGTGCAGTGGTTGATTTACGGTTGACAGGGTGCAGTGGTTGATTTACAGTTGAGACGGTGCAGTGGTTTATTTACTGTTGAGAGGGTGCAGTGGTTGATTTACGGTTGAGACGGTGCAGTGGTTGATTTACAGTTGAGAAGGCGCAGTTGTTGATTTACGGATGAGAGGGCGCAGTTGTTGATTTACGGATGAGAGGGTGCAGTGGTTGATTTACGGTTGAGAGGGTGCAGTGGTTGATTTACGGTTGACAGGGTGCAGTGGTTGATTTACGGTTGACAGGGTGCAGTGGTTGATTTACGGTTGACAAGGTGCAGTGGTTGATTTATGGTTGACAGGGTGCAGTGGTTGATTTATAGTTGATAGGGTGCAGTGGTTGATTTACGGTTGATAGGGTGCAGTGGTTGATTTACGGTTGACAGGGTGCAGTGGTTGACAGGGTGCAGTGGTAGATTTACGGTTGACAGGGTGCAGTGGTTGATTTACGGTTGAGGGTACAGTGGTTGATTTACGGTTGACAGGGTAAAGTGGTTTATTTACAGTTGAGACGGTGCAGTGGTTGATTTACTGTTGAGAGGGTGCAGTGGTTGATTTACTGTTGAGAGGGTGCAGTGGTTGATTTACTGTTGAGAGGGTGCAGTGGTTGATTTACGGTTGAGACGGTGCAGTGGTTGATTTACGGTTGAGAAAGTGCAGTGGTTGATTTACAGTTGAAAGGGCGCAGTGGTTGATTTACGGATGAGAGGGTGCAGTGGTTGATTTATGGTTGACAGGGTGCAGTGGTTGATTTACGGTTGACAGGGTGCAGTGGTTGATTTACGGTTGACAGGGTGCAGTGGTTGATTTACGGTTGACAAGGTGCAGTGGTTGATTTACGGTTGATAGGGTGCAGTGGTTGACAGGGTGCAGTGGTAGATTTACGGTTGACAGGGTGCAGTGGTTGATTTACGGTTGAGGGTACAGTGGTTGATTTACGGTTGACAGGGTAAAGTGGTTTATTTACAGTTGAGACGGTGCAGTGGTTGATTTACTGTTGAGAGGGTGCAGTGGTTGATTTACTGTTGAGAGGGTGCAGTGGTTGATTTACTGTTGAGAGGGTGCAGTGGTTGATTTACGGTTGAGACGGTGCAGTGGTTTATTTACTGTTGAGAGGGTGCAGTGGTTGATTTACGGTTGAGACGGTGCAGTGGTTGATTTACGGTTGAGAAGGTGCAGTGGTTGATTTACGGATGAGAGGGCGCAGTTGTTGATTTACGGATGAGAGGGCGCAGTTGTTGATTTACGGATGAGAGGGTGCAGTGGTTGATTTACGGTTGAGAGGGTGCAGTGGTTGATTTACGGTTGACAGGGTGCAGTGGTTGATTTACGGTTGACAGGGTGCAGTGGTTGATTTACGGTTGACAAGGTGCAGTGGTTGATTTATGGTTGACAGGGTGCAGTGGTTGATTTATAGTTGATAGGGTGCAGTGGTTGATTTACGGTTGATAGGGTGCAGTGGTTGATTTACGGTTGACAGGGTGCAGTGGTTGACAGGGTGCAGTGGTAGATTTACGGTTGACAGGGTGCAGTGGTTGATTTACGGTTGAGGGTACAGTGGTTGATTTACGGTTGACAGGGTAAAGTGGTTTATTTACAGTTGAGACGGTGCAGTGGTTGATTTACTGTTGAGAGGGTGCAGTGGTTGATTTACTGTTGAGAGGGTGCAGTGGTTGATTTACTGTTGAGAGGGTGCAGTGGTTGATTTACGGTTGAGACGGTGCAGTGGTTGATTTACAGTTGAGAGGGCGCAGTGGTTGATTTACGGATGAGAGGGTGCAGTGGTTGATTTACGGATGAGAGGGTGCAGTGGTTGATTTACGGTTGACAGGGTGCAGTGGTTGATTTAAGGTTGACAGGGTGCAGTGGTTGATTTACGGTTGACAAGGTGCAGTGGTTGATTTACGGTTGACAAGGTGCAGTGGTTGATTTACGGTTGATAGGGTGCAGTGGTTGATTTACGGTTGATAGGGTGCAGTGGTTGATTTACGGTTGATAGGGTGCAGTGGTAGATTTACGGTTGACAGGGTGCAGTGGTAGATTTACGGTTGACAGGGTGCAGTGGTTGATTTACAGTTGAGACGGTGCAGTGGTTGATTTACTGTTGAGAGGGTGCAGTGGTTGATTTACGGTTGATAGGGTGCAGTGGTTGATTTACGGTTGAGAAGGCGCAGTTGTTGATTTACGGATGAGAGGGCGCAGTTGTTGATTTACGGATGAGAGGGTGCAGTGGTTGATTTACGGTTGAGAGGGTGCAGTGGTTGATTTACGGTTGACAGGGTGCAGTGGTTGATTTACGGTTGACAGGGTGCAGTGGTTGATTTACGGTTGACAAGGTGCAGTGGTTGATTTATGGTTGACAGGGTGCAGTGGTTGATTTATAGTTGATAGGGTGCAGTGGTTGATTTACGGTTGATAGGGTGCAGTGGTTGATTTACGGTTGACAGGGTGCAGTGGTTGATTTACAGTTGAGACGGTGCAGTGGTTGATTTACTGTTGAGAGGGTGCAGTGGTTGATTTACGGTTGATAGGGTGCAGTGGTTGATTTACGGTTGAGAAGGCGCAGTTGTTGATTTACGGATGAGAGGGCGCAGTTGTTGATTTACGGATGAGAGGGTGCAGTGGTTGATTTACGGTTGAGAGGGTGCAGTGGTTGATTTACGGTTGACAGGGTGCAGTGGTTGATTTACGGTTGACAGGGTGCAGTGGTTGATTTACGGTTGACAAGGTGCAGTGGTTGATTTATGGTTGACAGGGTGCAGTGGTTGATTTATAGTTGATAGGGTGCAGTGGTTGATTTACGGTTGATAGGGTGCAGTGGTTGATTTACGGTTGACAGGGTGCAGTGGTTGACAGGGTGCAGTGGTAGATTTACGGTTGACAGGGTGCAGTGGTTGATTTACGGTTGAGGGTACAGTGGTTGATTTACGGTTGACAGGGTAAAGTGGTTTATTTACAGTTGAGACGGTGCAGTGGTTGATTTACTGTTGAGAGGGTGCAGTGGTTGATTTACTGTTGAGAGGGTGCAGTGGTTGATTTACTGTTGAGAGGGTGCAGTGGTTGATTTACGGTTGAGACGGTGCAGTGGTTGATTTACGGTTGAGAAAGTGCAGTGGTTGATTTACAGTTGAAAGGGCGCAGTGGTTGATTTACGGATGAGAGGGTGCAGTGGTTGATTTACGGTTGACAGGGTGCAGTGGTTGATTTACGGTTGACAGGGTGCAGTGGTTGATTTACGGTTGACAGGGTGCAGTGGTTGATTTACGGTTGACAAGGTGCAGTGGTTGATTTACGGTTGATAGGGTGCAGTGGTTGACAGGGTGCAGTGGTAGATTTACGGTTGACAGGGTGCAGTGGTTGATTTATGGTTGAGGGTACAGTGGTTGATTTACGGTTGACAGGGTAAAGTGGTTTATTTACAGTTGAGACGGTGCAGTGGTTGATTTACTGTTGAGAGGGTGCAGTGGTTGATTTACTGTTGAGAGGGTGCAGTGGTTGATTTACTGTTGAGAGGGTGCAGTGGTTGATTTACGGTTGAGACGGTGCAGTGGTTTATTTACTGTTGAGAGGGTGCAGTGGTTGATTTACGGTTGAGACGGTGCAGTGGTTGATTTACGGTTGAGAAGGTGCAGTGGTTGATTTACAGTTGAGAAGGCGCAGTTGTTGATTTACGGATGAGAGGGCGCAGTTGTTGATTTACGGATGAGAGGGTGCAGTGGTTGATTTACGGTTGAGAGGGTGCAGTGGTTGATTTACGGTTGACAGGGTGCAGTGGTTGATTTACGGTTGACAGGGTGCAGTGGTTGATTTACGGTTGACAAGGTGCAGTGGTTGATTTATGGTTGACAGGGTGCAGTGGTTGATTTATAGTTGATAGGGTGCAGTGGTTGATTTACGGTTGATAGGGTGCAGTGGTTGATTTACGGTTGACAGGGTGCAGTGGTTGACAGGGTGCAGTGGTAGATTTACGGTTGACAGGGTGCAGTGGTTGATTTACGGTTGAGGGTACAGTGGTTGATTTACGGTTGACAGGGTAAAGTGGTTTATTTACAGTTGAGACGGTGCAGTGGTTGATTTACTGTTGAGAGGGTGCAGTGGTTGATTTACTGTTGAGAGGGTGCAGTGGTTGATTTACTGTTGAGAGGGTGCAGTGGTTGATTTACGGTTGAGACGGTGCAGTGGTTGATTTACAGTTGAGAGGGCGCAGTGGTTGATTTACGGATGAGAGGGTGCAGTGGTTGATTTACGGATGAGAGGGTGCAGTGGTTGATTTACGGTTGACAGGGTGCAGTGGTTGATTTAAGGTTGACAGGGTGCAGTGGTTGATTTACGGTTGACAAGGTGCAGTGGTTGATTTACGGTTGACAAGGTGCAGTGGTTGATTTACGGTTGATAGGGTGCAGTGGTTGATTTACGGTTGATAGGGTGCAGTGGTTGATTTACGGTTGATAGGGTGCAGTGGTAGATTTACGGTTGACAGGGTGCAGTGGTAGATTTACGGTTGACAGGGTGCAGTGGTTGATTTACAGTTGAGACGGTGCAGTGGTTGATTTACTGTTGAGAGGGTGCAGTGGTTGATTTACGGTTGATAGGGTGCAGTGGTTGATTTACGGTTGAGAAGGCGCAGTTGTTGATTTACGGATGAGAGGGCGCAGTTGTTGATTTACGGATGAGAGGGTGCAGTGGTTGATTTACGGTTGAGAGGGTGCAGTGGTTGATTTACGGTTGACAGGGTGCAGTGGTTGATTTACGGTTGACAGGGTGCAGTGGTTGATTTACGGTTGACAAGGTGCAGTGGTTGATTTATGGTTGACAGGGTGCAGTGGTTGATTTATAGTTGATAGGGTGCAGTGGTTGATTTACGGTTGATAGGGTGCAGTGGTTGATTTACGGTTGACAGGGTGCAGTGGTTGATTTACAGTTGAGACGGTGCAGTGGTTGATTTACTGTTGAGAGGGTGCAGTGGTTGATTTACGGTTGATAGGGTGCAGTGGTTGATTTACGGTTGAGAAGGCGCAGTTGTTGATTTACGGATGAGAGGGCGCAGTTGTTGATTTACGGATGAGAGGGTGCAGTGGTTGATTTACGGTTGAGAGGGTGCAGTGGTTGATTTACGGTTGACAGGGTGCAGTGGTTGATTTACGGTTGACAGGGTGCAGTGGTTGATTTACGGTTGACAAGGTGCAGTGGTTGATTTATGGTTGACAGGGTGCAGTGGTTGATTTATAGTTGATAGGGTGCAGTGGTTGATTTACGGTTGATAGGGTGCAGTGGTTGATTTACGGTTGACAGGGTGCAGTGGTTGACAGGGTGCAGTGGTAGATTTACGGTTGACAGGGTGCAGTGGTTGATTTACGGTTGAGGGTACAGTGGTTGATTTACGGTTGACAGGGTAAAGTGGTTTATTTACAGTTGAGACGGTGCAGTGGTTGATTTACTGTTGAGAGGGTGCAGTGGTTGATTTACTGTTGAGAGGGTGCAGTGGTTGATTTACTGTTGAGAGGGTGCAGTGGTTGATTTACGGTTGAGACGGTGCAGTGGTTGATTTACGGTTGAGAAAGTGCAGTGGTTGATTTACAGTTGAAAGGGCGCAGTGGTTGATTTACGGATGAGAGGGTGCAGTGGTTGATTTACGGTTGACAGGGTGCAGTGGTTGATTTACGGTTGACAGGGTGCAGTGGTTGATTTACGGTTGACAGGGTGCAGTGGTTGATTTACGGTTGACAAGGTGCAGTGGTTGATTTACGGTTGATAGGGTGCAGTGGTTGACAGGGTGCAGTGGTAGATTTACGGTTGACAGGGTGCAGTGGTTGATTTATGGTTGAGGGTACAGTGGTTGATTTACGGTTGACAGGGTAAAGTGGTTTATTTACAGTTGAGACGGTGCAGTGGTTGATTTACTGTTGAGAGGGTGCAGTGGTTGATTTACTGTTGAGAGGGTGCAGTGGTTGATTTACTGTTGAGAGGGTGCAGTGGTTGATTTACGGTTGAGACGGTGCAGTGGTTTATTTACTGTTGAGAGGGTGCAGTGGTTGATTTACGGTTGAGACGGTGCAGTGGTTGATTTACGGTTGAGAAGGTGCAGTGGTTGATTTACAGTTGAGAAGGCGCAGTTGTTGATTTACGGATGAGAGGGCGCAGTTGTTGATTTACGGATGAGAGGGTGCAGTGGTTGATTTACGGATGAGAGGGTGCAGTGGTTGATTTACGGTTGACAGGGTGCAGTGGTTGATTTACGGTTGACAGGGTGCAGTGGTTGATTTACGGTTGACAAGGTGCAGTGGTTGATTTATGGTTGACAGGGTGCAGTGGTTGATTTATAGTTGATAGGGTGCAGTGGTTGATTTACGGTTGATAGGGTGCAGTGGTTGATTTACGGTTGACAGGGTGCAGTGGTTGATTTACGGTTGACAGGGTAAAGTGGTTTATTTACAGTTGAGACGGTGCAGTGGTTGATTTACTGTTGAGAGGGTGCAGTGGTTGATTTACTGTTGAGAGGGTGCAGTGGTTGATTTACTGTTGAGAGGGTGCAGTGGTTGATTTACGGTTGAGACGGTGCAGTGGTTGATTTACGGTTGAGAAAGTGCAGTGGTTGATTTACAGTTGAGAGGGCGCAGTGGTTGATTTACGGATGAGAGGGTGCAGTGGTTGATTTACGGATGAGAGGGTGCAGTGGTTGATTTACGGTTGACAGGGTGCAGTGGTTGATTTACGGTTGACAGGGTGCAGTGGTTGATTTACGGTTGACAGGGTGCAGTGGTTGATTTACGGTTGATAGGGTGCAGTGGTTGATTTATAGTTGATAGGGTGCAGTGGTTGATTTACGGTTGATAGGGTGCAGTGGTTGATTTACGGTTGACAGGGTGCAGTGGTTGACAGGGTGCAGTGGTAGATTTACGGTTGACAGGGTGCAGTGGTTGATTTACGGTTGAGGGTACAGTGGTTGATTTACGGTTGACAGGGTAAAGTGGTTTATTTACAGTTGAGACGGTGCAGTGGTTGATTTACTGTTGAGAGGGTGCAGTGGTTGATTTACTGTTGAGAGGGTGCAGTGGTTGATTTACTGTTGAGAGGGTGCAGTGGTTGATTTACGGTTGAGACGGTGCAGTGGTTGATTTACGGTTGAGAAAGTGCAGTGGTTGATTTACAGTTGAGAGGGCGCAGTGGTTGATTTACGGTTGACAGGGTGCAGTGGTTGATTTACGGTTGACAAGGTGCAGTGGTTGATTTACGGTTGACAAGGTGCAGTGGTTGATTTACGGTTGATAGGGTGCAGTGGTTGATTTACGGTTGATAGGGTGCAGTGGTTGATTTACGGTTGATAGGGTGCAGTGGTAGATTTACGGTTGACAGGGTGCAGTGGTAGATTTACGGTTGACAGGGTGCAGTGGTTGATTTACAGTTGAGGGGTGCAGTGGTTGATTTACGGTTGATAGGGTGCAGTGGTTGATTTACGGTTGATAGGGTGCAGTGGTTGATTTACGGTTGACAGGGTGCAGTGGTAGATTTACGGTTGACAGGGTGCAGTGGTTGATTTACAGTTGAGGGGTGCAGTGGTTGATTTACAGTTGAGGGGTGCAGTGGTTGATTTACTGTTGAGAGGGTGCAGTGGTTGATTTACTGTTGAGAAGGCGCAGTTGTTGATTTACGGATGAGAGGGTGCAGTGGTTGATTTACGGTTGACAGGGTGCAGTGGTTGATTTACGGTTGACAGGGTGCAGTGGTTGATTTACAGTTGAGGGGTGCAGTGGTTGATTTACAGTTGAGGGGTGCAGTGGTTGATTTACTGTTGAGAGGGTGCAGTGGTTGATTTACTGTTGAGAAGGCGCAGTTGTTGATTTACGGATGAGAGGGTGCAGTGGTTGATTTACGGTTGACAGGGTGCAGTGGTTGATTTACGGTTGACAGGGTGCAGTGGTTGATTTACGGTTGACAAGGTGCAGTGGTTGGTTTATGGTTGATAGGGTGCAGTGGTTGATTTACGGATGAGAGGGTGCAGTGGTTGATTTACGGTTGACAGGGTGCAGTGGTTGATTTACGGTTGACAGGGTGCAGTGGTTGATTTACGGTTGACAGGGTGCAGTGGTAGATTTACGGTTGACAGGGTGCAGTGGTTGATTTACGGTTGACAGGGTGCAGTGGTTGATTTACAGTTGAGGGGTGCAGTGGTTGATTTACAGTTGACATGGTGCAGTGGTTGACTTACGGTTGACATGGTGCAGTGGTTGACTTACGGTTGACAGGGTGCAATGGTCTCTGTGTGGTTGATTTACGGTTGACAGGATGCAGTGGTTGATTTACGGTTACGAGGGTGCAGTGGTTTATTTACGGTTGACAGGGTGCAGTGGTTGATTTACGGTTGAGAGGGTGCAGTGGTTGACTTACGGTTGACAGGGTGCAATGGTCTCTGTGTGGTTGATTTACGGTTGAGAGGGTGCAGAGGGTTAACTTACTGTTGAGAGGGTGCAGTGGTTGGTGTCATCGCTGGCGAACAGTGTTGCGTCCTTGATGAACACAGCCACCGCCTTTAGCATGAAGGTGACAAACAGCTGGATGTGAATGTAGTTCCTGGCACAGTGAAGCCTCCTGGGAAGAAACACAAAGCACGGTCAGGACCGAGGACTATAGGGCAAGCACGGGCCGGACAAAGGACACACAAAAGAGAGAGAGAGAGAGAGAGAAGTTATACCACTCGGCTTTAGTAAGGCATTATCTGCTTCTGTTTATTACATATCCAGCTCATACAATCAAAACGTCATGGGCAGTATATCGCCATCCCCAATGTGTGAGCCCAGTCAGATAAGACACCAGTCTGTCTTTTACTGTCATTCCTTAAAGAGACCACTATTAATTTGGCGAGCGAGAGCGAGTGACTAAACGGCCATCTATGGATTTGTCCTTTAAGAGTGTGTTTCATTAGATTAGCCTGCTAGAAATGGCTGAAGGGAGAGATATTCCTTGCATAGTTGTAAAAATCTCTCCTCGCCTCCTTCTGAAAATCCATTGGATGAGAAGGGCAGAGGTCACTCCCGTCTGAACAATCTCCTGTTGTGACCTTTGACCTCCTCTTACCTGAAGAGCAGCAGGATCACCACGGCGATGGAGAGGAAGACTAGGGAGGTGCCGTAGCCGATGGTGTAGATCAGCTTGACAGTGGCAAAGTAGGACACCTGCATAGGTTTCACATAGAGATAGAAATCAGGACCCGTATTCAGTCTCAGAGTAGTGGTGCTGATCTAGGATCAGGTCCACTCTGTCCATATACTTTTATTCGTTATGATCTAAAAACATAAACAGATCCTATATCAGCACTCCCACTCGACACCAGGACCTGTACTAATGAAGCCTCTGAGTATGTGTGCTGATCTAGGATCATAATAAATATGATTATATGAATAGGGGGATCTGATCCTTGATCAGCACTCCTCCTCTGAGGCTCTGGTGTCATTTCAGCAAGCTATGACACCCACCATCTCAGATTGTTCTAAAATAATTTATGTAGTAAATAATAAGATAAGCATTCCTAAAATAGTAACACTTTTTCTCCCCAATTTCGTGATAATCCTGATAGTCTTGATTTTACTTAGATTTATGTGTATTTGGGTATATGTTGTGAAACTGTTAGATATTACTTGTGACACAGCTAGAACTGCGATGCATAGCCTTAGACCGTTGCGCCACTCGGAAGGCCCTTGTTGAAATATAATTTGATCGCCGAGAAATTAAGCTATTTGATAGCACCCAAATTGGCCATTCGATTTGGACGATAATTACAGCATTAATTAGCACTCCCACCCCAACAACCAGTATACAGTATCAGTTCTCTATGTCTGGCAACCTTTAAGTCTTTACTGAAGACTCTCTTCAGTAGGCCCTATTATTGAATGTAGTCTGGCCCAGGGTTGCGAAGGTGAACGCAAGGCACTGGAGTGACGAACCACTCTGCCTGGCCATCTCCCCTCTCTCCACCGGGATTCTCTGCCTCTGACCCTATTACGGGGGCTGAGTCACTGCCTTGTTAGTGCTCTCCCATGCTGTCCCTAGGAGGGGTGCATCATCTTGACAGGCTTATTTAGCTATACTCTATTCTACTTGAGTGGGTTGAGTCACTGACGTTACCTTCCTGTCCGGTCTTGCGCCCCCTCGGGCTCGTGTGGTGGGGGAGATCTTTGTGGGCTATACTCCGCATTGTCTTAGGGTATTAAGTTGGTGGTCTGTTGATATCCCTCTGGTGGTGTAGGGCCTATGCTTTGGCAAAGTGAGTGGGGTTATATCCTGCCTGGTTGGCCCTGTCCGGGGGTATTGTTAGACGGGGCCACTAGGGTCAGTCTGTCCTATCTGGTGTATTTCACCTGTCTTTTCTGGTGTCCTGTGTGATCTTAAGTATGCTCCCTCTAATTCTCCCATCTCTCTCTGTCGCTCTCTCGCTCTTCGCTCACAGAGGACCTGAGCCCTAGGACCATAGGCATTGCTTGCTCATTGGGGTTTTAGGCTGGGTTTCTCTATAAGCACTTTATGACATCTGCTGATGGGCTTTTTAAATACTTTTGATTGATTGAAAGTAGTATGGAGCTGTTGCTTGGAGGATTGGTAATTCAACCTTTGTAGTGATTAGAGAAATTCGCCATTGAAGTCACTTAAATTAGTACCAACTTTTGCCCACTAGATATCTATTTAGCTGGTCTCTTGTGTTTATTAAATGGATCAAAACCAATTGCTTTTGCTCATGATGATAATATCGGTCCCATGACTTACAACTATATAGTAAGTGAATAGCATTGGTGTTAAGGGTTTCATAGTAAAATAAATACTATGGTGTTTAATATGTTAATGTCTTTGGTTTATATTTAGGATAATGTTTATAGCTTTGTCACTGTATTTTACATTTTTAAATAATCTTATTTGATTTTATATATGTATATTACATGTGATAATTAGACACTTGTGATAATCTGAAGTATTTTCTAAAATTCTGGAAGTTTACTGGTAAACTCTTTCACCTCTGGAATGTGAATGTCGTCGTCCATACTACAGGCTATGTGGTATGGGGGGAAGGGTCGCGACCATCCGATGCTGCTGCAGTTTCGGCTGACTGACCCTGCTGAGGTAGAGGACAAAGGTTAGGGGTCACCGGGGATGAGAAACAGAACCCCCATGAGGGGCGGGAATATGGGCTGTCAGTCACTGTGGCAGGGATTGAAAGCCAGTGTAAAACGGACAAAGAGATAATTACTGTACAAGAGTAAACCTTAACATAATACCTGTATATCATTGTACTGCATATTGTATTTATACTTTATACAGAACTGTCATAGACACATCAGTACATCTCCATCCACTATGTGCACGCACGCACGCGCACACACACTCATACACCTGCACCTGTGTTGTTCCCAAAAAGAGTGAAGACTTCAGGACAGGCTGTGTGGACCATCTCCCCAACCACAGCATATGGCCAGCACACCACAGAGTCCCAGAATGGTAGACAACCTTCGAGAGAGACAATAATTGTATCTTGTATTAATAATGATATATCACATGTACATACAGTTGAAGTCAGAAGTTTACATACAAGTCATTAAAACTCATTTTTCAACCACTCCCCAGATTTCACGTTAACAAGTTTTGGCAAGTCACGTAGGACATCTACTTTGTGCATGACACAAGTAATTCTTCCAACAATTGTTTACAGACAGAGTATTTCACTTATAATTCACAATTCCAGTGGGAAAATGATGTCATGGCTTTAGAAGCTTCTGATAGGCTAATTGACATTATTTGAGTCAATTGGAGGTGTACCTGTGGATGTATTTCAAGGCCTACCTTCAAACTCAAACGCCTGAAGGTACCACGTTCATTATACAAACAATAGTACGCAAGTATAAACACCATGGGACCACGCAGCAGTCATACCGCTCAGGAAGGAGATGCATTCTGTCTCCTAGAGATGAAGGTACTTTGGTGCGAAAAGTGCAAATCAATCCCAGAACAACAGCAAAGGACCTTGTGAAGACGATGGAGGAAACAGGTACAAAAGTATCTATATCCACAGTAAAACGAGTCCTATATCGACATAACCTGAAAGAACACTCAGCATGGAAGAAGCCACTGCTTCAAAACCGCCATTAAAAATCCAGACTACGGTTTGCAACTACACATGGGGACAAAGACTGTACTTTTTGGAGAAATGTCCTCTGGTCTGATGAAACAAAAATAGAACTGTTTGGCCATAATGACCATCGTTATGTTTGGAGGAAAAAGGGGGAGGCTTGCAAGCCGAAGAACACCATCCCAACCGTGAAGCATGGGGGTGGCAGCATCATGTTGTGGGGGTGCTTTGCTGCAGGAGGGACTGGTGCACTTCACAAAATAGATGGCATCATGAGGAAGGAAATTGATGCGGATATATTGAAGCAACATCTCAAGACATCAGTCAGGAAGTTAAAGCTTGGTCGCAAATGGGTCTTCCAAATGGACAATGACCCCAAGCATACTTAAAAAGTTGTGGCAAAATGGCTTCAGGACAACAAAGTCAAGGTATTGGAGTGGCCATCACAAAGCCCTGACCTCAATCCTATAGAATATTTGTGGGCAGAACTGAAAAGGTGTGTGCGAGCAAGGAGGCCTACAAACCTAACTGGAATGGGCCAAAATTCACCCAACTTATTATGGGAAGCTTGTGGAAGGCTAGATGAAACGTTTGACCCAAGTTAAAGCAATGCTACCTAATACTAATTGAGTGTATGTAAACTTCTGACCCACTGAGAATCTGATGAATGAAATAAAAGCTGAAATAAATAATTCTCTACTATTATTATGACATTTCACATTCTTAAAATAAAGTGGTGATCTTAACTGACCTAAGACAGGGAAGTTGTACTAGGATTAAATGTCAGGAATTGTGAAAAACTGAGTTTAAATGTATTTGGCTAAGGTGTATGTAAACTTACGATTTCAACTGTAATTATTCAGACTATTTACTCAGTACTTTGTTGAAGCACCTTTGGCAGCGACTACAGCCTCAAGTATTCTTGGGTTTGACACTACAAGCTTGGCACACCTGTATTTGGGGAGTTTCTCCAATTCTTCTCTGCAGATCCTCTCAAGCTCTGTCAGGTTGGATGGGGAGTGTCGCTGCACAGCTATTTTCAGGTCTCTCCAGAGATGTTTGGTCGGGTTCAAGTCCGGGCTCTGGCTGGGCCACTCAAGGACATTCAGAGACTTGTCCCGAAGCCTCTCTTGCGTTGTCTTGGCTGTGTTTTTAGGATCGTTGTACTTTTGGAAGGTGAACCTTTGCCCCAGTCTGCCCCTACTCCGCTCTGGAGTAGGTTTTCATCAAAGATCTCTCTGTACCTTGATCCTGACTAGTCTCCCAGTCCCTGCCGCTGAAAAACATCCCCACAGCATGATGCTGCCACCACCATGCTTCACCTTAGGGATGGTGCCAGGTTTCCTCCAGACGTGACGCTTGGCATTCAGGCCAAAGGGTTCAATCTTGGTTTCATCAGACTAGAGAATCTTGTTTCTCATGGTGTGAGAGTCCTTTAAGTGACTTTTGGCAAACTCCAGGCGGGCTGTCATGTGCCTTTTACTGAGGAGTGGCTTCCGTCTGTGCCCTCTACCATAAAGGCCTGATTGGTGGAGTGCTGCAGAGATAGTTGTCCTTCTAGAAGGTTCTCCCATCTCCCCAGAGGAATCCTGGAGCTCTGTCAGAGTAACCATCAGGTTCTTGGACACCTCCCTGACCAAGGCCCTTCTCCCCCGATTGCTCAGTTTGGTCGGGCGGCCAGCTCTAGGAAGGTTCCAAACTTTAATCCATTTAAGAATGATGGAGGCCACTATGTTCTTGGGGACTTTCAATGCTTTTTTTTGTACCCTTCCCCAGATCTGTATCTCGACACAATCCTGTCTTGGAGCTCTACGGACAATTCCTTCGACCTGATGACTTGGTTTTTGTTCTGACATGCACTGTCAACTGTGGGACTTTATATAGACAGGTGTGTGACTTTCCAAATCATGTCCAATAAATTGAATTTACCATAGATGTTGCTACAACTTGATTGGAGTCCACCTAAGGATGATCAATGGAAACAGGATGCAACTGAGCTTAATTTCGAGTCTCATAGCAAAGGGTCTGAAAATGTAAGTAAATAAGGTATGTATGTTTGCAAAAATGTCAAAAAACCTTTTTCGCTTTGTCATTGTGGGGTATTGTGTGTAGATTGAGGGAATTATTATTATTATTATATAAATAAATTTTAGAATAAAGCTGTAACTTAACAGAAATGTGGAAAAAGGGATGGTGCCTGAATACTTTACGAATGCACTCTATATAGGCCTTAAAGGGATAGCTCACCTCAACTACGCACTGTTGCTCCTCTTTTTCTTTTTTTCATAATGCACTTACTAATATTACACTAGAAGCTCTTTCAACAAACTCTGCAAACCATTTATTCAATGGCAGATTCTCAAGTTTAGATGTGAACATACTGTATATCATATTATGACTGACTACCTGAAATATATGAGCAGTAAACTGGAATGAGAAAATGTAATGGCTCATTCTAAGAGGATAATGACACGGATACCTAGTGTACTGTGGTTGTTGTCGTGCTCTGCGATGTATTGAAGACAACGCCGCTCTTCTCTCTCCAGCTGTAAGATATACTCGCAGTCTGGGTGCAGACTCGACAGAACCTGGTGAGAGAGATGGGGGGAGACGGAGACAGAGAAAGTGAGGCAAATATTGAACCAAAAGTTGAAGCCATCGAAATGAAACCAATCATTCATCTCTTAAGTGTTTGGAAGAACACTCATGTCTCCCTCCAGCAACCCACCTGCATGGCTATTGAAGAAAGGAATCAATGTTATCTACTGGCTGAGATGTCTGCACGTTTTATGATTAGTTTAAATGGCATATTTGAAATATGAAAACGACTTGACATTGACAGAGTCTGTATCCCTACTGTCTGAGAGAGGAAAATGAACCAACAGGACCCTGAACAGCTTCTATCCGCAAGCTATAAGACTGCTAAATGGCTAGTTAAATAGTTAACCAATAACTACCTGGACTATCTGCATTGACCATTTTTGCACTCAACTCTTTTGACTCATCACATTAGCTTCTGCTACTGTTTATTATCTATCCTGTTGCCTAGTCACTTTATCCCTACCTATATGTACATATCTACCTCAATTACCTGGTACACCTGCACATCGACTAGGTACTGGTACCCTGTGTACACAGCCAAGATATCATTACTCATTGTGTATTTATTCCTTGTGTTATAATTTTTATATTTTTCGACTATTTCTCTTTTTTTCGCTTTCTGAATTGTTGGGAACGGCCCGTAAGTAAGCATTTCACTATTTAGTCAACGAGGCATGTGACAAATAAATGTTTTATTTGAACAGTGACTCATTTCGGCCATACAGTGCCTTCAGAAAGTATTCATACCCCTTGACTTATTCAACATTTTGTGTTAGCCTGAATTCAATGTGGATTAAATATATTATCTCTCTCTCACCCATCTACACACAATACTCCATAATGGCAAAGTGAAAACATGTTTTTAGAAATGTTGGCAAGTTTATTGTCTATGAAATACAGAAATATCTCTTATGTAAGCATTCACACCTTTGGCAGAGATTACAGCTGTGAGTCTCTAAGAGCTTTCCACACCTGGATTGTGCACCATTTGCCCATTATTCTTTTCTAAATTCTTCAAGCTCTGTCAAATTGGTTGTTGATCGTTGCTAGACAACCATTCACTGTCTTCTTGGTAAGCAACTCCAGTGTAGATTTGGCCTTGTGTTTTAGACCCCAAAATATTTTAAATTCAGGCTGTAATGCAACAACATTTTTTTTAAAGTCAAGGGGTGTGAATACTTTCTGAAGTCACTGTACATTATCTCTTAGCATTCCTATTAAAATATATTGTGCTTTGGGCAAAACAAATCCATCTCCATTGGTGGTGTTAAGTGGAAATGTTTTGAAGAGAGATAGGCGAGAGGAAGGGTGAGTGAGAGACATTCATTCATTCAGATTTCTCTAAATGCCACATTTATTTCAATTAGGGTCACAGGTCATTGTCATGCAGAGTCGCCTGAAGTCAATATGTACATAGACAAAACATTAGAGCCCTTTAACTTAGGCCTTGACTGCTCTGAATTACTGAGTACCTGTACCTTGCCATTAGACGCCGATTATGGAGCTATCTTCCTACAGTCCTATGCTACCGTCTTTCTAAAAATAAATTGTGTTTTTATAAAAGCATATAAACATAAACTAAGTGGTAATTTTCCATGAAGTAACATTTTGTGACCTGCTTCAGCTCTTTAAAAATATTTTTGTGGCAGTGGATAGGATAGCTTGAATATTGGTTTGGTGTCTCCAATTTGAACGGTTCAAGAGTTACAGTTGGTGGGTTATTTTATGCAAATGTATATAGATATACAGTGGGGAGAACAAGTATTTGATACACTGCCGATTTTGCAGGTTTTCCCACCTACAAAGCATGTAGAAGTCTGTAATTTTTATCATAGGTACTCTTCAACTGTGAGAGACGGAATCTAAAACAAAAGTCCAGAAAATCACATTGTATGATTTTTAAATAATTAATTTGCATTTTATTGGATGACATAAGTATTTGATACATCAGAAAAGCAGAACTTAATATTTGGTACAGAAACCTTTGTTTATAATTACAGAGATCATATGTTTCCTGTAGTTCTTGACCAGGTTAGCACACACTGCAGCAGGGATTTTGGCCCACTCCTCCATACAGACCTTCTCCAGATCCTTCAGGTTTCGGGGCTGTCGCTGGGCAATACGGACTTTCAGCTCCCTCCAAAGATTTTCTATTGGGTTCAGGTCTGGAGACTGGCTAGGCCACTCCAGGACCTTGAGATGCTTCTTATGGAGCCACTCCTTAGTTGCCCTGGCTGTGTGTTTCGGGTCATTGTCATGCTGGAAGACCCAGCCACGACCCATCTTCAATGCTCTTACTGAGGGAAGGAGGTTGTTGGCCAAGATCTCGCGATACATGGCCCCATCCATCCTCCCCTCAATACGGTGCAGTCGTCCTGTCCCCTTTGCAGAAAAGCATCCCCAAAGAATGATGTTTCCACCTCCATGCTTCACGGTTGGGATGGTGTTCTTGGGGTTGTACTCATCCTTCTTCTACCTCCAAACACGGCGAGTGGAGTTTAGACCAAAAAGCTCTATTTTTGTCTCATCAGACCACATGACCTTCTCCCATTCCTCCTCTGGATCATCCAGATGGTCATTGTTAAACTTCAGACGGGCCTGGACATGTGCTGGCTTGAGCAGGGGGACCTTGCGTGCGCTGCAGGATTTTAATCCATGACGGCGTAGTGTGTTACTAATGGTTTTCTTTGAGACTGTGGTCTCAGCTCTCTTCAGGTCATTGACCAGGTCCTGCCGTGTAGTTCTGGGCTGATCCCTCACCTTCCTCATGATCATTGATGCCCCACAAGGTGAGATCTTGCATGGTGCCCCAGACCGAGGGAGATTGACCGTCATCTTGAACTTCTTCCATTTTCGAATAATTGCGCCAACAGTTGTTGCCTTCTCACCAAGCTACAATTTTATCCCTGATGTCCTTACACAGCTCTCTGGTCTTGGCCATTGTGGAGAGGTTGGAGTCTGTTTGATTGAGTGTGTGGACAGGTGTCTTTTATACAGGTAATGAGTTCAAACAGGTGCAGTTAATACAGGTAATGAGTGGAGAACAGGAGGGCTTCTTAAAGAAAAACTAACAGGTCTGTGAGAGCCGGAATTCTTACTGGTTGGTAGGTGATCAAATACTTATGTCATGCAATAAAATGCAAATAAATTATTTAAAAATCATACAATGTGATTTTCTGGATTTTTGTTTTAGATTCCGTCTCTCACAGTTGAAGTGTAGCTATGATAAAAAATTACAGACCTCTACATGCTTTGTAAGTAGGAAAACCTGCAAAATCGGCAGTGTATCAAATACTTGTTCTCCCCACTGTAGTTGATCAAAGTTTGAATATTTAGCGTCTGAGGCTCAGTTACACCTGCAGGGATGATTATGTGGTGTCTGGATGATCAGACATGGTAACCAGACACATGAAAGCATTATCTTCTAGGTGAGCAGTACAATATATAAAGTGATCAGACATGGTAACCAGACACATGAAACCATTATCTTCTAGGTGAGCAGTACAATATATAAAGTAATCAGACATGGTAACCAGACACATGAAACCATTATCTTCTAGATGGGCAGTACAAGATATAAAGTGATCTTTGCAAGACTAAGGAGGTGCCTGAGTTTGTGTGTGTGTGTGTGCGTATGTGGTAGTCATTATAAGATTAACATGTGACTGACTGGGTTGAGACTGTGTTAGTCTGCTGAGCTAAATCCTAGGCATTGGTCCTGTGACTTGGATGGGTCTCTGCAATGAGGAGGTCAAAGGGGGGTGAAGTGTAACAAAGGTGGTTCGACCTGAAAAGTTGTCGGGTGCCTTGGTTAGAACCCCATCAGTCAAATGAATAGAATGTAATATATATGGGGGATACAATCTTCCCAGCTCTGCAGATTTTGCTGCGAGGAGGCAGAGTCATTATATCATTTATTTTGGTATTGTCCATATGTAGCTTGTATTTGCTCACAGGTTCAGGAATGGCTGAAGAATTGCAACATTTACCTAGAGATAACGCTGCAGATAGCAATACTGGGTGACTTGAAAAGTCATAGCCAATCGATCAATAATATGATAATTATTTTAGCAAACATGTTTAACTTTAATTTACAATTGGTGGAAACTATGAGAATAGAAAGGCTTCGTACTTTTGTGAAGCATCACAGCACAGTTGGAAAGATGTATGGCAAATAGAAATCCAATATGGATGGTGTTAAGAGATAGATGGGAGGAGTTGAATGGAGCTGAAGGGCGGGACTAATAACAAGATAACACATGTAAAACAAATAGCACAGTTACAAATATATGGCAAATAGAAATCAAACTAGATGGACATTAGAAACAGAGGAAGGCCAGGACTAAAAAGCACCAATATAACTATTGTAAAATAGATTGTCTGTAAAATGTGTATAGCATGTATAAGCTGGAAGCAGAAGCTGAAGTGTTATTGTTTATTAGTTTACTCCAATTGGGCGAGAGGTGGTAGGGTTTGGGGATAATAAAGAAAGGTATATTAAAAAAAAGTGTATGTATGTGAATGTTTATATGTGGGTATGTATGTGAATGTTTATGTGGGTATGTATGTATGTATGTATGTATGTATGTGAATGGGTTTATGTGTGGGTTTATGTATGCATACGGATATACAGCCATGTGGAAAAGTAAGTACATCCCCTGGAAACTTCAACACTATTGACAGATAAAGGTTACCCAATTTAACAAATCACACACAAAAAAAGAACGTTGAAAATGTTATGCAATTAAAATAATCAAAAATGCCTTTTCCTTATGGGGAAAAAGTTAGTACACCCCTACCTTTACCGTCACATAAAATATCTACAATTATAATTAGGTACCAAAACAAGTGCAAATGATTAGAAAACATTAGAGAGGGTCCAGCCTTCCATAAAGATAAGAAAATTGGTCTGGTTTGGTCTTAACCATATGGGTGTGTGGTAACATCATTCAAAGGTCAAAAGACCTACCTGACGCCCTCAGAAGAAAGATTATTGATGCCCATGAGTCTGGGAGGAGTTACAAATACATTTCCAAGTTCGAAGTACATCATTCCACTGTCCGACAAAAATTCCAGACCACTAGCAAACTACCTAGGACAGGTCGTCCCACCAAAGTCAGCCCAAGAGTTGACCGAAAGATGCTCATAGAAGTCTCTAAGAACCCCAGGGTAACATCAAGGGATCCACAGGCCTCTCTTGCCACAATCAATGTCAAAGTGCATGAGTCAACTGTCAGAAAGAGACTGCACAAACTTGGCCTACATGGGAGGTCAGGAAGGAAGAAGCCTCTGCTCTCAAAAAATAATATCAAGACAACTGACTTTTGCCAGACAACACCTGTTTCTCTCTGTTTTCTAATCATTTGCACTTGTTTTGTGATGGTAACTTTTTTTCCCCATAAGGAAAAGGCATTTTTGTTTATTTTAATTGTATTTTCAAAAAAACATTTATTTTTTGTGATTTGTTAAATTGGGTAATCTTTTATCTGTCAATAGTGTTGAAGTGAAGATTACATACTCATAAAAAAAAAGAGAACTTTCCAGGGGGTGTACTTACCTTTTCACGACTGTATATATTTACCAAAAAAATAGATGGGGATTGGAAATGATGCAGACAATTACATTCATGGAAGCAACAATATTTCCGCAATATTAAAGCTGATCCATTCCTTTAAAAAAAATTAACAAAAAAAATAAATAATACTTTTTTTTTTTAAACGAACACGTCTTCATGTCTCAGCCAAGGTTGCTCATCACATCGCCTCACAAGTGTCCTGATCCCGCGTGAATGTTTCACAACATGCAGTAATCAGTCTGGTAATTACTAGGCTACTCATCACATGGATGGATCACCAAACCACCTCTGTTGGGGTGCACAGATGGGGGTGCACAGATCCTTCTGCTTCGGTTTGCCACAAAGTGTTGTTGATTTCGAACCAAGTCAGTTATACTGGTGTCGTGATCTCTGAGTATGAGGTCAAAGTGGGGTGAAATGTAACCGAGGTGGTTCGATGAACCTTGCTGGAGACTTGAAGACTTATGTTAGCTTCCTGAACTAATCGCTATGGGCTTTATCTAAGTGGGCTATCACAGTCTTGTGACATGCAGGAGACCTTGTTCAAACCCAGTCAGTCGCAAGATTAACTAGGAAGTGGAAAGGTTATCCTTAGAAGGGCTATGACAGAGCTTTTCAACTATATTGTTATGGGGGCCAAACTGCTGTTTCCATGACACTCCCTTTTAATGTGGCCTGTGACCATCATAGAAGGGAACAGAAAGCACATTCATACTCCATTCTTAGCTTTCAGGAATGGGGTCATAATAGCTAATAGACAAAGCGGTTGAAACACTAGAGCCAAATTAATTGGGAAAAAAAAGCCACAATGGCTTCAGAAACCGCCAGATGCTTGTTTGCCACTGAGAGCATTTGATTCTATTGTTCTCTTCTACCTTTTCTGGTTGGCAAAGTACCAGGATGTTGTCTCTGGTTTTGAATCTGTATTTAGAGAACTGAATTTGAAAAAAATCTGAATGCATCTGAGAAGTTTAATATATGAAACTTTGGTTAACTTGAAATGATGGTTTGTAAACTTCATACACAGACAATGAATGCATTATCTACCATATTGAAACTGAATATATAAATATTGAATTTGAATATTCAATTTAATTGGAAATAAACAGAATGCAACATTAAATCAATTCAGCTTCAAATCATGAAATACAAGTTAAATTTATGAATTCAGCGATTCAATTTGTAAATTAAACATTGAAAAATATTTAATTCTAATGCAAAATTATACAATTAAAGTATAATTTCTGTTAGCATTGAAATTGCTTCATACTACAGCAAAGGTAGGCTAATCTTACTATAGTGTTTGGTAGGCAATGTTCTAGCCTCTCATTACCAAACTGATTACCGCTGTGTAGCTCGCAAGACTTCTGGTTGATTGTAAAAGGTTTGTCAATGTTCAATGTTTTGGGCACGCAATTCAATCTAGGCTATAATGTGAATTCAATGTGTCCACTAATATTCCCATGTTGAAGTCAATTAGGCTACTTTTTTTATATGAAAAACTGGATAAATGTTTGTTATAACTAGGCCTATTATAGTCTTACTGTATGCTATTTAATGAACTAGTACGCCCATCTTCAATAGATTGGACATATTGATGCAACGGTAGATACGATGGGGAGAGGTCTGTCTGGAACAAAGCTCTGCTTGACATCTCTATCAACAACACAAGTCCTACAGGCCCTAGTTTAGTCACACCTGGACTACTGCCCAGTTATATGGTCAAGTGCCGCAAAGAAGGACATAGGTTAATTACAGTAGGCTCAGAACAGAACAGCACAGCTGGCCCTTAAATGTACACAGAGAGCTAACATCAAAAACATGCATGTCAATCTCGCCTGGCTCAAAGAGGAGAAATTGACTGCATCACTATTCGTCTTTGTGAGAGGTATTGACATGTCGAAAGCACAGGGCTGTCTGTTCAAACGACTCACACACAGCTCAGACACCCATGCATACCCCACAAGACATGCCACCAGAGGTCTCTTCACAGTCCCCAAGTCCAGAACAGACTATGGGAGGCACACAATACTACATAGAGCCATGACTACATGGAACTCTAATCCACATCAAGTAACTCATGCAAGCAGTAAAATCAGATAAAAAATGTATTTAAACAAAGGTAAAACTACACCTTATGGAACAACCCGGACAATAAAACACAATCTACACTCACACGTACATTGTAATGTTATTGTATTGTGGTATTATACATTTTGTAGTGGTGTAATAATGTGTTTGTATGATGTACTTGTGGTGTAATTGCCTTAATCTTGTTTGGACCCTAGGAAGAGTAGCTGCTGCCTTGGCGTTATCATGGACGAACATCCATGACAACGCAACATCAAACACCATAAATACACAACTTGAAGCAACCACATAAAACGCTTCAGAGCCTTTTTACGCAAACGCCAAGTGTTGCGCCCATAATTCCCGCTGTCAAAATAGCTCAAATATTTCTGACACACCCACAACTCAACTGCACCGTGCTTAGATTTATGTTTGCGTATTTTTTGTTAAAATATAGCCCAATGGCTTAAATCAAGCAAGTCAATCACAAACTGAGGATTGGGGTTCATAAAGTGTCTACATCTCAAATGGAAACCCAGACATAGTGCACTACTTTTGTGTTTCACGTGTGTTTGACAAGAGCTGATGATTAGAATTGGGGCAGCTCTCTCAAAAAAATGAACGAATGGCAGGGAACAAGGGTGATTGCGCATTAGATAGATACTTTATTGATCCCCGAGGGGGAAATTTCTTAAAATCCACGAGCTTGCCAGAAGTCGAACCTAGAATCTTCTGATCCGTAGTCAGACGCGTTATCCATTGCACCACAAGCCAGTTGCACCTTCTCTGTACTGCATACGTTTTTACTAAACAGTACATTATGTAGTTTTAGTAAGTAGTAGGCAAGAGGATTGGCTACATGTACACTGGGGGCCAAAAGTTTGGAATATTACTCATTCAAGGGTTTTTCTTTATTTGCACTATTTTTTACATTGTAGAATAAAAATGAAGACATCAAAACTATGACATAACACATATGGAATCATGTAGTAACCAAAAAAGTGTTAAACAAATCAAAATATATTTTATATTTGAGATTCTTCTAATAGCCATCCTTGATGACAGCTTTGTACACTCTTGGCATTCTCTCAACCAGCTTCACCTGGAATGCTTTTCCATCAGTCTTGAAGGAGTTCCCACATATGCTGAGCACTTGTTGGCTGAATTTTCCTTCACTGCGGTCCGACTCATCCCAAACCATCTAAATTGGTTGAGGTTGGAAACAAAAATCTCAAATTTGGACTCCAGACCAAAGGACAAAGTTCCTTCCGTCTAATGTCCATTGCTTGTGTTTCTTGGAACAAGCAAGTCTCTTCTTATTATTGGTGTCCTTTAGTAGTAGTTTCTTTGCAGCAATTCGACCATGAAGGCCTGATTCACACAGTCTCCTCTGAACACTTGATGTTGAGATGTGTCTGTTACTTGAACTCTGAAGCATTTATTTGGGCTGCAATCTGAGGCTGGTACATTTGTAAGATGTGCAGGTCATGTTGTCGGTCATGTTGGAATACGCTAAGAGAGCTAATGCTAACCACATCACTGCTGTAGTTGACCTTTGAACTTGTTTGTGTAGAGCATTGGTTGCGCTTATTGGCTTCATTACAACAATATCATCAACAATAACAACATGTGTGTGTCAGTAACGCGCTTGTCAAATTTTCCATATGGGAAAATTACCCACCAGACGTTCTTGTCTCCTGGTTAGGCAGCTTAGGCATAAAATGGATCGTTGTCGCTCTGAAAAAACCAGGTCAAGTTGATTCCGATTAAGGACTTTATTTCTTTGGATAAGCCGAGGCACAACGATGACTTAATCTCCCCGGAGTAGAAAAGTGTAGATAACTCACAGGTTGCGTCCCAAATAGTCGGGGTCTCTTTCTCTCATACACACACCCAAGTGTCAGTTTGTCACTGAAAAATGTTACATTTTGTTTTCCTGTTTCCTGTCAATTCTTCACTCCTCAAATTGAAGGCTACCCAATGGAAACTTCAGTCCCACTTTAGGCATTACAACTTAAAGGCTTTATGTAGCATACATAAAGTCTTCATAAACGTGCTTCACAAATCCTTTATAAGGATTACCTCTACCTATATATACATAGCTATCTCAATTACCTCGTACCCCTGCACATTGACTCGGTACTGTTACACCCTGTATATAGCCATGTTATTTTTATTCGTTATTGTTATTCACTGTGTATTTATTCCGCAGAGTTGCAAAGAAAAAGCCATATCTCAGACTGGCCAATAAAAAGAAAAGATTAAGATGGGCAAAAAAACACAGACACTGGACAGAGAAAGATATGGCTTTTTCTTTGCAACTCTGCCTAGAAGGCCAGCATCCCGGAGTCGCCTCTTCACTGTTGACGTTGAGACTGTTTTTTTGCGGGTACTATTTAATGAAACTACCAGTTGAGGACTTGTGAGGTGTCTGTTTCTCAAACTAGACACTCTAATGTACTTGTCCTCTTGCTTAGTTGTACACCGGGGCCTACCACTCCTCTTTCTATTCTGGTTAGAGCCAGTTTGCGCTGTCCTGTGAAGGGAGTAGTACACAGAGTTGTACGAGATCTTCACTTTCTTGGCAATTTCTCACATGGAATAGCCTTTATTTCTCAGAACAAGAATAGACTGACGAGTTTCAGAAGAAAGTTCTTTGTTTGTGGCCATTTTGAGCCTGTAATCGAACCCACAAATGCTGATGCTCCAGATACTCAACAAGTCTAAAGATGGCCACTAGTCTAAAGATGGCTTCTTTTATCAGCACAACAATTAGCCTTTTAAAATGATAAACTTGGATTAGCTAACACAACGTGCCATTGGAACACAGGAGTGATGGTTGCTGATAATTGGCGTCTGTACGCCTATGTAGATATTCCATTAAAAAATCTGCCGTTTCCAGCTACAATAGTCATTTACAACATTAACAATGTCTACAATGTCTGATCAATTTGATGTTATTTTAATGGACAAAAAATGTACTTTTCTTTTAAAAACAAAAATGTCTAAGTGACCCCAAACTTTTGAACGGTAGTGTATATACTGTATTGTACTAAACTATTGTACTATATCTTCGTCTATGCTGCTCTGACATTACTTGTCCATATATTTATATATTCTTAATGCCATTCCTTTACTTAGATTTGTGTGTATTGGGTACATGTTGTGAAATTGTTAGATATTACTTGTTAGATATTACTGCACTGTCGGAGCTAGAAACACAAGCACTTCACTACACCCACACACATGTATGTGACCAATCAAATTTGATTTGATTTTGATTTGAATTATTATTATTATTATTATTGCTTAGAATTATTTCTCGTTATGCTGCAATTAGAGGTTAGGGTTCAAGAATGAGGTAAGAGGCACTGATGATAGCTGCTACATCCACATATCACACTTTCCATTATTATCCTGGACACACACATTTATAATTTATTCATCTAAATTCAGAAAAACTCTCATACAGTTAGCTTGGAAGAGGAATACAAAACAGCTTGTAAAACCTACATCCAGGTGTTTTAACTTGGCAGATGTTACATATACATAAGCTCCTTGAGATAAAGTATGTTCATTCATAACCAGACCCTAATGGCTTGTGGAATCATAACCCGCCAAGCTAAACAGGTTATTTGGTGTCTATGCAAAAGTGAATGGGAACAACTTTTTATTTTCACTGATCACATTTCATTTGACATTTCATTTTCACTGATAACATTACATTTTGACAGAAACAACATCACCCTTGGCTCTGGTTAAATCAGAGCGCCGTATGCCTAGCCTGGTCCCATCTGTTTGTGCTCTTGCAAATGCCATAGCTGTCACCGAGAAGCCGAACATGACAATGTCATTGGCATGACAAGGAGTTGGCATGATAGCACAAACAGACTGGCCCTCAGGCCCGCCCATGTGGAGGAAGCCAACATGGTCATACATGACCAGTATTTTCCAACAACAATTCAATACAAACCTAGCCTGGTGGTTCCAAATCTAATTGTGTTGTCTTGTCAACTACTAGGCTATATGGTCATTATCATTGCCACACATCAGCCATCAGTCTGCAAACAGACAGCACAAACAGATCTGGGACCAACAGGCTAACACAAATCCTACTTTTATATGGGAACACATAGGCTACTTTTAATTTCATAAATGAAATGCAGTTGATTTAATAGCCTGGCTACACTTCAAAATGTGGATATGAGGTGACTGCCTTGTGGCACAAACAACATTAATTAATCAATCACATCATTACTCTGCAGATACCACATAGTCCCATGTGATTAACATTAACCTTGAAGAAGAACTTTAATTATAATTTCCCTATGGAGGAAAAGGGCTTCATTAGAAGACAGTGTCAGCACAAACTCCTTCATTATGGGACTTTCGTACCATGGATTTAATTACACAGATGAAAGACCCCTCCACACTCACATGAACACGCACGTACACAGACACACACGCATGCATGCAAACACACATAGAGACATGCACTTGTGCTTAAAATTAGATATACAGTAGCTATCTCCTTGCAGTTTTTCGAATTTTTTATAACGGGCTCATCGCGCTCTAGTGACCCCTTGTGGCGGGCCGGGCGCCTGCAGGCTGACTCAGTTGTCAGTTTAACAGTGTTTCCTCTGACACATTGGTGCAAAAACATTGTTTTTATTATAACGGAGATTCTACAACTACATAAAAGTTTGATATTTCAAAAAAGGGAATGAAGGGATGCATGAAAGTGTACATGGACCATTCTTGATTTTTGATTCACACAGGAAACCGTTGAGCGTGAAAAACCCGGCAGCGTTGCAGTTCTTGACACAAACTGGTGCGCCTGGCACCTACTACCATACCCCGTTCAAAGGCACTAAGATATTTTGTCTTGCCCATTCACCCTCTGAATGGCACACATACACAATCCATGTCTCAATTGTCTCAAGGCGTAACTCTACACTGATTTGAAGTGGATTTAACAAGTGACATCAATCAGGGATCATTGCTTTCACCTAGATTCACCTGGTCAGTCTATATCATTGAAAGAGCAGGTGTCCTTAATGTTTTGTACACAGTGTATTTCTTCATCATACACGCGACATTTTTTTATTATCCGAAACATGTGGTGATAACCTATTCTGTATACACGCGCGTAGCCTAATTTCCAACGCTCCCGCAGTTGTTTACACTTTTATAGTCTAATGCATGATCAATACTACCCTCAACATCTGTGTACAGTAAGTAATATTGTGGCAGAAAGCACTTCAAATACTCACAGATGGAGCCAAAGATGTCACGAAAAGAATCCAATAGAGACGGACACGCATCTTGAGTGTTCGAAGCTGTTTGAATGCGCCAGAACAACTCAGCTCACCGTCCACTCTCACTGAACTGCCGTCTATTTAATTAAGTCTCCAATGACGTGCGCTGAAGGAGGTAGCGGGAAGCGTATCTCCCTACCACCCGCAGAGATGCATCTAACGTGTTGAACACACCGACTGCAATAATCCGCAAAATAGTATGCTATTTTAGCTTCAAATAACTCTACCTTTGCGGGCTTGCAACTCTATTGTAGTCCAATATTTACTGTACGATATTTACTGACAGTGAGCTGTGAAAATATAACACTGTGCAGACATGCATACAACATTCTGCATACAGTAGAATTCACTATTTGATGCCAGACTTATACCCTCTATAAGAAATGTGCTAAAGGCCATCTTTTACAGTCTACATGTAATTGTAATGGTAAAATTTTCTTAACATGAATGAATAACTTAAATATACATTAACCTCTTCAATTAAAATAAATTAACATTATCATCTATAGAATATAACAAACAAAATAATAAAATCAGCAGCAGATTTTTGAGCTAAGTATACATACCAACTAGAAAATAAACAGCTTAAAAGTGGAAATGGAAAACAAATGGAAATGAGAAATGAAAAGGCCTGGTGGTGGCGCTAGAGGAAAGGTCAAGAGGTCACCAAATCAATAGGTTTCTTCCACTTGGGGTCTTGATTGTGCACAACATATTTTATGGCAATTCAGCCATTTCTTTGAGATATAGCTTGTTCTCAGTCTTTGTTCTCAGCCTGTGGGCATCATGTGTGTAGTGATCCAATATCAATATCCATGCCATTTAACAGTTATCACTGGCCCTTGCTCAGCCTTACTCACCAAGAGCCCAGCGCAGAGCCTTCTTGCTAGCAAAGTCACTGATCAAGTCTTTGATGTCCAGCTTTATAGCTAACTACCTTTCAATGGACAGCATGGCAAGACTGCAGAGGCTCTCTGGATGTTTATTTTTTGCCAAAGACAAGAAAATAAAAATAAACGGTTTGTTTTATTAGTACATTATAAAAAAAATATTATATTAATGATGACAATTTAATTTATTGTTGAAAAAAAATGTACCTAATGTTCTAATAAGTCACAGGCCCTTAGAATCGTAATAACTTTCCCCCCTTACGGCGCACACAACAATGCACATTTTCGCCTCAAATCATCTTGTTGTCACGTCTTCCCCCAAACTGCGTGGATGCGATAGTGTATGATTTCATAGACTCCAATTCCAAGTGAAGATCGAACATTGCATATTCCTCGCGTCCTCCTTCCCCTTCCCTCTGACCAATGGGTTTTGAGAAGGATACGAGGAGAGAGGACCCGAGGAGTATGCCATTTAAATTCGCAACAAGGCATCGCTGGTGAGAGGGGATGCCAGAACGCAACAGGGGAGAGTGCAGGGGAATTAGGCTTGGACTGGCAAAACCCTAGGTCCTTGCAGTGGTGTGCTGGGGAGCAAACATCAAAGCCGGTGATGCTTCTCGGGTAAATAAGCTGATCAGGAAGGCTAGCTCTGTCCTGGGGATGAGCCTTGACACTCTAGAGGAGGTGGCAGAGAGACGGATCCTGGCCAAACTGCTGGCCATCATGGACAACGTCACCCACCCTCTGCACACTATGGTTATGACGCAGAGGAGCACTTTCAGTCACAGACTGATCCCACCACGGTGTGCCAGAGAGCGCTACAGGAGGTCCTTCCTGCCGGCGGCTATGAGACTATATAATGCCTCACCGGGGTGCCGTGCCGTCGGCAACATAGATCTGGAACTGTTGGGGTGCTAGGACCTAGTTTAACAATTATGCATCCATCCGTGAGTAACTCTGGTCCGTCAGCACTCATCCACTCAGGACCTATTTATTCATACAGGTCTGTATATACATACTCATGTACAGTTGTTATATTATATCACATGCAATATTGTAAGTAATTATTGGACGTAGGCATTCACTCAGGAATGCATATTAGTATCCTGCCAGTTGCACCTTTTCTCATTGCTTTTAGTATATCGAATGTGCAATAAGTGCAGTTGTCTGTAATTAAACCCTGCGCACTAAGGACTGTATTTTAAGGGAATTACTATTATTACCCCAAATGATATCATACACACATTTAGCTATTAAAGTATCTCTTCCTGTCATTTACCTGTACAGTTTGTGTAAACATGCAAGTATTCACTTATCTGTAAATATAACTGTATACCTAACTGTACAGCTAATTTAACTAATTTAACCATGCAAAATTTTCACTTACCTGTTAATTTACCCAGTCTGTCTATTAAGTAAACTATTATTACCCTCGCTCATATCATACGCATTTTTAGCTACTGAAGTATTTCTCTGCCATCGACCTGTATAGTATAGTTAACCATCCAACATCCACCAATGTATAGTGTACATATTCAGCCAACCACTCATACTATGCAATGTCCTTTTATAGCTTTTTTTTTTTTTTTTTTTTTTTGCACTCCAGATATCTTGTATTTCTATACTTTTTCATACTGCCGCTCTATGTATCATGTACCGTGTATCTGTCTTTTGTGTACTTTTCGTTGTGGCATTTTGCACCTGCCCTGTGTTTTGTTGTAGCTGCTTGACAATGAAATTTCCCCCCCGGGGGAGCAATAAAGTATCTATCTATCTATCTATCTATCTATCTATCTATCTATCTATCTATCTATCTATCTATCTATCTATCTATCTATCTATCTATCTATCTATCTATCTATCTATCTATCTATCTATCTATCTATCTATCTATCTAAAAGCTTCAGGGCTGAATGGCATTCGTTTTAACGCACCACACAAATCTGTGTAGCCTACTCATCTAAGGCTTAAAATTACTACAGAGAGAAATTGCAGGTTCCTCAGAAACCATATTGGAATTGAGATTTTGAAAACCACTCTACACACATAGAAAGAAAGGGCTGCCTGGAACCAAAAAGGGTTCTGACTGGAACCACAAAAAGGGTTCTGCCTGGAACCACAAAAAGGGTTCTGCCTGGAACCACAAAAAGGGCTCTGCCTGGAACCACAAAAAGGGTTCTGCCTGGATTGAGTGTCGCCTTGTTAACGACCAAAAGCAGAAGTCACGGGCGATATGATCCATCACTATCTGATCTACATTTGTCACGTCTACACATGGTATTGAAATGTCTCTTATAAGTCCACAGTGCCTGCATTGTGACCAGAGTCCCTGGTGCCACCCTGTAAGCAAATACTTTAACAGATATTATTTTAACATGTTTATTTTACGACAATTATTGATGCCATAAGTCAATGGTGCTACAGTACCTGTCAATGGTTTTAGAGGCCAGTATAATGATGATTTAAAGAGTTTGACCATCTTGGTCTGTTTATGCATGATTGATATCCAGATGCAATGGATCCTCCAGAGGTGGTCAGGAAGATCTGATCACAATCAGATCACAATGCATATATTAATTGTCTACTTCTGTCAAAAAATGTGGGCGCAATCAGAATGTGGACAAGATGCATGTTAGCACCAGGTATAAACGGGGAAAAAGTCTTCCAACCTAGAACAGGTGTGAGGAGTTAGGAATTGAAAGAAAGTGACATCATTAACAAACTTTATTTTAAAGTTGAACTGTACATGTTTTACAGGTACCGTAACCAAAGTGACTGCATAGATAAAGAATAGGGTCATGTGGATTTCACTGGTCACATGATGCTGGTGACAGACTCATGAAAGCCCTTAGTCAGTTTGTTAATTAAAAATACATAGGATATCTTTCCCAGCACAATCTCTCTTACAAACACCATTAAATACTATTCCTTGTGACAATGTAAATCATTATTACTGCTCAATTCCATCCAAAAGTGCAAAACCGTTGATAAAATATAAGTATACAAATAGCACACATTTAGATCACTTCTAAAATACAAAATAAATGTTCCCTATAAAGATGTAAAACAGTTCTCTGCAAAAGCAGCATCTGATTTAGCTATAGCCCCCCATTAGTGTAGGGTAAAGTTGCCCCTAGAATCTGATATTGGGTTAGTATTGCATTTTTCCCCACTAATGGTTCAAGTTATGATTGGGGGAGGGGAAGCTCATCCTAGATCTGTACTAGGGGAAAATTCACCCTGAGCTTGCTTCATTAGTGAAGAACATTGGTCGCCTCCTTGACTGATGGTATGACTGAGATGTCATGTCATTCATTATTGCTTTCAGATACTAATAATACATACAAAAGGAAAATATCAACACTTAGGACCTCCCTTGTTGTTCTTATAAGGATCCTATCTATACATGGTTCTAAAGGGAGGTCCTATCTATACATGGTTCTAAAGGGAGGTCCTATCTATACTTGGTATCTAAACGGAGGTCCTATCTATACTTGGTATCTAAAATGTATGGCTATAACAAAATTCTAAAATCCCTTACAACGAAACATAACAAAATCATATTCCTATGATGGTACATAATCTATAGGCCTGCTATTATGCTCAATCCAGATCTTATCCAAAGAGACCTTACACAAAAATCAGCTTTGGTGAGGATAGCCTTAACATAAAAGAAGTAGTAGCCCTGTGTACAGCAGTGTATTCCCAAAAATGCGGACTATAGCAAGAACTGGCTATGCAAAACACGTGTAAAATCAGCACACTTGGAAAATCATCATTTTTAATCTTCAAAGTGTCTTTTGTAGGCAAAGGTTGGCACTTGCTTTGTCAGTGAGTGAAATTGAGCTTATAGGTCAAGTTAATAGATACTGTTAGTTGATAGTGTCCTATATAATATAACCATGGAGTAATACAACAATATTATTATGTTGCAGTTATCTTAATGAAATGATCATTAAACATTGTCTTTTGCATCAAAACCATTTGAAAATGGATTTCTTAAAAACTATCCCTTTGGGATATAAAAGCTCCCCATGTGCTTTTTACATGACAATAAAGATGGCAGTCTTTCATTTATAGTGTATGACCCATGCAGGTAGCCTAGCGGTTAGAGCGTTGGGCCAGTAACCCAAAGGTCGCTGGTTCGAATACCTTAGCCGACAAGGTGAAAAACCTTGTCCCTAACCCTGTCGATGTGTCCTTGAGCAAGGCACCCAACCCTAATTTGCTCCAGGGGCTGACCCTGTAGGTAGGCCGTCATTGTAAATAAGAATTTGTTCTTAACTGACTTGCCTAGTTTTTTTTTAATTAGTCCGAGTTCAATTCATTTAAACCGTAGGCTTCAAAAACTCCCACAGACACAATACATTGCTTTCAATCCCTTGTATTACTTACTGCCTGTTCTCCACCACACAATTATCTTCCCTTCTACTTGACAGCATTTGAGGATGACACAAAGTAACTGCCTCCTCCTAAACACAATGTAGGCTAGCTGTACTTGTTTTTGTTGCATGAAACAGATGCTATTTTGTCCAGTATTCTCCTCTGTATTGTGTGATTTACAATGTGTGCGCAAATAACTCTATCTGTGTTTAACAAGACCATGTAGTGAACTCATAAGGTTACCATTTTAACTCTTCGCCTGTGGTTAGGTTTTGTTTTTAAATTCCTGGTTTTCCTACAGATGTAGGATCTAAATTTGAGCTAGTTTGCTACAGCAGGAAAATAATCCTGCAGCAACAGAACATGTGAATTATTATGGGGATTATAATTAATGGGTATTTTTGTAGGGTGTGATAGGGAAAATCAAGTCTGAAATTTAAAAGTGTAAATTACAAACTTTAGAAGCCTCTTTAAGCCTCAAAATCACTACATGTTTTACATTTCCTGTATTTCATGAAAGTTTTCCTGCAACAGGGTAATCAAATTAAGATCCTACATCTGTAAGTTTGTTTCACCACATACTCTTTGTGAAGAGTCCATTAGGTCAAAACATTTGACCATGTCTGTAGGGTGTTTGTGCTCTAACTAAAACATACCCTACACACTCAAAACATAAAAACATTAGTGTTAAAAATATAGGGATCCTAAAAAAAAACTGAATGTGTTCTAAAACAGCAAAACCAAACATAAAATACTGTACTTGGTGAAGCACCCAAAAAAACAAATAAGCATTTGAAAAAAAACTATAAGCTTCACCCTGCGTAAGTATCCATTATCCAGACTTAGAAATCACTTCCATCGTATATAATCGTCTTCTCGATTGTCAAGTGGTAGAGGACTTTCTTTGAGATGAACCTGTCAGGGTTGTAGTAAAAGGAAAAGAACAATATAAAATATGCATTAAAGATGAAACCATCACAAGCGACTTCATAGTTACTGCAGTGCTTCAGAGAGCCGTCATCCTTCACCACATGGGAACTGAATACTGACTTAATGCTAGACATGCACACCATGACAAGTTGAGTTTCAGTGTGAGTGTTCAAGCGTTTGAAGTGATTACGCTTAAGAACATGACTGTTTTGCCCACTGTTCGCTGAGAATGCATTACTTTGTGCTCTACACAAGCACACGGAGAGATAAAGAGTTGACTGAGTACAGGGCAATAATAATACTACTACTACTAATAAAAGTTGTTTAGTGTATCTTACCTTGAGAAGGAGTTGTCAAAGATGAGAGTGTAGAGACCAGGGTTCCTGACTTTCAGCTGGCCTTGGATGGTCTCTTTGTGGGAGTTACAGCGAGTCAGAGGAATCAACACCTGAGAGCAGAGCACGAGAATGTGTCAGTGGAGTCCTAGTTTATAATGCTCAGTGATAATATTATCCATGTGGAGCAGTTTGTGTTTGAGATATTAAAGTTAATGTTCAAAAAAAGGCCAGAATCTTCAGTCTTGTTGTAATCTGTTAATTGAATTGGGAGGTGGGGGAGCCCTTCTTTTTGGTGAAAACAAAATATATTTTATTGCTATTAAAATAGGCCTTGGCTACCAATATAGAGTTTTAGCACTGTCGACCACGCCCCCTGACTTTGAGAAGGGCCGACGCTACATACATCAAGCCACACCCATCTCATTTAGTGGTGGTGAGATAAGAGAAATGATGTCAGACTCATTTGCAATTGACTGTCATAGCACCACATTAAAAGTATGTGATGGTGAGTTGAGAACACAATCAGAAAAAGTGTTAGAATGTTTTTCAATTGACTGCCATAGCCCCAAGTAACAAAGTTATCATTGGCTGTTTAATTCCATAATAATCTTTTAATGGGTGGGGTTGCGAGAACTCTCAGATGTCAAAATTGGGTGGTCGACCAAAAACGTTTAGGAACCCCTGCTCTAAAGGGTACCTTTTCACCTGCTACCATGGTTATGCATTAGGGAAAGGGGGATACTAGTCAGTTGTACAACTGAATGCATTCAACTGAAATGAGTCTTCTGCATTTAACCCAACCCTTCTGGATCAAAGAGGTGCGGGGGGCTGCCTTAATAGACATCCACGTCTTCGGCGCCCGGGGAACAGTAGGTTATCTGCCTGTTCTGTTCAGGGGCAGAATGACAGATTTGGACCTTGTCAGCTCGGGGATTCAATCCAGCAACCTTTCGGTTACTGACCCAATGCTCCTACCCTCTAGGTCACCTGCCGCCCTATTATGCTTTTCAGAATAGTTTACATTTAGGCCTGTCAATAGTTAATTCCCTGGAGTGTAATGGGCTACATGAGCAGCACCAAGCTGCTTGCTCTACTTTGGGTGAAAGGTCAATAAAGAGTTCTGTTCTCAGCAGGGGGAGCTCCTCTCTCATTTACACTGCTCCCGGGAGAAGCTTCAGATCTAGGATAATCTTTCCTTTCCCCAATCATAAATTTAAACATTAGTTTGGGAAATGCAAAACTGAGAGGCAACATCATCCTATTCCATTTACACTCAACAAGGGTTATTATTGGCTACTGGGATCATCTGCAGCAATAGTCCTCCTAATCGCGGCCCTGGAGAGCTACAGGCCCAGCACTAACACAGTATGTATCAAGCATCTCTCAGTAGAAATGCTGATCTAGGATCAGTTTTGCCTTTTAGATTGTAATGAACAAGCTTACATGGACAGGGGGTGGGGGTGATGCTGATTCAACGGATCTTTGTCTTGATGACTGCAAAAAACCCTGCTTGTACCTCCAATAGCTCTCTAAGTCCAAGGTTGGTGACTGACCACTGGTCTAAGAGCAGAGCTGGTCTATAGTGGTCCTACCTTGGACTGTTCCACCGGGACATTGGTGTTCTCACGGTACACCACGCTGAAAGAGATGCTCTTGGGCTCCGAGGAGAACACCCAGCTCACGGTAGGCCCGCAATCGACCACGGCGATGGTGATCACACTGTAGCAACTGGACTTGACAAAGAGCTCTCGGGAGCCGTCGCCAAACTGAGAGATGTCTTTGATGCTGAGAGGGACGACCAGGCTGGAAACACAACCAGATAGCAGAGGAAGAGTAGGCATTCATTTGACTGAGATTTCAACTTGAATTTTCACACACAATACACTGCCAGTCTTGGTGTAGTGATTAGGGTAGGTGTAGTGGAAAAAGGAAGTACTGGCAGAGGAAGCTGTAATGCTAGCGCTTTTATTGCCACCACACGTGTGTGTGTGTGTGTGTGCACGCAAGGTTCTAGACTCACGTGACTTCTCCAGACTTGAGAAGGGTGATCTCTGTGTCCTGCACAGTGGGTACATTCTCTTCCGGGTCATCTGGGGTCAAGGCTCCTGTGCATCTGCAGGTTGCGGGTCACATGACAAAAGACGGTATTGATTTACCACATAGCTCCTCATAACTACATATCTACTGTGCCTAATGGCTCCTAATGGCTGATTAACACTATGGGGCTGACCAGAACAGTTCTAGTATCTACGGTGGATGTGTAACTTGGCCCAGTACAGCTAGGCTTGGTTCAGCTTGGCTCCGTAGAGCCAATACCGAGCCACACGACTTTCAAATTCATTTTGGAATGATCTTGGCTGACATTGCTCACTTTGTGTGTTTTTTGATAACGACAACCCTTACAGACAAGGGTAAAATCAGGCCGAAGCATCATCTGAGATTAGAATATTCTCCAAAACGGGAGATAATGATATAATAAATCACACTTATAAATCTGGATGTCTTAAATCGCACCTCTGGATGCATTTTCACTGTAATTGTCTCTCCCATTGTTAACTACTGGGTTTCTCCTTGGTCTGCTCATGACTTCCATTTACATTCATTTCAGCAGCAGGTCATGAATGGAAGGCAGCAGAGTGTGTGAAGGTCACACTGAACTTGTCATGAAATGAGTGCATGTCTTTCCGAGATTTGACAGAGTTTGTCATGACTGTACAATTGGACTGTGAATGCTGTGTGTGTGTGTGTGTGTGTGTGTGTGTGTGTGTGTGTCCATGTTTGTGTATACACGCGCGTGTGGGTTTTATTTGGCTAGATATCTGTCCATGTCTGGTTGCACTCACTTGTCTAGCGCCCCCGGTGGCCGTGCATCCTGTTCCCCCTCCAGTGAGCCCCCTGTTGTTTGCGACATCGAGTCGCTGTCGTAGGTCCCGTTCACTTCCTCCTCTGTGATGATGTCATAGGCGGCATCATCAGACTTGGCACCGGGGTCCGACACTGCACAGGAAACAGGACGTCAAACCAGTCATGTACCTGTAACACTTTACTGCAGCCTCTTACGTATGCATTCATAAAGCCTTTATAAGAGCTACATAAGACATAACAGGAAGTCAAACCTATGCATATTCGATAAGACAGTCATCCACGTTTTACACAGAGAAAAGCCATAGTGATGATCACATTGTGTGTTTATGTACAAAAGATTGTGATCACCAAGGCTTTTCTCTTACTGTACTTACCAGCCTATATATTATCCTCAGGGGTGAAAGTAGATGTAATTTATTCCAGGTCCTCCAATGTGTTCAATCACTTCTTTGTTTAATGGGCCTAATAATGTAATTACATATATAATCCCTATTAATTTAATAGGATCTTTATGGGCCTAATAATGTAATTACATACATAATCCCTATTAATTTAATAGGATCTTTATGGGCCTAATAATGTAATTACATACAGAATCCCTATTAATTTAATAGGATATTTATGGGCCTAATCATAGAATTACATATAGAATCCTTATTAATTTAATAGGATCTTTATGGGCCTAATAGTGAAGATATGTTGTTTTAACTTTAGAAATATATCAGCCTACCTTTAAATGTGGCATAAACACAACCAGGAATGCTGTTTTTATCTGATTGTCAAACAATTACTTCGAAAGGCTCATGTAGGCTTGCCTGACGACTCAAACTGAATTCTTCCGCTGCTCTATGTTGACTAGATACTTTAGTCTGAGACTGCCATCGCTGAAGTCGTTTGTGGTGACGTCAAAATGAGGAGTGTTGTACAAAACAAAGGCATCGATTGGATCATCTCTAACCAATTAGAGTATCAAAGCATATGACGGATGTTCAAAACGCTGATTTACACACATGTTCTGGTTTTGGCCCAACCCATCGGTTTCTGGGACCAATCAGAACAGAATGTGTTTGCGTTCTAGAAATCGTCTGAGACTTACTCAGATCAAGACTCATTGCGGAGAAGAAACTAACGACTAGCTGTCAGGCTTTTATGTCAAAATTGCATATTTAGGCTAAAGGACACCAATAAGAAGAAGAGACTTGCTTGGGCCAAGAAACATGAGCAATAGACCAGTGGAAATCTGTCCTTTGGTCTGATGAGTCCAAATTTTTCCAACCGCTGTGTCTTTGTGAGACACAGAGTAGGTGAACGGATGATCTCCGCATGTGTGGTTCCCACCGTGAAGCATGGAGTAGGAGGTGTGATGGTGCTTCGCTGGTGACACTGTCTGTGATTTATTTATAATTCAAGGCACACTTAACCAGTATGGCTACCCCAGCATTTTGCAGGAATACGCCATCCCATCTGGTTTGCACTTAATGGGACTATCATTTGTTTTTCAACAGGACAATGACCCAAAACACAACTCCAGGCTGTGTAAGGGCTATTTGACCAAGGAGAGTGATGAAGCTAGTTGAGAGAATTCCAAGAGTGTGCAAAGCTGTCATCAAGGCAAAGGTTGGCTACTTTGAAGAATGATTTGTTTAACACTTTTTTTTGGTTACTACATGATTCCGTATGTGTTATTTCATAGATTTGATGTCTTCACTATTATTCTACAATGTAGAAAATAGTAAAATAAAGAAAAACCCTTGAATGAGTAGGTGTGTCCAAAACCTTTGACTGGTACTGTATGTCATTGGGATTTGTTGTTATGCTCTGTAACCTTCCACAAAATAACCACCCTTTAGGGGCTTTAAAGATTTCTTGAAATGTAATTTCTCTAGCAGTTGTACATTTTGACTTCTCAGTACCAAAACAAGGCCGATGATTGCCGATGATTGCCAAGGCAACCTTTGCTGCAGGTGTTGACATTTTCAATATTTATTAACAGAAGCAGTAAAGCAGAAGGTGAGGTGGTACCCAGTGTTTCCCTTTTTGCTCAGAACAAGGTAAACCCCTAGAATCAATCACATTTATTTATAAAGCCCTTTTTATATCAGCAGATGTCACAAAGTGCTATACAGAAACTCAGCCTAAAACCCCAAACAGCAAGCAATGAAGATGTAAAACTCCTTAGAAAAACAGTACCCTAGGAAGAAACCTAGAGAGGAACCAGGCTCTGAGGGGTGGCCAGTCCTCTTCTGGCTGTGCCAGGTGGAGATTATATGGTTCCTGTCCTTATTCCGCAGGGTACAGAGCCTCCTTTATATTCAGTGCCTGTTATGACTTCGCTATTTAACACAAAGGCCAGAGCCGATCAAATTGTTCATATGGGTTTACTTAAAACAGAGTCCACTATGTGTTAGTGTGTGAAGCATGTATTTGTATAGGTGTGAGTGTGAGTGTATGCATATGTGTGTCCTACAAAAGTATTGGGACAGTAACACATTTTTGGTTGTTAATTTGAGGGTATTTTCATCCATATCGGGTGAACCGAAATTACAGCACTTTTTGTATATAGTCCCCTCATTTTAGGGGACCAAAAGTATTGGGACAAATTCACTTACACTACTGGTCAAAAGTTTTAGAACACCTACTCATTCAAGGGTTTTTCTTTATTTTTACTATTTTCTACATTGTAGAATAATAGTGAAGACATCAAAACTATGAAATAACATATATGGAATCATCCCATCTGGTTTGCACTTAGTGGGACTATTATTAGTTTTTCAACAGGACCATGACACAACACACTTCCAGGCTGTGTAAGGGCAATTTTACCAAGAAGGAGAGTGATGGAGTGCTGCATCAGATGACCTGGCCTCCACAATCCCTCAACCTCAACCAAATTGAGATGGTTTGGGATGAGTCGGACCGCAGAGTATATGAAAAGCCAACAATTGCTGCATATGTGGGAACTCCTTCAAGACTGTTGGAAATTCATTCCAGGTGAAGCTGTCATCGAGGCAAAGGGTGGCTATTTGAAGAATCTCAAATATGTAGTAACACTTTTTTGGTTACTACATGATTCCATATGTGTTATTTCATAGTTTGGATGTCTTCATATACACCGGTAGTGTATATGTGTATTAAAGTAGTCAAACGTTTCGTCAAAAGTTTAGCTTGTGACTCTACAAACGTATTGGATGCATTTGCTGTTTGTTTTGGTTGTGTTTCAGATTATTTTGTGCCCAATAGAAATTAATGGTAATTAATGTATTGTGATATTTTGGAGTCACTGTTATTGTCAATAAGACTAGAATATGTTTCTTAACACTTCTACATTCATGTGGATGCTTTCATGATTATGGATAGTCCTGAATGAATCATGAATAATGTTGAGGCATAAATATCATACCCCCCCAAAAAATGCTAACCTCCCCCGTTAATGTAATGGTGAGAAGTTAGCATGTATTGGGGGTATGATATTTGTGCGTGTGCATATGTGTGTCCATCTATATCTCACCTTTAACCCTGGGAGTGGGTTTGTAGGGGGTTGGTTCGGGGGGTGAGTGAGGCCCAACTCCGGTGGGAGGTGGCTCGGTGTCGGAGGGGCTCAGCTCACCCTCTGTGAACCTCTCCACCACAGCGCTGTGCTGGGAGTAACACTCCCTGCAGCAGCGCTCCTTCTTCCCACTGTGTTGGGTCATCACAAAGTTGTTACTGCAGTAGTAGCAGAACATGCGTCCACACAGCCTGAAACAAGGAGAGTGTAGTATCGTATCACTGTGGCACATTCACCCAAAACCTGAAACCTCTCAGATTTCTGGAAACTATTGTATCACAGTTCAAACAAGGTTAGCGATAGAGCGGATCACCTTTTCACTCAACATCTGTTCAGGAGTTAAATGCTAATACTGGATTACCAGTCAGACCAAAGTCACTGACTCTCTCTGACACGACCAGGCTGTGTGTGAAAACACAAGTTGAAATCTCAGGCAAGTCAATGCCTGCTCTTCCTCTGCTATCTGGTTGTGTTGCTAATAGCGCTTAACATGTTGTCCATTGTTCCCGTAACAAGACATAACAAGGCAGCGCCCTCTCTCAGTGCCCACCTGCAGTGGTGTCGGCGTAGCCACCAGGTGAAATGGGCCTGGCAGCCCAGGCAGTGGGTGGCCTCCTTGTCCTGTAACAAGCGCTCCTCTGCCCACAGCTTCTGCTCAAACTCGAGTGCGTCCGACTTCTGCCACAGAACATCCTTATCCCTGCCGGAGCACATACACACAGTGAATACATTTGAAATTTTTTGAAGTACAAAGGACCCAAAAGATCACAAACACACTCAGACACACACACACACAAAGACACAGACAGACACAGTCGGCTAGGCGAACCGAACGAGTATGCTCGCATACTCCCTTAAAAGACATTCTCTTGAAAAACACGCAAAAAGCGGCAATAGTACTGTTTGTCCATTTTGAGACGCCGTAGCCAGTATATACTTCCTCAAAACAGTCAGAATTAATCTAAGATAACGTAAGACATCTGTCATAAATTTTGACGTTTTTGCTGAGATCTTAGTCGCGCATGTCATAATATATGCACAAACTGTTCCAGCTGGGAAGCATGCGGAAGCATTTAAGCGCAGGACCTGCTGCTGTTAAAAAGAACATGGTTATATCAGTCTGGTTGTTCCCCTCTGATCATCAGGCAATCATCTGCTCAGTTAGGTTTGTTCATGCATGGTTTCTTTGTAATGAGTGAATCATACATGTGTGTGGTTTGTGGGTATTTCACTCTCTCTAACCTGCCCAAGGACTGCGTTTAAAAATGAGCTAAAACCGGCATTTTTACTGAAACGTTTTTGTTTTTTTTATGTGTACTGTCAATGTAAAATTCAACTCAAAGTAAACAAAATCATTATTCATGATATTCTGTTTATATTTTCCTAATCTAATTTTACATGCACTTCCAAAGACCCCCTGATGTATGTCTCTCTGACAATGTCTCTCTGACAACAAGCAGTTGGAATTTAAAGACATTAAGGAGTGATAAACAAAAGAGATTGAAGTGAATTAAGGGCACCCCAGATTGAAGTGAATTAAGGACACCCCACATTGAAGTGAATTAAGGACACCCCAGAGTGGAGTGAATTAACGACACCCCATATTGAAGTGAATTAAGGACACCCCAGATTGAAGTGAATTAAGGACACCCCAGAGTGAAGTGAATTAAGGACACCCCAGATTGAAGTGAATTAAGGGCACCCCAGATTGAAGTGAATTAAGGACACCCCAGATTGAAGTGAATTAAGGGCACCCCAGATTGAAGTGAATTAAGGACACCCCAGAGTGAAGTGAATTAAGGACACCCCAGATTGAAGTGAATTAAGGACACCCCAGATTGAAGTGAATTAAGGACACCCCAGATTGAAGTGAATTAAGGGCACCCCAGATTGAAGTGAATTAAGAACACCCCACATTGAAGTGAATTAAGGACACCCCAGATTGAAGTGAATTAACGACACCCCAGATTGAAGTGAATTAAGGACACTCCATGGGAGCTGGCACTGTGTTTTATCCCCTACTGCAAATGGCAGAGACACACACAGACACACAGACACACACAGAGAAACACACACAGACTCACAGACACACACACACAGGCGCACACACACACACACACACACACACACAGAGACACACACACACACACACACACACACAGAGAGAGAAAGACAGACACACACAGACACACACACAGAGACAAAGACAGAGAGAGAGAGAGAGAGAGAGCAATGACTGCCAAAAAACATTCATAAGCAGACAAGAGCTGTCACTTTCTGTTCTTTCCTCTCCTCCTTGATATCCCCCTCTGCCTGTCTTCCTCCTTGATATCCCCCTCTGCCTGTCTTCCTCCTTGATATCCCCCTCTGCCTGTCTTCCTCCTTGATATCCCCCTCTGCCTGTCTTCCTCCTTGATATCCCCCTCTGCCTGTCTTCCTCCTTGATATCCCCCTCTGCCTGTCTTCCTCCTTGATATCCCCCTCTGCCTGTCTTCCTCCTTGATATCCCCCTCTGCCTGTCTTCCTCCTTGATATCCCCCTCTGCCCGTCTTCCTCCTTGATATCCCCCTCTGCCCGTCTTCCTCCTTGATATCCCCCTCTGCCTGTCTTCCTCCTTGATATCCCCCTCTGCCTGTCTTCCTCCTTGATATCCCCCTCTGCCTGTCTTCCTCCTTGATATCCCCCTCTGCCTGTCTTCCTCCTTGATATCCCCCTCTGCCTGTCTTCCTCCTTGATATCCCCCTCTGCCTGTCTTCCTCCTTGATATCCCCCTCTACCTGTCTTCCTCCTTGATATCCCCCTCTGCCTGTCTTCCTCCTTGATATCCCCCTCTGCCTGTCTTCCTCCTTGATATCCCCCTCTGCCTGTCTTCCTCCTTGATATCCCCCTCTGCCTGTCTTCCTCCTTGATATCCCCCTCTGCCTGTCTTCCTCCTTGATATCTTGGACTCTTTCTGAATTCCGAATGGACTACTCCTAGGCAAAGATCTGAAAGGATCGGATATGTAGAAGTAATATAGCAATTCTTTCATCTTGCCCTCTGGTAGTCTAGATGCCAAATTTTGCCATATTGGATACATCTAACCAATCCTTTCACTCCTACAGAAGTGCAGAGGGGTTGATTTGGAATTCAGAAGAGGTCTCTCTTAGTCGCCAAACAACTTCTTTATTTTTCACCCTCCTCTGTGTCACTCACCTACATCCTTTTCCTAAATCTACCTCTTTTCCTTTCCCTCCCTTGTCAGGTCCCGCCCTCCCTCCTTTTTGTCAGATGAGATTGTCAGTGGTGAGACGATGGCATTACAAAGACCCACACTGTGCTCGCAAAGGACTTAGCCAAGAGGGTAGAACCACATACACCTTGCTATCTGATCACCCAAACGAAGGCAGAAAACCACATCAACACCCTTTCCAGTTTCTAAACAAAAGCCTGACCCAGATCTACAGATCAAAGGTTCAGCTGTCGCTTTGTCTTTTTCTTCCCCCGCTACGGACAGTGCAGAGGACGAGGTCATACTTGATAAGTTCGATGAGGCGCTCCTCCAGGGTGCTCTTGGTTCGGTAGAGGTCGTCGATCTCTGCGTTCGTCCTGAGTAAATGACTACGTTTGTCCACCTCGGCCTGCTCCAGCTTCTGCTTTAGCTGCTCACATACCTCCTGGACCGTCGAGTGAGCCTCCTCGGCACTAAATGACAGAGAGATAAGGTAGAGAAAAATATTACAGTAAAAGGGTCTGCATGGTCAATCTGACATCTGCAGTGGCCATACAGCATTTACTGTGATGCAGACTTCACAGAAATCAGAGCATTCATACTTCTTGCGCTTCGGAAAGTGTTCAGACCCCTTGACTTTTTCCACTTTGTTACGTCACAACCTTATTTCTTTTTCCCTTATCAATCCACACACAATACCCCAAAATGACAAAACAGGTTTAAAAAAATGTCAGCAAGTTTATAAACAATAAAAAAAAACGAAATATCACATTTACATAAGTATTCAGACCCTTTACTCAGTACTTTGTTGAAGCACCTTCGGCAGCGATTACAGCCTCAAGTCTTCTTAGGTATGACGCTACAAGCTTGTCACACCTGTATTTGGGGAGTTTCTCCCATTCTTCTCTGCAGATCCTCTCAAGCTCTGTCAGGTTGGACGGGGAGCGTCACTCCACAGCTATTTTCAAGTCTGGGCTCTTGCTCAAGGACATTCAGAGACTTGTCTGAAGCCACTTTTGCGTTGTCTTGGTGGTGTGCTTATGGTCGTTGTCCTGTTCGAAGGTAAACCTTCGCTCCAGTCTGAGGTCCTCAGCGTGTTCTTGGAGACCTTCAATGCTGCAGACATTTTTTGTTACCCTTCCCCAGATCTGTGCCTCGACACAATCCTGTCTCGGACCTCTACGGACAATTCCTTCGACCTCATGGCTGGGTTTTTGTTTTGACATGCACTGTCAACTGTGGGACCTTATATAGACAGGTGTGTGCATTTCCAAATCATGTCCAATCAATTGAATTTACCACAGGTGGCCTCCAATCAAGTTGTAGAAACATCTCAAGGATGATCAATGGTGTATTGTGTGTAGATTGATGAGGAAAAACAATGATTTAATCAATTTTAGAATAAGGCTGTAACATAACAAAATGTGTAAAAAGTCAAGGGGTCTAAATACTGTATATCTTAAAGACAGGGGCTACTTATCTCATCTAAATGGAGAGGTTGTTTTCTGTTTGGGGTATAATAGGTAAATGTTGGGGTTATAGCCTTACCTGATGACAGAGTCTCTCAGGTGCTGAATCTCTCCCTCACTCTGACGAATGGCGGCTTCCGACTTTGTGATGTGAGCATCTTTCTCTCCAATCAATCGTGAGTACTCCTCATTCAACCCCTTCGTCAATCATAGTTATAAAAAAAAAGAACCAACAAGCTTTCAGAAACAGGTGAACTTTTTACCCTTTTATTCGACCATCTCCATTCTTTATAGTGTTTGATCAATTGATAAATTCAAACAGACCAAGGAATAAGAGGTCTAGTCTTAACGGCCTCTCTCTCTCCTTCTTCACTCAATTATCATAGCAAAGTATTACAGAACAGGCAGATTAATTACAACGTATCACATCCTCTCTAGGCAAGGAGAGGAAGGAGATTAAGACCACTCTGCTCTCTTGTTTTATCATACTCTGCTGAGGAACACTGAACTCTAATCTGTGTCGGATTAATTAACCCGGTCAGGTGTGTACAGGCCTGCTCTTCTCGCCCTCTCTCTCAAATCCTTTCTTTGCCCCTTTGGCCTCCCTCATATTTATTCCTAGGCACCACTAATGAAAACGTAAAAAAACGTACGCCAGAGCAGACAGGCTGGACGTGTACACATCTGACTTTGTCATCCACCCATTTACACGATCATCTTACAAATTCTAATCACAGATTCTTTGCTTTCAGCTATTTCGATGTCAGCTATTTCGATGTCAGCTATTTTAATTGGGTCTAGAGACAGTGCTGAACAGACATGCCATTTAGACCAATCATTTTGCCAGTGTATCCCAAAGTGATCTAATGTATGTACTCTATCTTGATTTAGATTTATCAGGATCCCCATTGGCCGATCCCCATGGCGACAGCTAGTCTTACTGGGTTCTGACACACAACGAAAAATACATTACAGAGAAAATACATTACAGACAAAAAGACATTACAGACAAGGGATTGAAGGCTGTATATGTTATATTGTACTCTTGTCATACAGTGCATTCGGAAAGTATTCAGACCCTTTGACTTTTTCCACATTTTGTTACGTTACAGCCTTATTCTAAAATTAATTAAATAAATACAAATCTTCATCAGTCTACACACAATAACCCATAATGACAAAGCGAAAACTAGTTTTTAGAAATGTTTGCAAATGTTATACAAATAAACAAAAATAACTTCTATACATAAGTATTCAGACCCTTTGCTATGAGACTCAAAATTGAGCTCAGGTGCACCCTGTTTCCATTGATCATCCTTGAGATGTTTCTACAACTTGATTGGAGTCCACCCGTGGTAAATTGGACATGATTTGGAAAAGGCACACACCTGTCTATTTAAGGTCCCACAGTTGACAGTGCATGTCAGAGTAAAAGCCAAGCCATGAAGTCGAAGGAATTGTCTGTATAGCTACAAGACAGGATTGTGTCGAAGCACAGATCTGGGGAAGTGTACCAAAACATTAATGAAGCATTGAAGGTCCCCAAGAACAGTGGCCTCCATTCTTAAATGGATGAAGTTCGGAACCACCAAGACTCATCCTAGATCTGGCTGCCCGGCCAAACTGAGCAATTGGGGGAGAAGGGCCTTGGTCAGAGAGGTGACCAAGAACACGATGGTCACTCTGACAGAGCTCCAGAATTCCTCTGTGGAGATAGAAGAAAACTTCCAGAAGGACAACCATCTCTGCAGGCCTTTATGGTAGAATAGCCAGACAGAAGCCACTCCTCAGTAAAATGCACATGACAGCGCAACTGGAGTTTGCCAAAAGGCACCTAAAGACTATCAGACCATGAGAAACAAGATACTCTGGTCTGATGAAACCAAGATTGAAATATTTGGCCTGAATGCCAAGCGTCACGTCTGGAGGAAACCTGGCACCATCCCTACGGTGAAGTATGGTGGTGGCAGCATCATGCTGTGGGATGTTTTTCAGAGTCAGGATCGAGGGAAAGATGAACCAAGTACAGAGAGATCCTTGATGAAAACCTGCTCCAGAGCGCTCAGGACCTCAGCCTGGGGCGAAGGTTCACCTTCCAACAGGACAACGACCCTAAGCACACAGCCAAGACAACACAAGAGTGGCTTCGGGACAAGTCTCTGAATGTCCTTGAAGTGGCCCAGCCAGAGCCCGGACATGAACCCGGTCAAACATCACTGGAGAGAACTGAAAATAGCTGTGCAGTGATGCTCCCCATCCAACCTGACAGACCTTGACAGGATCTGCAGAGAAGAATGGGAGAAACTCAAGAAGATTCAAGGCTGAATACTTATGTAAATGTGATATTTCAGGTTGTTTTTTTACATTAGCAAAAATGTATTCAAACCTGTTTTTGCATTGTCATTATGGGGTATTGTGTATAGATTGATGATGAAAAAAAACAATTTCATACATTTTAGAATAAGGCTGTAACGTAACAATGTGTCTGAATACTTTCCGAATGCACTGTATGTGAATAATGTGAAGACGTGAAGATACAGACCTCTAACTCTGAGACTTTGGCCTCCAGACCGGACACCTTCTCCTGCTCTTTTGGCAGCTGGAATCTGAGTTTCCCCAGCTCATCATTCACATTCTGGATAGAGAGCAAAACACACAGGTGTTCAAATAGTGCCAAGTGGTCGGTCGGTCGGTCGGCAAATGCCAGAACGAAAATACACAAAAGACAGATACATGATACATAGTGCGGCAATAATAGTTTACTTAATATACAGTCTGGTTAAATGAACAGGTAAGTGAATATTTGCATGGTTACATTAACAGTACAGGTACATGACAGGAAGAGATACTTAAATAGCTAAATGTGCGTATGATATAATTTACAACATTGCACGTGATATGATATAACAACTGTACATTAATATGTATATACAGTCCTGAATGAATGAGTGCTGAGTGAATGAGTGATTACAGACCAGAGTTACTCACGGATGGATGCATAATTGTTCAACTAGGCCCTAACACCCCAACAGTTCCAGGTCTATGTTGCCGACGGCACGGCACCCCGGTGAGCATTAAATAGTCTAATAGCCGCCGTCTAATTAATCACATTGTTCTTAATGTTGCTTTTCGACTAACACCAGCGTAACACTAGTGTATACACCCTAATGTTATACTAGGGAAATTTCCCCCATGGCACAGGATTTTCACAGAACTCCAGTCAAACTTACCTTGATCTGGTTCTGATGATTCATGCTCTCGGAGCTCATCTGGAACTTGACCGCCTCCATCTCCTCCCGACTGGAGTCTTTGAGGCTCCTCACCTGGTCCTCCGCCTTTTCCAGCTTCTCCTGGAGCTCAAGCATGGCTGCCGGAAGGTTCTCCATCATCCTCAGCTCCTCTCTCAGGCTGGCGTTCTCCTGGCGAAGGGCGGCCATGCAGGCCTCCAGCCGCTCCACCTCCCTGGACGTCCGCTCTTCTAGCTCCCCTATCCTGCCTGCTTCCCCCGCCCAGCCTTCCTTGGCCTCCTCCCTTTCTGCTGTCAGTCTACAGATGGTCATCCCAAGCTCTGCCATCTCTGTATTAGCCCGGTGGAGGCCCTCGCGTGTCTCAACATTCTCCATGGCCAGCCTCTCGTTCTGGGCCTTGAGTGTGGCCAGCTCTCCCCTGGCGTAGGCCTCAGCGGCAGCAAATTCTGCCCTGGTGGCTGCCTCCACCCGATCACGCTCCCTGCTCAGAGCCTCTTCCCTCTCATTGCACTGCAGGAGCTCGGCTACGTGCCTCTGGTTGAGTGCCTCGGTCTGGGCTTTAAGCTGCTCCGTTAGGGTCCTGAGTTCGTCTCTCTGGGCCTCCGTCACCTCCAGCTGTGCCTGGCTCCTCATCCTGTCCTCCGCAGAGGTGTTCAGCTGCACCCTCAGATCCAGCACTTCCGCCTGGAGCCGGGTTACTTCCTTCATGTTCACCTCCAGCTGGCCCTCCACCATGGTCAGTTTGGCGGCTATCTCCTGGCTCTCCTTGGCCTGGGCAGAGCTCCTCTCTAGCTGGCTTCTCTCCACCGTCTGCTTCTCGGTGGTGACCCTCTCTATCAGCTTTGTCTTTTTGGTGCAGGCCTTTTCTGCATCTGTCTTAGCCTTTTCCAGTACCCTCCCCCTGGCCTCTAGGGCCTCCACCCTGGCCTGGAGCTCTAAACAGCCCTTCTCCTTGTTCTCTAGCTTGGCCTCCCGGTCTTTTAGCTGCTCATGCAGGCTGGCCTCACTCCTGCGGGACCGACCCAAGCTCTTCTCCAGCTCTCCTATCTGCCCGTGGATGGCCTTCAGCTCCTCCTGCATGGAGCTCAGGGCCGCCCTCACCGTGGCCTGCTCCTCCCTCAGGCCTTGGTTCTCCTGCTCCAGCCGTTTGCCGGCGGCGTCTGAAACCTCTGCAGCCATGGCCGCCCTCTGCAGACTCTCGTCCAAGGCCCGGTTCTCCTCACGCAGCCTCCTGTCTTTCTCATCCACAGTAACTTTGGCATCGTCCAGCTGGCCCCTCAACTGCTTGTCAGAGGCCCTCAGAGCAGCCACCTCGCCCTCAAGGGCTGCCCGGCTCTCAGCCAGCTCCTTCTTCAGCTCCTCATTCCTCTTCACTGTGCCCAGCAACTTTCCGTTCAGCTCCATCAGGTTGGTGCACTGGGTCTTGTACTCCTCAATCCTATTGGCCTGCTCCCTGACGCTGGACTCCAGTTCGGAGAGGTTGGCGCTCAGGCCGTCCCTCTCTGTGGTCAGGCTATGGCTCTGGACCTCCAGGTGCTGAAGCCTCTTGGTGCTGGAGAGCAGCTCCGCCTCTCTGGTCTTCAACTGCTCCTTCAGGTAGAGGACTTCCACCTCCAAGGCTTCTTTCAGATTGCCCATGCTTCCCTGGATCTCCTCTTTCTCCTCCTGCGCCCTATCCCTGGCCTCCTCAGCCTGTATCTCCCTCTCCTCGAGAGCACTCTGGAGGTCATGCAGCTGCCTCTGCAGGTTGCTGGCCTCCTTCTCCCTCAAAGTCAATGCCCCCTGCAGCTTGTCAATGGCGTTACACTGCTCCTCTGCACACTCTGCGAACTTAGACTTCTCCTCTGCAGCAGACTTTGACAGCGCCTCCAGCTTGGCCTCATCCTCCTTTGCTGCCACCTCCTTAACCCTTAGCTCATTTGCCAGCTTCTCGGCCTGCCTCCTCCTATCCTCTCCCTCTGCCAGAGCCTCAATCTTTCCCCCCTCTGCCTCCTTCAGTCTGTCCAGCAGCTCGTGGATCTTCTGTGCTGAGTCAAAATAGCTGGTTGCCTGCTGGCCCTTCTCATCCAACACACCGTCCAGCTTGGCCATAAGTTCTGCGTTCTTCCCCTCTGCGGCCACCAGCTTCTCCTGGAGGTGGCGCTGTTCTGCTTCCCTGGCCCTCTCCCCAGTCCTCAGGGTCTCCAGCTCGCGGGACAAGGCCTCCTCCCGCCTCTCCAGGGCTTTCAGGGTGCCTTGCATACCCTGCTGTTCCTCCTGTGCGGTCAGCGACACATCCAGCTGCCTCTGGAGCTCCACCACCACGCCCTTGAGCTCGGCACCCTCCTCCCCCATCTGCCGCACCCTGTCCTGGAGCTCCCGCTGCTTCAGCTCTGACTGGTCCAGCTCCAGGCGGAGCTCGTCCAACATGCTCACCTCCACGCCGGAAGGCAGCGACTCGTTTAGCTCGCTCAGCATTCCCGGGCAGTACTCAGGACTGCCGGGGAACTCATGAGCCTGCTGGTCGGGGGGGGGGGGTAAAAAAAAGAAAAGAGGAACAGGGTATTAGAGTACTGCAGACTTGACACATTGTTAAGACTTTATTATAAATACTGTATGATCTGACAAGATATGACTAGTTCAGAACCACATTAGTCCCAGAAGAGTAAAAGCTCTGAGGAGGGAGGCGGGCTGTGTCAGTACCTGTGAGTAGGTGCTGGCCAGGCTGTTAATGCTGGAGCTGCGACTGGGTGGTTTCCACATGTGGCCAGGTGAGTTGGGCATGCCCAGTGTCCTCCTGGAGATCAGAAAAAACACATGTGATGAGGTGACATCACCAAGTGTCTACATTTGATCAATTTCTCAATCCAGCGCACAGCATCTTGAGTATGGGGTGCATTTATAAACAGAATGTCTTTGTGATTGGTTACCTTGCAAAGGTGGGCCAGGACGAGTCAAGGTCATGACCCCTGGAAGCCACGTCAAACTGGATCTCGTTGAGATCATATAGGTGACTTACGATGTCAACACTGAGGTGGGATTTCAGCAAGGGGCTGCGAGCATAGTACCATTCACTGCAGGGAGAAGGACCGAAGCATATAGACAGGGGAATGAGGAGAGATCGACATAACAACACACATAGAAATACCTTCACATAGAAATACCTTCATTAACATACTTAGATTGTTCGTTATATTAAATCACCTCGACACGACTAATGGACATGCCAAATACAAACACAGAGATACATTTCACAAGTACATAGAGCATACAGACATGATTCTGTACAACGGGACAAGTAACTTTATGAGTATACGGCATCTCTACTCAGTCAGACAACGTCTACTCCCCTCCCGCTGGACACTGCTTCCAGCAACCTTTGGTAACATAAGAACCAAGACACTGTTTACTCACCTGAGGAACAGGGAAACATGTTTAAAGGCGCTAACAAGAATCAGAGAGGAAATGTTATTTACTTGAAACAATCAATTTCAGAATAGTAGTCCCTTTATTTAGCCAAACAAATTTGAACCTATGACCTACGCATCCATGTTTACTGCCTAAAACTGTTGCTGGAGTGTGCTCAGGTTTGAGATTTGGAAAAAAAGTGTCTCCTTTGCAGTTCTCAAGTGTGATATTTATTTGAGACATGACCCCCATCTTTGCCTCAGGGATTTCAACCAATGCCCATCTGTGAATCCTGTGCTGGGTTGAGTTTTACCTGGTCACCCTTTGGTTCATCAAGCACTGCTGCAGTGTGTCGGCCAGTCGCTGGTGCACCAGGGAGTAACGAATGAAAGCCCTGCCTTTCCCCAGCGAAGTCTTCAGCTGGAAGGGAAAAGTAAAGAACATATTCACAGTGCTGTACAGCAAATATATGTGATTCCTGAATGTGTCCATTAAAGGGATAGTTCAAATCAAAGTTTGTCAGACATTTTCATTCCTCAAAAGTGGTCTATAATCAATCATTCTTTTCAATGACATCTGTTGTGTAGATCTTGTTAACAAAGATTATTTGTGTTTCATGGCTAGTATCCACTTACCATCAGAATACCAAATTCCCCCATGCCCTTAGAACTACTTATCAGTGACAGACATTTGAACGCATCTATGTTAATTATGCAATACATCAGGAGCTGCAATGGCAGGAGTATTATCCCTTCAAATCACACCAGGGATCACCCTTGTGAAATATGCGTCAAAGTAGATTTGGTGTATCATTTGTAGATCAAGTTAATTTTGTTCCTTCGTTATTTTACATTTGGTGACACACAATAAGACCCAAAACTGTAATGGTATACATAACTTCAGATAGAGGATGGTGTAATGGTGACAGTAGTGTTTGCTGTGACCCATTAAAAGGTGGTAAAGAACTCTAAAGATAGAACGTAATTACGTATGAATTTACTAATATACATTGTGTAATGACAGTTGACAATCCTTATAATTGACTTTTATAAGCGCTGATCTCAATACCTCTGCGATGGATTTGACAAAGCGGATACCATCGTTGGCTCCTTTGATCTTGGCCAGACAGTCGCTGAAATAATCCCAGTAGTCTTTTCTGGTGCCAAGAAATGTTGTCTTCTCCTTCTGGTCAAACTGAATAGCATAGATGACGTGTTAGATACAAAATTGTATACGACCTACTGTATAGAGATGTGAACAATGCCATATTGATGAGCATAGAAGGTTGGTCTTGATTTGACTTGGACTCTGTGCAGTGGTTTCCTGGACACAGATTAAACCTAATCCTGGACTCCTCAAAAGCATGCTGCTTAAACTCCCCCTGATTGTTCTATAGAAGATTGCTCTATACATTATACTGATTCATTAACCAGTCCTGGATGTTGCTTTGGGGCCTTGGACCCTATCTATATCACTGTCTATGAACAGTGAGTGACTCACCTGTAGAAGGTACTCCAGTTTGTAGGATAATTTCTGCAGATTGGGACTATCATCTGTGATTGGCTCCCCATTCTCCCTGTACTCTTTAGTGAGATCAGCAACAGCATCTGTGGTTAAGAGAGAGAGAGTGAGAGAGCGAGAGAGAGAGCGAGAGAGAGAGAGCGAGAGAGAGAGAGCGAGAGAGAGAGTGAGTGAGAGAGATAAGAGAGAGGAATACAGAGGCTGTCACAGAAAACAAATGGATGAAAACACACTTCAGAAAGGCATACAAATGCATGTCAAAACAGATGGAGTCGAAAGCCCAGTATATCCCCCCAGCCATGTCTCCCCAATCCCTACCCACAACCTCTAACTCCACACAGACGTCTCCTTTCACCTTCCTCACACGTCCCAGCTCAGTACAATTACCCACTTGCCTCTCATCCAGCGTAAAAACAGGAAAGACACCTGTGACGGGTGCACCCTGAGGCTAAGCACCCCCTGTCTCTCTCGCTGCATGCTGACAGGGCCTCTCTGTCGCCCCAGCCACACCCTGGGGGGCACACCCCGGGGACTGGGAGAGAGGGTCGGCTCCATGATATCCTCCCAATGAGGAGACCGGACAACCAATGTGTGGAAAGAAATGCTCTCGGGCTTGTAGCCGAGGCCAAGTCAGTCACATCTAGGCCACTCCAACCCCTCTGTCACTTTCTCTACCTCAGTGATTCTACTCTCTTTCTGTCTTTCTCTCCCTCTCTGACGCTCGATGTCAGCCGACAGTGGTGGTCTACCCCTGTAAAATTCACACAGGCCTGGACGCACTCGTTGTTACAAAGGGACTGACACGCGAGAAGTCACTCACACCTAGTCACGCACACACAAACACAAACACACACACACAATGGCAGTGTACCATGCAGATCTCTGATAATCCTCTGAAGCTGGCTCTCCCCCACACCCACACCGGCAGCCATGGTCCGACTGGCTCTATGGCAACCAGGTCACGGGGTGATACACAGTCTGCTGAATCAGAGAATCAGATGGACAGTCAGGAACAAAAGACAAGCACGTACTGACACACACACACGAGCACACACGCACACACAAGCGGACTTGGACCCAAAAATCTGCCCCCATTATTAGCCACATAATGACAGTCCCACTGGGCTAAAAATTGGACCAGTACTATATCCCAGTACTACATCCCAGTACTACATCCCAGTACTACATCCCAGTACTACATCCCAGTACTACATCCCTTTCACATTCTATCTGTCTGTCATTCGCTCACTATATCACACACACACACGCATGAAAACACACACATACAGTCAAGCACACACGCACACACACTTTCATTACACATTTGTAAGCACCGCTGGAGACCATGCTGTTTCCAAACTTGTCGTTGGAACTCCACCTACCTAGGTTTTGGCTAGAAATTAGAAATATTTTATGCTGGTGCATAAGCCTGTGAGCTCAGTGTTGGCTCAACACAAGACAATTCTGAGAAAGAAAGAACTAGATGTACTTTTATGTAGGCCTACTTTTAGGTTTTTCTATGAGCTCCACATGGAACTCACTTTTAGAATAATGTTCTTGGCTGTCTGGTCGCATAGAGATCACCCTCTGTGGGGCATTACTACCGGATGGGAAATAGAAAGAGAGCCTGTGACGAGACTTCCGCTTTTGGACGACAACAACAAAGACTGTACAGCATAAAGATAGGCAGAAACTGCTTCTCCAATAGAAATCACTGATCACACTTGTAGGCGATGTCATGGCGATATTTGCTAGCTAAGCTCATGCGTAGAAACACGTCAGCGGGTCTAATGGTCATCTTGCATCGAACTGCGCATGCTGTTTTGGACAAAAATTAAAACATGTCAATTTGTCACTTCCACGAGGTTGGAGTATTAACATGTTCAACTAGTTAAGGCATTGGCTCAAATCTAGGGTCGTGCCTTTAGATTTCGAGAAAATTAACTCAGGAAGAATTTTTTACTTCTCTCATTGACTTCCCAAACCCCAGTCTGGTCTGCTTGGTCTGTTTCGCAAGTCTCGCCTGCAACAGCAAGTTAGCTAGCTAAATGGTTCAGAGTTCTTTTTGATATTTCAACTTGCATGTCCATCTCATCTGGTGTTGATGGACAAAATCAACATGTGTGCGATGGCGCACGTGCCCAGTGTAGTCAGCATGCAACTCCTCCTCCTCATTTACTGGATTGGTTCACCAGTGCAGGGGAGAACCTTCCCTGACAGTTTTTTTTCTCGTCAGGGCCATAAAAAATTCAACGCTGCTCAGGCGTTTCTTTTATGCCTGCTACGTCACATGCTGACTAGACTGGGCGCGCACGTGCGTTCGCTTGCACCATAGCGCTCATGTTGATTTTGTCCACCCACACCAGATGCGATCTGGACACGCAGGTTGAAATATCAAAACTAACTCAACTTAATTTAACCCATGAAACATTCATGGACATTTAGCTAGCTAGCTTGCTGTTGCTAGCAAATTTGTCCTGAGATATAAACATCGGGTTGTTATTTTACCTAAAATCCACAAGGTCCTTTTTTCTGGATCTTTGTAGAATTTTTACCCATTTTGAGTCACACAAAATCGTGTGTTCTCTACTACGACAATTAATCCACAGGGAAACCTAGAAATCTCTCCTCCTTCAGTCTTCTTCTTCTTCTTCGTCGGTTGGCAACCAACTTTAAGGTGCATTACCATCACCATCTGAACTGGAGTGAAGACCTCAGTTCATCTTTCAATTACCCACGTGGTTATATGCTCCTAATGAGGAGATGGGAGAGGCGGGACTTGCAGCGTGTCAAGAATCAAAAATAGAACCAACTTCTATTTAAGCGCCTGGCTACGCAGACGCTCGTTGACGCACGAGCAGTTTGAATGAGATGATTGAATAACATGTGTACATTTATTTTGCAACAGAATGTTAGGTTACATAGAGATGGCTGTGTTCTAATACCCATACTAACATACTGTATACTACATACTTAATGAGTATATACTACATACTATTAGTTCATTTTAGTATACTGTAAACGAACCGTATACTTTCAGTTCAGCATACTAGCGCTACGCTTGTCTACCCGGAAGTTGATTCTGTTGCTATGAAACCTCTTGCTAGCTTGTTAGAATAACAAATGACTAGCTAGACATTTTTGTGTACTTAAATTCAATCTGGAGTGCCAGAGTGCACTCTTAAATTCAGAGCCTTGTCAGATTGTCCATTCATAAATTCTGAGCGCTTCCACTCTCGGCGCGTTCAGAGCGCACACTGGCTGAGGAGTAGGGTTGATAAGTGTTCTGACCATCACAACGGCAGTCAAGCACACAAGCTAACTGTCTAGATACTTCCAGACACAAATGAGAGAACACCTCACTCTGACCATTTTACTCGCCATAGCAGAGCGGGTTAGGCTGTTTTTATGCTATCCAGAGCGTTATTGACTGTAACTGTGCTGCTGGCATCAATTTAATTACGCTTTTTTGCCATCGTTTACTGACACCGGCCATATTAAACAGGTGTTGAGCGTTCGTAAATTCATCAGTTATTCTGCACTCTGGCAAACTCAAACGAGAGTACTCTGAAATAGGAGTAGATAGCCAGAGCTCATTTATGTCCATTGAGAGCGCACACCGACTATATCACTTAGCTAAGAATGACGTGAATAATCAAGTCAACAAACGTTGGGTAGTTAGTTAGATAGCATATAGTTAATATACTGGCAAGTTTGATGTATTAGTAACCAACTAACGAGGTAGCTAGCTAACATACCGGTAGTACCTACTGCTGTATATGCTATGCGGTTTGTAAGGATAGCGTAGCAAACACATTGTCAGACAACATAAAGTGTAGCGTAACTTATTTGAAAAGTCATTAATTTATTACATTGCTCAACATTTTCTTAACATTTGTCATAATTAGTTAAAGCAATGAATTTGTATCGACTTCGGTTGCATATTTTCCGCCATTTTCTTCAAATCTGAAAGGTTGTGAAGCCACGCCCATTTTCAGATGAATTGCATTATGGGCCCTAAAAGTACAAAAATAGTGTCCACTCCGAGTATACTTCGTATTTTGGCAAATGTAGTATGATATCTGGGAACTAACTCTATCCATACTATGACCAATATGCATACTCCATTTACGTCACAAATAGTATGGTTAGTATGAGTATTCGAACACAGCTATGGTTCAATTTATCACAGCAGCCATTGCCTCACCTCCACACCTATCATTTACTGCAGTGAGAGTTTTGCTTAGTCTTATCTATGATAAGTGGATATTATTATGTTGGCACTCAGGCTACAAAGGCAAATATGTCTATAAAATATGCAGGCTGACAGTTAGGCATACAGCACATTCTAAAATACTGTATCAGACTTCTTAATTCAGCTGTGACTGTATTTTTATTTGGTTCTTTCTCTCTCTATCTATCTTAGCCTGGCAGAGCAGTTTAACTTGGTGGGTGTACATTTGCGCAGTATTTTATATATTGTGAATGTGTGCGGTTAAATGTCATAGTTGTATCCTCTGAGTGGAACATATGTTATTGTGACTTGCGGTCATTGCAAACTGTTGCGTAAGGACATGGTAATGTCTGACTATCAATCCCCGGAAGGCGAACACATTGTGTACCAGTCCGTTAAACATTTTACTTGTCGCTTAAAGTAGATTATGTTCGCACACAACAAGGTTTCAAACATGAGAAAGTCCTTCTATCGATTGCAATACGTGAGAGACTAACAAAGCTCCACTCAGACCCCGATGTTGCCGAAAGAGGAAGTGGGGAAGCGCAAACAAAGTGCAACTATTAATACATGGTACGTTTCCTAATTGTTGGATAAAGGGAACCGATTAAAACGGGGAGCGGATGTATTATGACATTTATTAAAAAAGAACAAGCTGTCCAAACGTAAAAACAATATGGACTTTAGTTCATTCGAAATATCTGTTCAAATGAAAACATTAATTGCCAAAACATTTGACTCTAGCATAAATTGTTACACAACACATTCGACTAAATCCCTAAATAAAATGGTCTGTAAATGTCCACATAGCTAATAATGTTGTTACTATCTGACTACATCCAGTTACAGTCTGTCCTTGGCATGAATATAGCCCTAAATCAGTTATTTTAATTAGAAGTGAATGTACATAACACACTTATATTAATATAAACAAATAGACATTGAACATTTAAGAAAGAAAGCAACTTAAACGTACGTTAAACTGCGTGATCCATGAAAATCCAGATAGTTTACATCCACACACAATCTTGCTATGTATAGGGCGGCAACAATAACTGGATTGACAAGTAGGTCACCACTTACAATGCGAGAATGAGGACAAGGCAGGTTTTCCAATAGTTATCACAGCCACAAAGTCAAAATTGGCTATAGGCCTATAGTACATTTGTTTTGCTTTTTGGTCCTAATTTAAGGTTACGGTTAGGCAAACATATAGCAGTGTGGTTGAGGTTAGGGATAGGTTTAAATCAGATTTTGAGAAGATAAATTGTAGAAATGGTCGGGGTTTATGACTTTGTGGCTGGGGTAATTAGTGACCCAAGGGCAGAGGACTCTGTATGTATAGTTTGGTTGTAGCGTATTTACAAGGTAAACAGTAAAATCGTGTGACTAGTGTAGGACTGGTTTTATTTATCATTTGAAAGAAAATATTCTTTCAGCATGAGTTGCACAGGCGAAGCGAAAGGGTTTAGTCCACCCAACATCTGTCCACGGAAATATGACCACGAAGTGGGTTGCAACCTGGTCTCAGAGCATTTCGTATTATTCTATACGTAAATCCGATACACTCCAACAAAAATATAAACGCAGCATGTAAAGTGTTGGTCCCATGTTTCATGATCTGAAATAAAAGATCCCAGTAAAGCACAAATTTGTTAACTTCCATGTTAGTGAGGATTTCTCCTTTGCCAACATAACCCATCCACCTGACAGGTGTGGCATATCAATAATCTGATTAAACTGCATGATCATTACACAAGTGCACCTTGTGCTGGGGACAATAAAAGGCCACTCTAAAATGTGCAGACCCCCAGGGCCAGGACTGAGCATACCAGCAGCTAGGGATTGCCTAAATAGGTATCTCCACTGATGATTTCAATACAGTCTCTTGTCATACAGTATTCCATATTAGGCATCCATACCTTATGAAATTTGCACAGTATACCCTTAATCTTGTAATAAATCAAATCTTGTGATACATAGCTTAACATTTCAAACTGTAATGTTTGCCAGTGTTTCATCCCCTCTCGACTGAAGTTCTGTCTGAAGTGAATTAACTAGCTAGCTAGCTAATTAGTAGCTACCCCAGCCAGTTCAGCTCTAGCCTCTAGCTATCTGGCAGGTAGCATTGTCTAACAGCTGTTGTGTGTATGGAAATGTTTTGTAGCCTTTTTTGTCCCGTTTCAACAGAAGTAAATCAACTTGGCTCATTTTCACCAGTTGATGTAGCATTAGAGCTAGCCAAAAGTTGGCTAACGTTAGATATTATTTTTGCCCCAATCACAGTCAGTATAGCAATGTAACGTTATTGATCTGTCAGTTTCCCTAGCTAATTCCCTACTTTTCACACTGAATAAAATAAAACAGCTCTACAGGCTTCACTGTCATGGTGCACAGTCAGTACACAACACTATGATCATCATGTCTTAGCAGGATCAGATGGTGACGTGTCCCAGGAAGCCCATGTCATGTTTTTAATTGTCTAATGACAGATTAAGCAAGGAATTAATAGTTTTGTACAGTGAGTTGTTGTGTGCTATATTTGGGTTATAGATTGTGATCCTGTACAGATATAATGACAATCCATTATTGAATTAATGTGATTATTTTTATTGTTAATTCATGAAATGGAGAAACTGCTTTTAATTCATGTGTTCATTTGAAATATACAGTATTGCATAAGATATGAAATAAGTAGGATTAAGATAAAAAGGACAACTTGCTTTGACAATTGAACTATATTTGGAACTCTGATCATATCATTGAAGTGCTACTTAGGCTTTACCTGGTACCTTACAGGAGCAGAGTATGTTCAAGCGAAAGAAAATGCAGTTTTTTGCTTTTTAGGGAAGTAAATAAGTAAAGGACACACATTTTGTATAAAATGTCTTCCAAAAATCTCATTTCCAGTAAGACATTTAAAAAATTAAGAATTTGAATTTGACTGCAATTTTAATACACCACTCTTACAATAGCTGTATGCTTGAATTCTCTCCATCCCTACTACCATAAACCTATTTCCTCAGTTTGAGTACAAAATATTTTAGACCGGATTGACAAACAATGCAAATCACCTTCATCAACAAGTTCATGCAGGGCCTAGTCCTACACAACGCACAAGGAATGAATATCAATCGTATTTTCTTGATTCCTCACATCCTCCCTCCTCGTCTCCTTCTCAAGGCACATTGGAGCAAAAGATCTGAGGTTCCTCCCCTCGGATCTTCTCCTCCAATGTATTATGAGAAGGATGCACAATGAATCAACTAAATACAATAGAGATTCACCGAAGGTGTCTCATCGAGGCAGGGCACAGATTTTGAAGGGCTTTGGTCCACTGATGATGCCCACCTGGCCCTCCAGGTCCAGCTCCCAGCCCTGTGGAGGTGTGAAGGTGAACCTCTGGAGCAGACAGGTGAAGAACAGAAACAGCTCCATCCTGGCCAGCTGCTCCCCTGGACACATCCTCTTACCTGAGAGAGAGTAGAGTACAAACACACACACAACTTTAACATGAGGATGGTGTGTGTGTGTGTGTGTGTGTGTGTGTGTGTGTGTGTGTGTGTGTGTGTGTGTTTTCCACCCTCTTTGTGTCTTGGCAGACTCTATGGAAAATGAAAACCATAGCAATTGAAGGAAGATAGGATTGTTTGGGAGACAAATTAAGGGTTTTCATTATGGATTAACAGTATTACATTACATTTGTGCATTTTAAGCGTGTGTTAATAATACATTACCTATAGAAAATGGGATGAAATTGTCTTTTTTGACAAATTTTCCATTTTTATCGAGGAAATGTCCAGGATTGAACTGATCAGGGGTTGCATACTCATTTCTGTCCTCTAGGATCGGTTTTAACATGGGAAGCACCATAGTTCCCTGTGCAAAACAGAAGAGTCCATTTGTCAAACGGCTTTGCCAGTAAAACCTTCAGTGTGAAGTCAGCATGCACCATTGCTCAAACATTCAGTTGATCATGTCCTCCAGCAGTAGAATCACAACATTTCCACCACCATCCATCAACCCTACACCCACCTTGGGCACTAGATACCCCGCCACGGTGGTGTCCTTATTGGCCACTCTGGGAGGCGTGAAAGGGACGATGTTCCCAAACCTCTGGATCTCATGAATCACAGCGTAGGTATACGGCATGTTGGCTCGGTCGTCCATTGAGGGCTGGCGAGTCGAGCCTATGACCTCATCGATCTCCGCCTGCACCTTCTCTATGGAGGGAGTCAGAATGAGGAAGTTAATGATTGCCTAGTGCAGATGGTTGCATAGCGCATACAATATAATAGATTAATAAAGCCATAAAACAAGTAATTTTCCTGGTAAGCACTAGGCTATTATAAACAGAGTACTGTTAGGGCCTGTTTCCTCTTAGGGCCCGTTTTCTGTTCACGACACAGAGGTTGTAATCAGTGCCATAATTCACTCATCAGAGTGTGCAGCTGGAAACACTTGGTTTGTTATTTTTGACTAAAACATAACCAATATTCGTTAAATATAAACACTGAGCCTGTTTTTGCATGGATTCCGCGTCGCGGTTAGCTTTTAACAGCTAGGATCGCTATTTCTTGTCCCGGAATCCCGCTCAACAGACAGGTTGAAGCCTGCTTGAGCCGCTAAGCTGCTAGCCATCAAGCTAACAAAGTTAGTCCCAGATGAGTTTTTGCAATGGAGCCCTCTTTGTCTGGAGAAATAAATGAATGGTTCCAGCGCTGTAGGAGCTGTATCTACTACGCTTTGTTTCGGAACAAACTGGATCACTCAGTTCCAATGCGGCAATTGTAATCATGTGCCTATGAACCAGATTTATACTGTTAGCACTGAGGCGGTGTGCCCTGGTAGGAAGTCCACTGTGTGCAGCTCACCATGTTCTAACATAAATGACATGAACATATCTACTTCTGCTAACCTTCCCATTCAAGCAATGAAAACAAGTAAGCATCCAAGAAGATAAGTGCACAAAATAGCCCACATCAACATATGTAGCTTAAGAAACAAAGTTCATGAAATCAATAATTTGCTAGTAAGAGATGACATTCATATTCTGACTATCTCTGAAACTCACTTTCATTTTTATATTTGTATTATTTAACCTTTAATTAACTAGGCAAATCAGTTAAGAACACATTTTTATTTACAATGACAGCCTACTTACAGGGTCAGCCCCTGGAGCAAATGAGGGTAAAGTGCCTTGCTCAAGAACACAGACAGGTTTTTCACCTTGTCGGCTCGGGTATTTCGAAACAGCAACCTTTCCGTTACTGGCCCAACGCTCTAATCGCTAGGCTACCTGCCACCCACACTTAGATAATACCTTTGATGATACAGTGGTAGCAATACAAGGTTATAACATTTTCAGAAACAACAGAAATGACAATGGTAGAGATAGATAGATAGATAGATAGGTACTTTATTGATCCCCCGGGGGGGAAATTTCATTGTCAAGCAGCTACAACAAAACACAGGGCAGGTGCAAAATGCCACAACGAAAGTACACAAAAGACAGATACACGGTACATGATACATAGAGCGGCAGTATGAAAAAGTATAGAAATACAAGATATCTGGAGTGCAAAAAAAAGCTATAAAAAGACATAGCATAGTATGGGTGGTTGGCTGAATATGTACACTATACATTGGTGGATGTTGGATGGTTAACTATACTATACAGGTCGATGGCAGAGAAATACTTCAGTAGCTAAAAATGCGTATGATATGAGCGAGGGTAATAATAGTTTACTTAATAGACAGACTGGGTAAATGAACAGGTAAGTGAAAAATTTGCATGGTTAAATTAGCTGTACAGTTAGGTATACAGTTATATTTACAGATAAGCGAATACTTGCATGTTTACACAAACTGTACAGGTAAATGACAGGAAGAGATATTTTAATAGCTAAATGTGTGTATGATATCATTTGGGGTAATAATAGTAATTCCCTTAAAATACAGTCCTTAGTGCGCAGGGTTTAATTACAGACAACTGCACGTATTGCACATTCAATATACTAAAAGCAATGAGAAAAGGTGCAACTGGCAGGATACTAATATGCATTCCTGAGTGAATGCCTACGTAGGTTAAGTCCAATAATTACTTACAATATTGCATGTGATATAATATAACAACTGTACATGAGTATGTACATACAGACCTGTATGAATAAATAGGTCCTGAGTGGATGAGTGCTGACGGACCAGAGTTACTCACAGATGGATGCATAATTGTTAAACTAGGTCCTAGCACCCCAACAGTTCCAGATCTATGTTGCCGACGGCACGGCACCCCAGTGAGGCATTATATAGTCTAATAGCCGCCGGCAGGAAGGACCTCCTGTAGCGCTCTCTGGCACACCGTGGTGGGATCAGTCTGTGACTGAAAGTGCTCCTCTGCGTCATAACCATAGCATGCAGAGGGTGGGTGACGTTGTCCATGATGGCCAGCAGTTTGGCCAGGATCCGTCTCACCGCCACCTCCTCTAGAGTGTCAAGGCTCATCCCCAGAACAGCGCTAGCCTTCCTGATCAGCTTATTTACCCGAGAAACATCACCGGCTTTGATGTTTGCTCCCCAGCACACCACTGCAAAAAAGATGGCACTGGCCACAACAGACTGGTAGAAGGTATGCAGTAGTTTACTGCACACGTTGAAGGAGCTGAGCCTCCTCAGAAAGTAGAGTCGGCTCTGGCCCTTTTTCTGTTGTCTATATGGACTCCCAGGAACTTGTATGACCCAACCATTTCCACATCCATCCCCTGTATAGGGACTGCAGTCAGTTGTGCCTTGGTTCTCCTGAAGTCCACCACCATCTCCTTTGTTTTGCTGATGTTGAGCTGAAGGTGGTTCTGCTCACACCACAACACAAAGTCACTGATTGTGCTCCTGTACTCCTCCTCCTGCCCACCCCTGATGCACCCTACAATAGCAGAATCATCCGAGAACTTCTGTAGGTGGCATGTTTCAGAGTTATATCTGAAGTCTGAGGTGTAGAGGGTGAACAGGAAGGGGGACAGGACCGTACCCTGGGGGGCCCCTGTGTTGCTAACTGCCTGTTCTGACACACAGCTCTGTAGTCGCACAAATTGTGGCCTACCGGTCAGGTAGTCCGTGACCCAGGAGACTAAGGGTGCTTCCACTTTCATCCTCCTCATCTTCTCACCCAGTAGCAGGGGCTGAATGGTATTGAAGGCACTGGAGAAGTCAAAAAACATAACCCTCACAGTGCAACCTGCGTTGTCCAGGTGAGAGTAGGCCCTCTGCAGAAGGTAGATGATTGCATCATCCACCCCGATGTTGGGCTGGTATGCAAACTGCAGGGGGTCCATTGATGAACACACCAGGGGTCTGAGGTGAGCGAGGACTAACCTTTCCAGGGTCTTCATGATGTGGGATGTTAGCGCTACAGGTCTGAAGTCATTCAGGACAGTGGGGTGTGCCTTCTTGGGCACTGGGACGAGGCAGGATGTTTTCCACAGCACAGGGACCCTTTCCAGGCTCAGGCTAAGGTTGAAAAGACGCTGGAGTATTCCACACAGTTGGTCAGCACAGACCCTCAGCACCCTTGGGCTGATGCCATCGGGGCCCGCCGCTTTCCACTGGTGTAGTCTCTCCAGCTCTCTCTTCACTTGGTTGGTGGTGAAAGCCAGCCCAGGTAGGGAGGTGGGGGGAAGGGGGGTGTTGAGGATCAGTCCAGGGGGAGCAGGGGCGGTGGTGGGGTCACTGATTGCTGTTTATATTCAGAACCACATTCCTGCAAAGCTTAGATCCTCTATCTCATGTTAAATACTGTTGAAGTAACATGGCTACAGGTTCATCTGCCTCACCTAAAGCCCATTCTTGTGGGAAGCTGGTATAGGCCTCCAAGTGCAAACAGTCATTATCTGGATAACGTGTGAAATACTTGATAATGTATGTGATATCAACAGAGAGGTATATTTTCAGGGTGATTTAAATATTGACCGGTTTTTATCAACCTGCCCACTCAAGAAAAAGCTTCAAACCTGGTTCAGGTTATCAGTCAACCTACCAGGGTAGTTACAAACAGTGCTTGTCTGTAATGTTTTTAAAATGGTATAAGTGCCTTAATTTTGCTGTACCGCAGGAAGAGTAGCTGCTGCCTTGGCAGCCTGTTTACTCTTAGGGCCTGTTTCCTGAACACAGATGAAGCTTAGTTCTGGACTAAAAAGCATAATCAATGAAGACTCTCTATTGTGTCTGGGAAACCAGCCCTTTGACACCAACATTTCTTTTAATAGTAAAAGATGTGTTCCACCAGTGTCACACCTTGAATGTCGGGGTACTTGGCCATGTACAGCATTGCCCAGCGAAGGCTTTTGGACGTTGTCTCTGTCCCGGCCCCAAACAGATCAACCACACAGTACAGCAGGTTCTCCTCAGTGAAGCCAGCCGCCCCATCTTGATTCTGCACAGGGAAGTGATCATCAGGTGAAGTCAAGTTGAGTCATCATGCACTGTTAAGTTGTGGGGAGTTTGATGACAATTTTCATATTCAGTCATATGAACCACAAATGTAAAATGTTCTTGACGAAATTAGCCCAAAATATGACGAACACGGCCATCTTAATTCTAGAGACATGAGAGTAGATCACAAGCAGTAACTGTTAAAGATTGAAAAGAGCTGAAAAAGTCTGTCAGTGGCATTACCTTCTCTATCTCTTCGAGGTAACAGTCTATGTAGTCTCTGGGGTTGGACGGGTTTCTGTCCTCTTTGTGTTTCTCTACTTCCTCTCTGATAAACTGCTTTATGGTACCAAGGTTGATGAAGGCTGATTGGTGCCTCCCAGGTAAATAGTGCAGCAGTCTGGGAAACTGATTATACATCTGTCGAAAGAACATGAAATTATCCTGGAGAGTGTGTGTCCTTGCAGATACTGTGCACTATACTGTAATTCCCTTTGCCAAAGAGATCACCAAACAGAGAATAGCAGACACATCATACCGATCCCCAGAAGGTAGCAGGCAGCTGAAAAACATCCTCTGAGCATTTCATCATGTGGTGGAAGTGGTGGTCATTGTATTCAAACCTGCGACCAAACACCAGGGTGCACACGATGTTGGCCACTGCATTGTTGGTGATGACTTCAGGGTTAAAGGGCAGGCCTGAAAAAGATCAGAGGTTGGGTCAAAGATCGTGGATAAATGAATGTGTCTTACTCAGACAATTTAGACACTGATAGAACAATGAACCAGATATTTCACCTGATGTATAAGTGTGAAGCATCTGGTTGGCTTTCCACTCACTACCAAATATGGTGATGAGAGGAAGCCCAGTGGCCGGCAGTGGGAGAACATGGACCGAGATGGATTTTGGCCAACATTATGCTACTTTTCTAATTGATGAAACATTTGATCTCAATACAGTTTTCTGTTCCCAAAACTAAAATCTGTTATGAACAAACTTTGTTTAGAAGGAGTGCAAGGGCGAATTCAGTAATTGCACACACGCACTTTACAGAGTAGGCGTTCCCTAACGGAAATACGCAAATAACTACATCTCAAGATGCACGATCATAGCATTCATTTACAGGTAGAGAGAGGATACCTTGATCAGAGACGGTTGGAAATGAAAGCAAAGAAACATCTGGACTTCACAATAGCAAAGTTGTGGGTTTGAACCCCAGATTAAACCATACAACGACTAGCCATTCTGGATAAGAGTACCAGTTAAACAACTGAGACAGTGGTTCATTCCCTGGTTTGGGCACCATAAAAGTGTTGCAAAAAAGCTGACCTTACCTCTCTCTGCCAAGTAGGCATCACACAGGAAGTGGCTCTCCTGGAGGATGGAGGTCTCCAGGGTCTTCTTCCCCACTCCAAAGTACTTGAGCGTGGACAGGGCAAAGCGCCTCTGCTGCCGCCACATGTGACCGTTAGAGGAGATCAGGCCTAGATAACCATCATCCGGTCAAGACATCGAGACAATGACAGAATTACCAAGATTAAATATGACTAAATAAGACCAAATATGACTGTGTGGTTCTGCCTGATGGATCATTCTTGAATTCTTGTCTGTTGACTTTGGCACCATGTTTTAAAAACACAAAAATGTGACAAATAATACATTTTACTGCAGTTTTATTTAAGTGTTGTTGAATACGAAAACCAATGTAAGTCCTTTATTCTGAAAAACACATATTTTTCTGTATTGTAGAAAATACTGGGGGCTGGCTAATTGGCTTGCCCCAATGTTGATATGTGTAGTGAAATGTTTTGGGGATTTACACTATCTATCTATATATTATTCTGAATGCTAGACAGTGAAAATAAGTATATAAGATATTGTACAAATCAATAAAAACAAAGAAGGCTATTAAAACACCTATTTATTTTAATAGTATAATGTGTTTCCCTCAGTTTTATGTCTGTTGTTATCGCCTTGAAAATCACTGATTACAAAGATATACAAGGACTTTGAGCATTCTCTCCAGCGGAAAGTTTACAATGTCAAATGTGTCTTTCTATTCCTACTGGTGGCACAATGTCATAATGGTTCAAATTATTTCAATTCATTAAGCAGTCCTGGGGCCCCTCCTGGGGGCACGTTTTGGTTTTTGCCCTAGCACTACATAGCTGATTCAAATAATCAAAGCTTGATGAGTTGATTATTTGAATCAGCTGTGTATTGCTAGGGCAAAAAACTAAATGTTTACACAGGGTGGGCCCCAGGACTGAGTTTGGGAAACCCTGTATTAAGCTGCCATATTAGCCTACCCAAGCCTCTGCTTAGCCTGTCGTTCAGGGGGTAAGATGGCCGATCGGTGAAGGTGTCGGCCTGCTCAACAAAGGCTTCTTTAAAGCCTTTGAGACCTGAGAGGAGCACACAGCGGTTCCCTCCACCCATGTCTAGTGCAGTAACATCCCCGTAGGTCTCTACAAACTATAGAAAACACACTACAATGGGCATGCCACACTAAGCACACTAATTACATTAGATAGGCTGTCTACAATACAAACTGATAATTACAAAATGATTACGTCCAATTGGTCAATGAGTATAGCATTATTTGTTGTTGTTGAAAAGCCTATGGAGAAAAAAAGGTGCTAGCTAGGACCTAAAAGGGTTCTTCGGCTGTCCCCATAGGATAACACTTTAAAGAAGCCTTTTTGGTTCCAGGTAGAACCCTTTCCACAGAGGGTTCTACATGGAAAGCAAAAAGGTTCTAGCTGGAAACAAAAAGGGTTCTACCTGGAACCTATGATGGACAGCCGAAGAACCCTTTGGTAACCTTTTTTTCTAAGAGTGTATAATTTCAGTAGATACACACGACCTTATCTCTCACATGTCCTTACCTTTTTAAAGGAGCCTATGCGGTCCTTGATGTTTATATTCAGCATATTCCCAACAAAAGGCAGGGGGAAGGGACCTGGTGGGTAGTTCTTAGGAGGCAGATCACGGATGTACTTGGTCACCAACAGGACCAAGAGGAACAGGAGGACCCCCTTGGTATCGATCCAGTGTCCCACCAGACAGGCTAACGCATCCAACATGGTGTAAATCCTCACAGAACTTTCTGGTAACACATACAGTAGCAGGAGAAACCCAGAGTACCAGTCTTTACTCTTAAGACATGTAGTAGAAGATCACATGCGGTCAGCAGATAAAACCGTAAACCTTTCAATTGAATAAACAAGTGGTATTCTGTAAGAGAATATAAGTCAGTGGAGAACTGCAGTGATATAGAGCAGAGTTCAACAGCTTCTGGCTTTCACAAATGTAAACAAATTCCTTGCCTTTCCGGCCAAACCGATGGTGAAAAATGTTTCCTAAAATGGTACTTACATTAGTAGTTTGGTGTGACCCAGATGTTTCAGCCTGTTCAGACTGACTCTTACTGGGGCAGGAATTCAGACTGGGATACTCGCACATTTGTTACTCAATAGCTGCACAAAGGTCTCTGTGATAGGCTAGTTTTGTAAATGGGATTATGTAAGATGCTTGTACAACGAGGTTACACAATGGAATATTTGTGCCAATACTGACTACTACATTCTAGTTCCTAATATTAAGTGTAGACAACCTACATAGAGAAAGAAAACAGTATTCTATTAATTTTCACATTATTATATCATTGATGATTTCTAATACATGAAATGTCCCAAACTAGCAAGTAACAAGCAAGTGAGAGTTACATTACATAACAGCACTATTCACGCAGTAAAGACTCAGTACACACCATCAACAATACTCAATGTTGATTTAAAAGTTGTACTGATGTTGGCAATAAACTGTTAAAGGCTCTCTTGCATTACATACACCCATTACTTCACAGGTTTTTCAAAAAATAATTTTCCCTTGCTACAGAGATCTGCCCTCCATCACTCTCCTCGGGTGAGGAGAACCTGCCCAGAAACAGAATGGTTTCGGTCTGGTTGTGTCTAATTAAGAAAATAAAGGAGTGGTCTGCTGTGAAGTAATGCTGCTTACTGAGATCCTGTGGACGCACCTGCCTCGGTGCCTCTCTCGTTCACGTTCATGAAGGCCATGTGGGCTACAGTGGATAGTTAGGTAGAGCCTATCTTCTCAGACAGGTCCACTCTGTCCTGGTCGATGGCAAGGATAAGTAATCAACATTTTTATTGATGTAACCTAACCTATTTAACCTATTTATTTAAATGTTTTTATTTCTCTATTATATATATATATATATATAATTAAAAAAAATATATATCTTTTAATTGTTAATAGTTTTAGTTGATTATTGATATGTGGTTATCAGTATTCCTTGTACTGTGTTCTGTACAATGTGTTATTCAAGATATAACAATAATAACAACCCCCCAAAAAATAATACTAATAAAATAACAAAAATAAATACAAAAAAATAACTAATCGACATTTTAAAATGTAATAGCATTTTAAAATTAAATGGGCCTCCTGAGTGGCGCAGTGGTCTAAGGCACTGCATCGCAGTGCTAGCTGCCAATACTGGCTGTCGGGCCTGGATGTCCCATCACACTCTAGTGACTCCTGTGGCAGGCCGGGGGCATGCACGCTGACAGTCTTCAGGTGTACCGTGTTTCCTCTGACACATTGGTGCAGTTGACTTCTGGGTTAAGCATGCATTGTGTCAAGAAGCAGTGCGGCTTGGCGGGGTTGTGTTTCGGAGGACACATGGCTCTCAACCTTCACCTCTCCCAAGTCTGTACAGGAGTTGCACCGATAGGACAAGACAGTAACTAGGGCGGCTGGTAGCCCAGTGGTTAGAGTGTTGAGCCAGTAACCGAAAGGTTGCTGGTTTGAATACCTGAGCTGACAAGGTGAAAAATCTTTCAATGTGTCCTTGAAAAAGGCACTTAACCCTAATTTGCTCCAGGGGCTGACCCTGTAGGTAGGCTGTCATTGTAAATAAGAATTTGTTCTTAACTGACTTGCCTGGTTAAAAAAAGGTTAAATAAAATAGTAACCTTTTGAAATGAATATATTTGGTCGATTTTATTTAATTTTGACCTCCCCACATAAAAAACTTTAACATAGCCTATTAGATAGAAAGGTAACTCCAAACACATTTTCGATAATAGCAGCTGTTTAGCTGGTTATTTCAAAGCCTTACTGTATGTCAGATACCCAGTGAGTTTCATTAGCTCCAATATTAAGTTAATAAATAAAGTTGAAGTAGAAATAAGATATTCTCCTCTTTTCTACTGTAGGTATGTAATTCAAATGTTGTTTATTCTGTTGTTGCTAGCGATATTCATAAAAACATTGTAATAAAAAACAAATCCACTGTATAATTTTGGAAAAAAATATATTGGCTGGAGCCCCTGCAGTACCTCCTCGGACCCCCGGTTGAATATCACTTTACTAGTGACACAAAGGTTCCTGTCCACCTGTGATCATTTGTAAATGTACAATTTATACTATTTTAAGGATCTCAATTGATATTGTAGTCCCTTTTGACTTTTTCTACACATTTAGATTTTTCCTTAGCTGATCTTTTATTACTTTTCATTATTGTAAATAGTATTTTTTAATTGTATCTTGTTCATTTCAATCTGTTGTATTTTAATAACTGCTATGTATAAAAATCGCATTTCAAATAAAGTTAGTATTAGTATCTAAACAGATCTGAAACCCTTAATGTAGGTAGACTACTACAATGCAATGGATACTAGGGAAGATACAGAAGAGGACATACATTTTTAAAAGCACCAAGTGGTTTAGGGGGTTAGAACTGGGTGACGTCAGTGTGCTCATCCCTGACCATCCCTGTTGAAAACAAGGATAGAAGTCTGAGATAGAAGTCTGAGTATAAACAAGGATGAGGGTGATTTCTGTGGACAGCCTCACACTCTTGTGTCGTTTAACAAGCTCTGACCGCCTGCAGTTCCTCTAGATAACTATCTTTCCACAAATTGGGACTGTGTGAAGCTTTAAAAACAATCTGTTGAAGAAACTTCAACTGGGGTTTCACTGCACTCTGCTGGGGAGAGAGAGAAAAAATAGAACATGTTTACATTACCAGACCCCTATTAATGCTTTTTTATTTAACCTTTATTTAACTAGGCAAGTCAGTTAAGAACAAATTCTTATTTACAGGCCTACCAAAAGGCAAAAGGCCGCCTGCGGGGACGGGGGCTGGGATTAAAAATATAAATAAATAAAATAAAAATATAGGACAAAACACACATCACGACAAGAGAGACAACACTACACTACATAAAGAGAGACCTAAGATAACAACATAGCATGGCAGCAACACATGACAACACAAAACAAAACAGGGTACAAACATTATTGGCCACAGACAACAGCACAAAGGGCAAGAAGGTAGAGGTGACAATACATCACACAAAGCAGCCACAACTGTCAGGAAGAGTGTCCATGATTGAGTCATTGAATGAAGAGATTGAGATAAAACTGTCCAGTTTGAGTGTTTGTTGCAGCTCGTTCCAGTCGCTAGTTGCAGCAAACTGAAAAGACGAGCGACCCAGGGATGTGTGTGTGCTTTGGGGACATTTAACAGAATGTGACTGGCAGAACGGGTGTTGTATGGGGAGGATGAGGGCTGCAGTAGATATCTCAGATAGGGGGGAGTGAGGCCTAAGAGGGTTTTATAAATAAGCATCAACCAGTGGGTCTTGCGATGGGTATACAGAGATGACCCGTTTACAGAGTATAGAGTGCAGTGATGTGTCCTATAAGGAGCATTGGTGGCAAATCTGATGGCCAAATGGTAAAGAACATCTAGCCACTCAAGAGCAACCTTACATGCAGATCTATAAATTACGTCTCCGTAATCTAGCATGGGTAGGATAGTCATCTGAATCAGGTTTAGTTTGGCAGCTGTGGTGAAAGAGGAGCGATTACGATAGAGGAAACCAAGTCTAGATTTTACTTTAGCCTCCAGCTTTGATATGTGCAGAGAGAAGGACAGTGTACCGTCTAGCCATACTCCCAAGTACTTGTAGGAGGTGACTACCTCAAGCTATAAACCCTCAGAGGTAGTGATCACACCTGTGGGGAGAGGGGCATTTTTCTTACCAAATCACATTACCTTTGTTTTGGAGATGTTCAGAACAAGGCCAGAGAAAGCTTAATGGACACTAAGAAAGCGTTTAACACAAAATCTGGGGAGGGGCCAGTTGAGTATAAGACTGTTTCATCTGCATATAAATGGATAAGAGAGCTTCCTACTGCCTGATCTATGTTGTTGATGTAAATTGAGAAGAGTGTGGGGCCTAGGGTCGAGCCTTGGGGTACACCCTTAGTGACAGGCGGTGGCTGAGACAACAGATGTTCTGACTTTATACACTGCACTCTTTGAGGTAGTTAGCAAACCAGGCCAAAGAGCCCTCAGAGACACCAATACTCCTTCGCCGGCCCACAAGAACAGAATGGTCTACCGTACCAAAAGCTTTGGCCAAGTCAATAAAAATAGCAGCACAACATTGCTTAGGATCAAGGGCAATGGTGACATCATTGAGGACCTTAAAGGTTGCAGTGACACATCAATAGCATGAGCGGAAACCAGATTGCATACCAGAGAGAATTCTGTAGACATCAAGAAATAAATAAGTTATGCTTCTCAGAGTAGTGTAAGGGCTGATATATGTTTAGCTAATGAATATGTTAATCTACAACGAGTTATTAACTGAATGTATTGTGTGATCATAGATCTTTAGAACTGCTGTAGGTTTGGGTGTGGGGGAGCTATGTAGAAGGAATGTGCTAGCTGGGGGTTTCACGATAGAACTGTATTTTGTTGTAATATGAAACTAGGACATCTACTAGGACATCTACTGAGAGGACCACTGCTTCCGTCAACTGGATGGCTGGGACCAGCCTGCACGCCAACGATAGGCTGAGTAAGTTTAAACCACACTCAGCCTCTACTCCAACCAATCAGCAAGGAGCGGAAACGATCCTGTCTGAGTATTTAAGGAAGAACAAAGGATAGGGGCGCTCTCTTTTTCCATGCCCTGACTTGCTGTTTGCCCTGCGTGGTGTCACAGTGAGCCTGTATATACGAACTTCATATTTACCATTTAAGGGTTTGTTAGAATAAAATACATAGATGATTTAAACGGCGTAGTAATCCTTTTGTTCCAATACCAGATTTGAATTGACGCGACCTTAACAGTAGGATCTGGTGCCCTCTGTCCATTTTAATCGTATTCATTATGCCAAACCGAAAGTGTGCTGGCATACTCCCTTAAAAGACCTTTGCTTAAAAAACGTTTGTCCATTTTGAGATAATGTAGCCAGTACTTCCTCAAAATAGTCAGAACATATTTAAGATAACTCAATAAATCTGTCATTCATTTTGACATTTTTGCCAAAGAGATCTTAGTTGCGCCATTTAACAAAAATGTTTGGTGCAGTATTTCTCAAGTGAAAAAATGTCCATGATTAAAACGAGTCGTCTCTTGTTCAATGACAACAAAAAACACACTTTTGAATGTGAGTCAAAAGGGAAATAAAAGTATTATGTGAGTTTTTTTCACCCCTGCCTTCTGGAGTCATCCTTGCTAGTTAGCGGGAGCGAGAGGTAGACAGTGTCCTTCACTCCCGCCTGCCGAACACCTGGACTAACTTATTCCTAACTAATTTATTCCTTGCCACCCACTCTGAAACTAACTGCAACTCTTTGTTAAGTGTTGCTGTCATTTCAGTCGCTGTAGTAGCTGGCATGTATAGTGTTGTTGAGTCATCCGCATACATAGGCAATCTGGCTTTACTCAAATTGCAGCTTACTGCAGTTACACTGCACTCTAACTGCAGTTATACTATGCTGCACTCTTGACTACAATCTTTTTTCGTAAGGGCTAGTTTAACACTGACAATTTAAAATAGGCTACTAAAATCCTTCCAATCCATATTAAATGTAAAATGCAGTTTAGTGGTATTAGCGGACTGACTTTATGCGGACGCTTTGGAGCGGGAGGGAAGGCTATTTGTATGGTTCGCTCGCTTTATGGAGAGCGCATCAATGCAGCTGCAGGGAACTGCGCGACAGTGCAGAGGTAAAGATGGCTGTAGTAGATGGCTTTGGCTAGGGCTGCTGTTTGTGAAACTAAACGAGAGTTTTATGAAACTAAACCAGAGTTTTATGAAACTAAACAAGAGTTTTAATCCCAGTGCTGAGCAAGTGTGTAGCAGCGAATTCTGGTATGATGTGTTTGTAGAATGTTATTCACTTTAGTGAATGAAGCTAAAGCAACAAGGATAATGGTTGGAGTCAAATTTGCTTGTTTTTGCTGTTCTCCAAATTGCATTTTAGAGTTGTTGTTATTGTGTACAAATGCAATGACTGAGGCTGCAACCTGGCCTCAGAGAATTTCGTATTATTCTGTACATAAATTATATAGTTTACATTTAGTTTGTGTGTTCTGTTGTGTTTTTTTGGATATTACTGCCCTGTTGGTGCTTGGAACACAAGCATGACACTGGTGGAGATGGCTGCCGTTCTACAGGCGCCTAACCAATTGTGCTACTAAGGCCACGGAAGGGTTATTGTATGGCATTGAAGCTTGTTTGAAGGTTAGTTAACACAGTGTCCAAAGAGGGGCCAGATGGTGTCGTCTGCGTAGAGATGGATCAGAGAGTCACCAGCAGCGAGAGCGACATTGTCGATGTATATAGAGAATAGCCCATGAATTGGACCGGACAACAGGCCCTCCGATTTTACACACTGAACTCTGTCTGAGAAGTAGTTAGAGAACCAGGCGAGGCAGTCATTTGAGAAACCAAGGCTGTTGAGTCTGCCAATAAGAATGCGGTGATTGACAGAGTCGAAAGCCTTGCCCAGGTCGATGATGACGGCTGCACAGTACTGTCTTCTATCGATGGCGGTTATGATATCGTTAAGTACCTTGAGCGTAGCTGAGGTGCACCCATGACCAGCTCGGAAACCAGATTGCATAGCAGAGAAGGTACGGTGGGATTCGAAGAAGTCAGTGATCTGTTTATTAACTTGGCTTTCGAAGACTTTAGAAAGGCAGGGCAGGATGGATATAGGTCTATAACAGTTTGGGTCTAGAGTGTCTCCCCCTTTGAAGAGGGGGATGACCGCGGCAGCTTTCCAATCTCTAGGGATCTCAGACGATACAAAAGAGAGGTTGAACAGGCTGGTAATAGGGGTTGCAACAATTTTGGCTGATAATTTTAGGAAGAAAGGGTCCAGATTGTCTAGCCCAGCAGATTTGTAGGGGTCCAGATTTAGGGGGGGGGGGGGGGGGGGGCTTGGGCAGGTTGCTGCGGGGGTACAGAGCTGTTGGCCGGGGTAGAGGTAGCCAGGTGGAAAGCATGGCCAGCCGTAGCAAAATGCATGTTGAACTTTTCGATTATCGTGAATTTATCGGTGGTGACAGTGTTTCCTAGCCTCAATGCAGTGGGCAACTGGGAGGAGATGCTCTTATTCTCCATAGACTTACAGTGTCCCAGAACTTTTTGGAATTAGTACTACAGGATGCAAATTTCTGTTTTGAAAAAGCTGGCCATATACACATAATGACATTTGAAATGTCTATTTTGGAACTTCTGTGAGTAATGTTTACTGTTAATTTGTATTGTTTATTTCACTTTTTTAATTATCTAATTCACTTGCTTTGGCATTGTTAACATATGTTTCCCATGCCAATAAAGCCCTTAAATTTAAATTTAAATTGAATTGAGAGACAACGAGAGTGGGTATTGATAGTTAGGGCTCCTAGATACATTTTCTTGTGATGACAGCCAATGACCAGCAGAGGACGTGAAAGCATAACAGGAATTTACATTCATAGGCTACTGAAATCGCTAACATCGGTTTTCAGGGATAAAATATTTTCAACCTAACTTCAGTTTCCTCTGAAAAACTGATGTGGGAACTCCACTCAGGCGTCTTTTTTTCCCATATTTTTTTCAAAGGCAGTACAGTATGAAGATAGGTTGAAAGTGCTTATTCAATAGAAATCTCAGATCACACGTGTAGCCGATGTCATGGCGACGTTGGCTAACTAAATTGATGTGGTGAAACACGTAAATATAAAGTTGTTTTTGACAAAAATAAAAATAAATGTCAGTTTGTCACTTTCACGAGGTTGGAATGCTAAAGGTTGGAATGTTGAACTACTTAAGACATTGGCTCTAATCTAGGTTGTGCCTTTATATTTCGAGAAATTTAACAACTAATGAATCATTTTTTATTTATCTAATTGACTTCGCCATGGCGACATTGGCCGACTAAATTGATGTCCTGAAACACGTAAATATAAAGTTGTTTTTGACAAAAATAAAAATGTGTCAGTTTGTCACTTTCACGAGGTTGGAATGCTAAAGGTTGGAATGTTGAACTACTTAAGACATTGGCTCTAATCTAGGTTGTGCCTTTATATTTCGAGAAACTTAACAACTAATAAATCATTTTTAATTTATCTCATTGACTTCTCAAACACCAAACCCCGGCCTGGTCTGTTTCACAAGCTTTCCCGGAAGTCTCACTGTTTATTTAGTAACATGTAAAACACAAAAAACAGAACGCCTCTGGGTTTAGAAACTATGTTTTTACGCCTGCTACATTAAGTTATATTGAGTGTGAAGACTTGGATGCTGACAGGATGGATGTTGGTGGTCGTGAGCCGTGACCATACTGTTTGTCTATGGTCGTGACAGAGGGAGTTGCGTTGACAAAGAACGACAGAAGGAAATATTTCAGCAGTTTTTATTTTTCCCACCTTTCCCACCATCAGGCCTAAATGTCAGTAATTTTTGGAATGTCTGACATAGGCTAATTAGCCAATCTGCTAGAATATATATACATTTCGCCATGTACTAGGCCTACTGATACTTGACTATTAATTTAATGTCGGCATATGTCTTTAAGATGTACACCTAAATCTGCCAAATTTCCCAAGGCATCCAGGATCCTGCAATCAATCCAAAATGAATAAAGCAAGATCTATCTATCTATCTATCTATCTATCTATCTATCTATCTATCTATCTATCTATCTATCTATCTATCTATCTATCTATCTATCTATGAGACACTTGTTAGAGATAATTGATTGACAGTGTTCTGAGTGTTGTCAAATGCATTAACTTAGAGTTTGACCCAAATTACAGAGTATTCATTCATTATCTTTGTTGCACAATATAATATCAGAAATACATTCAGACCAATGCTAATAATATCGCATTCATTAATTCAAATTCATGAGTGACTTTAGCATGCACTGTTTAGTTATTCTCCGTCATAAAAGGTTAAGATATTTGTGAAAACAAACACACGGCCTAATGGTATTTTTCTCAAGTCAACATCCTCACTGATATGATTTTAAATACGCCCCATTGCTCTCTAATTAATTTTGGTCTAAGCCTTGGAGCATTTTACAAGGCACATGGGATGTTTTCCTCGCAAATTTCCCGCTTAGCCTATATTTCAGTTCATATCCATTCTCAATAGGCCTATAAGACAAACATTTTTCCTCCTATTTGCCATCGATAAAACGCCAAATAATAATGAATAATTCTATAAATAATGCGTTTAGGGGCCGCAACTGCGCGCTCTTATCTCTCGTAACCACATTGCACAAGTGTTCAGCTTGCTCACCACACTAAGCGCCACACTGGACATGATGTGGAATTATATAAAACCTCACTTCCAGCTTCCACACAGTACTTCAGTGAATCTAAAACCTCAGACACGGCTATGGACAATGGCTCCAAACACACTCTACCAACAACACTCCGGCTATGGTAAGGACAACACACCCAAATAGGCATTATCAAGTCATATTTGTTGTTGCTGTGGATTTCTGGATATGTTATCGGTAATGGAAATATAGAACATTTGAAAATTGTTTATCATTGTTCGTTCCTTTTTCGGGTTGACAGATGCAGGGCCATTTGTTTTCTCGGTCAAGGGAAATACACCAGTTAGCATATCAATTTAGCGTTCATTTTATCTGTCAATATAATAGGCTTTCGATATTTCACTTTATTATTCGTTTAGCAAAATATGCTCAGTTTATTTCCACTATCCACATACTTTGGGAATGCTATAGGCTAAGAATAATTTGTGGATGATAATTTCAATCTGATATATGCTACTGAGCAATAGCCTAAATATATTTGGAATATATTCGTCATGTAGGCTCAGACTAAAGATGGTATTATCCCTACATCTTTATAGGTTATTGTGAAACAGAAAATTACCACTATGTTTCTGTAAAAATGTGTGAAGCCAAGGTCTACGGTTTGGCTATGGAATGAAAAGGTTCGCGCCACGTTCAAAACCATAGGTTAATAATTAATGTTAGCCTAAAATAAACGACGCAAAAACGTACTGTATACCGTATTATTTTCATTACATTTTATGTGCACGAGCTATAACCAAAACAATATCGGTTGTGAAAAAAAACTACACGTATTCCTTTAGCAGCATGGGAAGAAATTACATTTTGCAGCATGGAATAAATAACTTTATTTTAAAACTAAGTTATGCTCAAGCAACGAGGTAAGGATAAACAAATATATATATATATATATTCAAATGAAAAAGACAATGAACGAAGAATTATTAGAGACAATTGAAAAAAAGAGGTCCTCAAGAGTGACAGAGGTTATCATAGCAACGTAATTAATATGAGTGTGGTATAGGCTGTTATATTATAACGATAATGATACAGTGAAAGACAAAGGCTAATTATATTGATGTCAACGTCATGTTTAGTTTAGTGGATCCATGTATGTGAAATGTTATGTTGTGTATTGTATTTTGTCTACGTTTGTTAAAAGGAAGCGTTAACTGCGTGGACATTTAAATATATATATATTTAAAAATGTCCACGCAGAGATAACACTTCCGTTTAACGGCGCGACGATTGTTGGGCAGATGCAACAATGTGTGGGAATGATTAGGAACCCCTCCCTGTTAAAACCTGTGCGTTTTTAGAACTGTTATCCACCCTGCCAGTTAATAGCGTCTTATAAGGTCAGGGTCACGTGAACGTCGAGCACCAGTTAGAACAAAGCCAGGTAGCCTATGTTTTTTAAATATTTATTTTTACATACAGGCCAAATAGGCCAACCATTTATTTTTTATTCAACTTTTATTTAACTAGGCAAGTCAGTTAAGAACAAATTCTTATTTACAATGACGGCCTACCGCTGCAAAACCCTCCCCTACCCCGGACAACGCTGGCTGGGCTAATTGTGCGTCGCCCTATGGGACTCTGATTACTCCCGGTTGTGATACAGCCCGGGATCGAACCAGGGTCTGTAGTGACGCCTCTAGCACTGAGATATAGTGCCTTGGACCGCTGCGCCACTCAAAAACCATCGATTTAATAATTGTCTCTAAAGTAGTAGCCATGTCATGTGATATGATAAAACCCATGTGATGGACTGCAAGAGTGCAGTCAAAATAGTTAATTGTATTATAGCCTGTAATTGACAAGGGCAGCAGTAATGCAACAGTGTGTTAATACAGTTAAGCAGTATAGGCCTATGCACCCATCTCCTATAGCAAATTAATGGATGCTGAATTGGTTTATGAGTTGGCGCGCGCGGGATTGATACCATTGCCGAGCTCTGAACAGCAGTGTCGCGAGCGCAGGAGTGTGCATTTTGTATACAACTATAAACTAGAATTTATTCATTAGTAAAATGTTAGATTCATCATTACAAAGCATAAAACCTATCTTGTTTTTGCAGGTGACATCAAGGATTTAAATCGCCAGATAAGTGGGGTCGTTTCGATGCTCAGCTCAGTCAATACCGGATAGGCCTACCATAAAGCCTTTGCGTTTTTATTAGGCTATTTGAGGCATTTGTACGCACGGTCGAATAAATCGAATAACCGTTGAAATGATGGAAAAACTAAAACCCGAACTTGGGCATCTCAGTCCTATGGTCAAGGAGTGCAAGTCCCCACAGCACGACTGCCTGACTACTTCCATAGCAGGTCGTGTCAGTGGGGAGGGGGGCGAGGCTGTTGGTGAGACACAGGAAAACACGACCGCGGCGTCGGGGGAGTCAGCTGAGAGGAAACGCGTCCCCGGGGAGCACTGCAACCGGACTATCTTCATTAATGGCGTTTCCAAGGAAACGGCTTACCACAGCGAGCTAAAAAAGTTAGTGCCGGTAATGGAATTGGCCAGGGGAGGAGGGCCCGTGGATATAAAAGCTAGGGAGCAGACGGCAGACATTAACCACAAGGTACAGACCACGGAGCTGTGCAGACCGCCGATACAACCGCCAATGGTTACCCGGGAACCGTTGTTTAGCGAAACTCGAATGGTGCAGTTGAGCCCGCTTACCTTCCCTCTCCCTGCACGAGCGATGCTGTACAGTAACTTTGCTCAACCGCTCGCCACCATTAACAGGTAAGGCAAACTAACCGTTTGGAAATGTATTTTTGTCCAAATGATGTGCGTGGTCTTGATGTTTATGCTGTGGGTCAGCGCAATCACTGTTGGATATGTAGTTTAGGCCTGAAATGTGCATCCCGATGTAAATAGTTTTCATTATTATTGTTATTATTGTCATTATTATAGGCTATTAAATAATAATAATAATAATAATTAGTATTTTTATAAAAGCTTTGCGTCTTCCATTTCTTACTTTGGCAAATGGAAATGCGTAGGCCTATATTAACTGTCATAGTTTAGTCCAACAAAATCACCAGTATAAAAGTCGATAGATATTAGATATGTATTTATGTGTTGTCTAATTCCACACTTCTACATCTTTCTCTAGTGGCTACGGTGGCGAGACAGAACAGTATGGCATGTACCCCAGCCATCGGATCAAAGCACGACCTGCGCCTTATGATATTGAAATCAACGATGATAATGGTAAGAGTATTTTAGATTTTAATAATTATGTTTAGCCACACTTTGCTCTGGATATTGCATCAATATGTCAGGGTGCAAAGGGGTGAAGGGAGCTTTTGACAATAGTCATTTTATAGAGAAAAGCTGCATCAGGAATACAGAGAGACCAACCACTTGTAAAGTGCTAAGGCACTGCATCAAGGTTTGGTGGTCTTTAGACAGAAGGAAAGGGCATGTAGGGAATGGGGCAACAGTGATGATAAACTCAGGTCCTGGAGGGCCACAGTGCAGGCTTTTGTCCCAGCCCAGCTCTAACACATCTGATTCAATTATACATTCTGCCGGTGTATGCAGTGTATTATCAAACATATCAGAATACCTATGTAACACCCTCTCCTCCTTTTCCTGTCAGGCTCGCAGCCCAAAATTGTGCGGCGGATCTTCACCAACAGCCGCGAGCGTTGGCGCCAGCAGAACGTGAACGGTGCCTTCACTGACCTCCGCCAGCTCATCCCCACCCACCCACCTGACAAGAAGCTCTCCAAGAACGAGATCCTCAGACTGTCCATGAAGTACATCAACTTCCTGGCCAAGCTACTGGACGACCAGGAAGGTGTGGTGGGGGCCTGGGCCCGCGAAGGCCGCAAGGAGAGCCTGGCCCGGGAGGAGCTCCTCCAGGACATGCTGTCGCCCGGCAACTCCAGCTGTGGGAGTCATCTGGGCGGGGACGGGAGTCCCGACAGTTACACTGAGGACCAGGACTCGTCTGTGGAGTCTCGAACGCCCACCTCCATAGGTCTCCAACCTCACTCTGGACTCCATATAGGCAGACGCAACCACAGATGACTCAGCGTTTTCCCTATGTGGAGAAGAAAAGAGACGTGTGAGAAGCAGGAGGTTGACGTGAGAAGCTGGAGGTCGTCGATCTGGATACATTTCCTTCCTGGGTAGAGTGGATGGGGGCCAATAGAATGTTTCTAAAGGTGATGCATTTGAGTTGTGTACAGATTTGCTCTTTCTCTTCTTCCTGTTTCGCTCAATGGCTCTGTCTGTTATTGGCCAATCCAGAGGAGGGTGTGTTCTCTGGTGGAACATAAGCCTTTGTCCCAGCTGCTGTTGTAAGCAGGTGATGGATTTGGAAGTCATGAAAGAACAAACTAAAATGATAATGAAGAAAATATTGAAACACAGTAAAGGTGTTTCGGAAAAAAGCATGAAATTGCAAAATGGTACCTTTTCTTGTCTAAGGTTAAAGTTTGTTTAGGTACATTATCTTAGAGCCCTCTAAAGTTATTTTGAGTTATTTTAGTACCTACAATTTGGGGTTATCAAATAATAATGTTCAGACCTGAAGTCCAGAAATTGTTTTCTTGAAGATCACCTCATTAGTTGTTGGATGACACAGTTAATCCCCAAACACAAATATTTATTCAGTGAGATAACTGATAATAACCGATAATCGGTCAAGACAAAAAAGTGTGAGATCTCTGTGTGTGATCTCTGGCAATGTTTATGTTTGAAAGTCTACTTGATAATGTGATATTCACATAAATGACATTGTTGCAATATTTACAATTCTAAATGTAATCGAGATCATAAGTAACACACACACACACACACACACACACACACACACACACACACACACACACACACACACACACACACACACACACCATTCAATGTTAACTGAGAGCCAAAACAAAGGAGGAAATCATCCCTGTCCAATAACAGAACAATAACACTATAACATCTCTGCATCAAAAGATATTTAAAGACAGGTACAAGCATTCCACTCTAAGTGTACATAAAACAGACAATGGAACATGGTTGTGACCATGGTACATTGAGTTTCACATTCACTTCATTTATCGTTTATTATAACATTCATAAAGTACGTGTTTTACCACTGTATTTAACATTATGTACATGCTATTTCAGCAGACTATTGAGAAACCAGAATTGGTACCTTTAATTCTATGATGTATTAAGTAAAAAGGGTTATTCTTTTTTCATGTGATATTTTGTAGGATAAAACCTTTGGTTGTAAAGTGATTATAGAGCTATCTATGAATACATGCAATGTTATATCTCATAGAATTGTATAAAACCACAAAATAAAAAATGGAGAAAAAGAACTTGACAAATGTGTGCTGTTGTGCTAATCTTATATTTACATTTCTACGTAATATTTATTCCAATTCACGTTATATTGTCGTCGATTAGATAAGTGGGTCTATTTTACTTGAAACATTTCTGAAACAAACAAATGCTAAAACCAACCAGGTGGACCCATGGAATTACATAGTGAATTATAGGATCTCTGTAGGTAGACCCCTCACAGGAAGATGCTTCCCGTTTTTTGAATAAGAGGTCTGTCTGCAATCTGCATGGGCAGCAGTTTGTAAACTAAGACATGGTGTCAACATTGTTTGGTGCATGGGTTTGATTGAATTCCAGTATATTTCAATGGCAGTAGTTTAATTTATGCCTACTCCAAACTGGAATCAAATAGTGATACAGTAGATTTGGTATGAGGATGGAATAGAATTAAGAGAATTTAGGGGGTATTATTATTATTTTGTTTTTAAAAATGGGCCCAACCCCCAAAACTATCCATAACAAATTCCATTACGAATCCATTTTTAGAGCAGTTCCTGGCTTTTGAAATTCTCATCCCTAAAGATGACCATGGACCATCATCACTGAATAATCCATCCACAGACAGACCCCACAATCAGGATAGACGCCTCTTCAGATGAAATGCAATGGGTCCAATGTAACCTCTGTGTTCCCACCATATGAATTGACCACTATTGTTATTATCCACTAATAAGATTGCGATAACAATAGAGCTAGAAGGTATTTGAGGGGGCACCGGGGAGCACTATGTCATGATTACAGCTCTATGATGAGTGGAGCGATGGAGCGGATGACTGATAAGAATTACAGCCAATGAAAAAGCCATCGGCGACGGAGAGCTTAGGGTACTGGTCCCATAGGGAATGAAGGGGCGTGTGTGAAACACTGGCGCATCACAAGTTCCCACCTCAGTCTATGCTATCTATGTTCTCCTAATGCGGTCATCTAGGGGCATCATTTTAATTTCAGGAGAACATGGGAAAATAACCTAATGATTAAAAGCAGAGATATACTGTGTATCTCCCTCCAAAGCATACGCAGACACGTGGTTCTCTTGCTACTGATTTAATTGAAGACTTTTCTCCAAATCCACCGTGAAAACTAAACAGTATAAACAACAAAATACAGAAATGACATAAGCTTGACACAAAGCGAAAGCCTGCGCAAAAGCACGTGCAACAGATGTAATGGCATTTTACTGACACAAAATACAGACAAATAAAACAAAATACCTCGTTGGCTGCATGCTGTGAGAAAGGGAAATAGTCTTCGAATCTCCTTACAAACATTCAAGTCCTTTGTGACAAAAATAACTCTTTATCTGAGCATACATGTCTGTGCTCGCCGCTTGCTTGCATGAACTATAAATATGATGTGAAGTTCGCATTTGCGCATAAACTTGAACCAATCCTTCAAAATAAAGGTACTCCAAATAATAATAAAATAAATAATGTATAAATAACAAACAACTTAAATTCTAAATTATGAAAGTGATTATAGAAAAAATAAACAAATTATATCTCAATTATATCAACAAAATAAATGGCAGCATTTACATACTGTCTCTTTATATATGGCTCTGAGTGGAAGTAAACCAGTATATCACACAAAATGTGAGCATGTGGGTATATATTATGTGTGTATATGTGGGTATATATTATGTGTGTATATATTATGTGTGTATATGTGGGTATATATGAACAAAAATAATATTTTTTAGCTTCTTCATGAAAAAGGACTACATTTGCCTCATACTGCACATAAAGGACCCAGATTAAGACTAGTCCACGATTTAAAGGCACTTTCAATAGAGATTTTCCATTGTTGTTAATCTATATGTCCAGGGAACTGGCCCTTAAGGAAGTAATGACAAAAATACACAGTGAGGGAGAGGTGCTACATCACCCCAGTATTTACACAGCAATTGTGCATTTGTCTCACCCCCACTATAATGACACAGGCAAACACAGAGATTAAACAAACACAGGTTTATATTTCAGAGGCCTTGCATGTGGATTATGTTGTGTAGCTACAGTACATTCAGAAAGTATTCAGACCCCTTGACTTTTTCCACATTTTGTTACGTTACAGCCTTATTCTAAAATTTATTAAATAGTGTTTTCCTCATCAATCTAAACACAATACCCCATAATGACATTGCAAAAACAGGTTTTAAGAAATGTTGGAAAATTTATATAAAAAAAAAAAATCTGAAATATCACATTTACATAAGTATTCAGACCCTTTACTCAGTACTTTGTTGAAGCACCTTTGGCAGTGACTACAGCCTTGAGTCTTCTTGGGTATGACACTACAAGCTTGGCACACCTGTATTTGGGGAGTTTCTACCATTCTTCTCTGCAGATCCTCTCAAACTCTTGTCAGGTTGGATGGGTAGTCACTGCACAGCTATTTTCAGGTCTCTCCAGAGATGTTAGATCGGGTTGAAGTCTGGGCTCTGGAGTGGCCAATCAAGGACATTCAGAGACTTGTTCCGAAGCCACTCCTGCTTTGTCTTGGCTGTGTGCTTAGGGTAATTTTCGTGTTGGAACGTGAACCTTCTCCCCAGTCTGAGGTCCTGAGCACTCTGGAGCAGGTTCTCATCAAGGATCTCTCTGTACTTTGCTACGTTCATCTTTCCCTCGATCCTGACTAGTCTCCCAGTCCCTGCCGCTGAAAAACATCTCCACACTATGATGCTGCATGCTTCACCGAAGGGATGGTGCCAGGTTTCCTCCAGACGTGATGCTTGGCATTCATGCCAAAGTTTAAATCTTTAGGTGCCTTTTGGCAAACTCCAAGCAGACTGTCATGTGCCTTTAACTGAGGAGTGGCTTCTGTCTGGCCACTCTACCATAAAGGCCTAATGGAGTGCTGCAGAGATGGTTGTCCTTCTGGAAGGTTCTCCCAACTCCACAGAGGAACTCTGAATCTCTGTAAGAGTGACCATTGGGTTCTTGGTCACCTCCCTGACCAACACCCTTCTCCCCCGATTGCTCAGTTTGGCCGGGTGGCCAGCTCTAGAAAGAGTCTTGGTGGTTCCAAACTTCTTCCATTTAAGAATGATGTCCACTATGTTCTTGGGGACCTTTAATGCTGCAGAAATGTTTTGGTACCCTTCCCCAGATCTGTGCCTCGACACAATGTCTCAGAGCTCAACGGACAATTCCTTTGACCTCACGGCTTGGTTTTTGCTCTGACATGCACTGTCAACTGTCGGACCTTAAATAGACAGGTGTGTGCCTTTCCAAATCATGTCTAATCAATTGAATTTACCACAGGTGGACTCCAGTCAAGTTGTAGAAACATCTCAAGGATGATCAATGGAAACAGGATGCACCTGAGCTCATTTTCGAGTCTCATAGCAAAGGGTCTGAATACTTATTTGTAATAAACTTTTTTTGTAACCATTTTTCTCCCCAATTGGTAGTTACAGTCTTGTACCATCGCTGCAACTCCTGTACGGACTCGGGAGAGCCGAAGGTCGAGAGCCGTGCGTCCTCTGAAACACAACCAGCCGCACTGCTTCTTGACACAATTAACCCTTAACCTGGAAGCCAGCCGCACCAATGTGTCGGAGGAAACACTGTACACCTGGCGACCGTGTCAGCGTGCATGTGCCAGGCCCGCCACAGGAGTTGCTACAGCGCGATGGGACAAGGACATCCCGGGCCGGCCAAACCCTCCCCTAACCCGGACGACGCTGGGCCAATTGTGCATCGCCTCATGGTTCTCCCGGTCGCGGCCGGCTGTGACAAAGACGGGGCCCGAACCCGCATCTGTAGCAACGCAGCTTGCCTTAGACCATGGCGCCACTCAGGAGGCCCCTAAAAACCAATTTTCACATTGTCATTATGGGGTATTGTGTGTAGATTGATGAGAAAAACATTATATTTAATAAATTCTGGAAAAAGTCAAGGGGTCAGAATACTTTCCGAATGCATTGTATGTATAGAAATGAATTTAGGCTAATGTGCAAGGGAATGTTTGTAGGCACTGTACACACACACACACACACACACACTGAATGTCATATCTTTATACTATACAGCGATCCAACAATATTAATTACAGGTCTGTGCCACACTTATCTACCATTTATGTATTGCTTTCAGAGGAAACACTTAGAATAAGGCCTTCCAGATATGAACAGTCCATCAGCCCCATCCACAAAAAACCCATAGATGAAATATGTTCATTTCACATTCACGTCATTATGTCCACTCAAGCATATTGAGTTTGAGAGTGAGTTCCCTCAATTGAAATAATGGATTAAATCCAGACACTTCAACTCAGCGAAATCACATGGAATTCTTGTCGCTATTGAACTATAAGAATCCTTCTCCCATAAGAAGATAGTGAGAGAGCATTCAGAGCAGCCAGGAGCCAAACTGGGGATGTGTCCCAAATGGCATGCTATTCCCTACATAGTGCACTACTTTTGACCAGGGCCCTATGGGCCCGTGTCAAAAGTAGAGCACTAAATAGGATGTCATTTAAGCCTTTCAAACAAAGACCAGTGTTACAGACAGATAACAAAATAAAACCTCTTTATGGCTGGAGAGACAGGAGGAGAGAAATCAATTAGCCCTCCCTTCTCCCATCCCTCCCTCCTCCCATCCCTGCCTCTGTGTGTGGTTGACGGGATGGATGGGATGGGCCATATGGGAGTTGTGCTGGCTCCAGAGAACAGAACTGAGGGCTGGTTCTCAGCAGTTAACGGAACAGTGGGGAGAGCCACTGCTTCTGGCTCTCAGGGACGCTATCTGACCACACATCACAGCCGGCCTACTCCCCTGAGGTGTGTGTGAGGGAGAGAGAGAGAGGGGAGGAAAGGGGGGTGTTAATGAGGGGGTGGGGTTAGTTGAAAGGGACCTGCTAATTTGGCTGGCGCTAAGGTTAGGACAAAGCCTAGTACTGATGGACTGGACTGGACTGGACTGGACAGACAGACAGACAGACAGACAGACAGACAGACAGACAGACAGACAGACAGACAGACGAGTGGACACACACACACACACACACACACACACTCATCATCTATCCCTGGAGTCCAGAGGGGGTGTGTCCCATAACCTTCCAGAAAATACCCCTTTCTGCTCGACTAATCAAGCCTTTGACATTTCCCCGTCATGCCTGAAATAACAACATGCACCCATGTGAAGCCCACTGCACTAACTATGCCATGCAGGCTACAGTAACCACTGAAAGTACAAAAAAAAAGTATGACTCTGCTAAACGCCAACTTTGAGTGTAAAGTCAGCTCACTTGTTGCATAATGTCAGCCATTCTGGTTCATTGTCAAGTTCACCTTATTAGCTTTTCAATTAGACATAGTTAGCTATAGCTTTATACTAAGAAATCATTCTAGTATACAACTCTAAATCATGTTAGAATTCTTTAAGAAGCTGGAGGGATGTTTAATTCAGGCTATTTTAACCTCCTACAACACTTTTCTTTTGTCAAATGGTAAATCCTTAGTTGGCAAAAACAGAGCTCAAGGGATCTGTTTAAACTAGGACCTCCAGTGACATATTAGAAGTGCATTCATGAGACTGGTTTAACACTCACCAAGCCAAAGTCCTTCTTCATAGATTACTGTTTATTCTCTAGGTTTCTATGTGTTTTCCACTGAGCTGCTATTGGAGTGTGTTTATCTAGTCTATTTCCTGGTGGCTATAGTGGAAAATCCCCTGTACCAAGGGTTATGTATTGAAGTGGACCAAATAGGTGAATGCTCTCTCATTGTGTGTACTTTGACATGTGTAGGACAGAGAGATTAATTTGCACATCTGATAGAAGAAAAATATTTGAATATCTTCTGTTAATAGATGGGTGGCCTACAAACGTCAATCTCTTCCCGAAATCAGCAAATATAACATTTTATAGGTTATAGCTATTATTACTGAATCATCACCAGTTATTTGTCTAAGCAGGCATGGGTTAATCATTAACTGAATACAGCACCAGGGTGTGTGTTCTTTACATGTCAAAAAAACAACTGAGAAACCCATTCTGAAGAGCTGCTCGCAAGGCCATTTTGTGATCTAAAAACAACATTTTGTGGATTTTCAGCAAGACTAAACAATGGGGAGAGCGTTTACTGTGGTTCTATGGCTGATGCTGACTTTGGGAGTAGTCACAGCTCAAATAGGTAAGAACTGAAACTCATGGTTACATTTGAAGTTAATAGTAGCCTACATAAAGAAATAGCTGTTCCAACTCACTGTTGATAATATAAAATAATATTATATATACAGTACCGGTCAAATGTTTGGACACACGTACTCATTCAGAGTCTACATTGTTGAATAATAGTGAAGATATTCAAATGATGAAATAACAAATATGCAATCATGTAGTAACCAAAAAAGTGTTAAACAAATCCAAATATATTTTAGATTTTAGATTCTTCAAAGTCGCCACCCTTTGCCTTGATGACAGCTTTGCACACTCTTGGCATTCTCTCAACCAACTTCACCTGGAATGCTTTTCCAACAGTCTTGAAGGAGTTCCCACATATGCTTAGCACTTGTTGGCTACTTTTCCTTCACTCTGTGGTCCAACGCATCCCAAACCATCTTAACTAGGTTGATGTCGGGTGATTGTGGAGGCCAGGTCATCTGATGCAGCACTCCATCACTCTCCTTCTTAGTCAAATAGCCCTTACACAGCCTGGAGGTGTGTTGGGTCATTGTCCTGTTGAAAAACAAATGATAGTCCAACTAAGCGCAAGGGCTATTGATGTTGAGATGTGTCTGTTACTTAAAATCTGTGAAGCGTTTATCTGGGCTGCAATTTATGAGGCTGGTAACTTTATTGAACTTATCCTCTGCAGCAGAAGTAACTCAGGGTCTTCCTTTCCTGTGGCGGTCCTCATGAGAGCCAGTTTCATCATAGCGCTTGATGGTTTTTGCGACTGCACTTGAAGAAACTTTCAAAGTTCTTGAAATTTTCTGGATTGACTGACCTTCATGTCTTAAAGTAATGATGGACTGTCATTTCTCTTCGCTTATCCGGCTCGAAGGAAATGTTTAGGGCGGCAGGTAGCCTAGCGGTTAGAACGTTGGATCAGTAACCGAAAAATTGCTGGTTCGAATATCTGAGCCGACAAGGTGAAAAACCTGTCAATGTGTCCTTGAGCAAGGCACTTAACCCTAATATGCTCCAGGGGCTGACCCTGTAGGTAGGCTGTCAATGTAAATAAAAATGTGTTCTTAACTGACTTGCCTAGTTAAATAAAATAAAAAATTATTGCCATAATATGGACTTGGTCTTTTACCAAATAGTGCTACCTTCTGTATACCACCCCTAACAGAACACAACACCCCCTAACACCCCCTTATCACAACACAACTGATTGGCTCATACACATTAAGAAGGAATGAAATTCCACAAATTAACATTTAAGGCACACCTGTTAATTGAAATGCATTCCAGGTGGCTACCTCATGAAGCTGGCTGAGAGATCATCTGAGGAGTTGTTTTCTCCGCTCATACAGGAGTAGTAAAGGCCTATTTCACAAATTTTGTGGGGGATTTGTTTTATTTAGTTTTATTTATTAGGCTGTGCTGCAGCACCGTCAGCACCCCTACCTCCAGCAGCTATGCGTATAGGTTTGAGAGATGAATGACACATTGCCTGGGGTTTCTAGATTCCCATCAGTTAAGAGCCATCAGCCGAAAGGAGAAATTAATAGTGTCACTCAAGAGTTTATTTTGTTTATAATCCCATCAACTGGGATGATAACTCAAGAGAATGAACATCACATTACAGAACATTAGAATGACAAGTGACAGACATACAGCATTGTCTTAATTGATCAAAAACACTTAAAAAGGTACATTCCCAAGTGTTACCTCTGCACTTGTTTCTTGGCTGAATGTGTTTGTAGTACTTCAAGTTGACACTGGGAAAATATAAAGGTGCTCTATGCTCTCCCGAGTGGCGCAGCAGTCTAAGGCAGACCCGGGTTCGATCCCAGGCTGTGTCACAGCCAGACGTGACCGGGAGACCCATTAGGCTGCGCACAATTGGCCCAGCGTTGTCTGGGTTAGGGGAGGGATTTCCTCGTCACATCGCACTCTAGCGACTCCTTGTGGCAGGCCAGGCACCTGCAAGCTGACGGTGTTTCCTCCAACACATTGGTGCGGCTGGCTTCCGGGTTAAGCGAGCAGTGTGTCAAGAAGAAGTGCGGCTTGGCAGGGTCATATTTTGGAGGACGATCTTCGCCTCTCCCGAGTCTGTAGGGGAGTTGCAGCGATGGGACAAGACTGTTTTGTCACATAAACTGAAATTAGGCAAACAATTAGAATTTTAGCAACCAGGAAATGACGGAGATTTCTGCATATTGCACCTTTAAGTATACATACCGGTATGCAATGACTTGCCTAGTTAAATAAAGGTAAAAACATTTTTATATTTTTATCCAATGATGACTTTCTCCCTATGTACTGACTCTTTAAGGTAAGGTGGAGCGGACACTGCCACAGTGGCTGACGGGCATCATAGCTGTGACCGTGTTTCTCTTCCTCATCTTCGTGGCGTTTCTGGTCAACAAAGCCTGGTGTCAGGACTCGAGGTGAGCCAAGACACCGTGACACCTGAACATCTCCACCGTCCACACAGCTACTATAGTAGGACAGTCAGCACTGTCATAGGTTGTCTGAAAATGTTACTTGGCATCAAATCCTTGCTTGTTCTGTTTTTCTTTGTGCAATTCATCATCTCACTCTCAAAGCACAATGACCTACCTTTGAGAGCGAGGTAGGAATCGAGGAAACAAGGATGAAGGAAGCAAGGATTTGACAGCTAAGGTTTTCAGACATAGCCATGCACATCATGGTTCTAAAGTAAATAATTTAAGATGTAATGAGTAATGAGACACAAGTATTGGGTATTTAGAGACACAATTTCCGGGTCTCTAGCCCAATCTCGTTTTTCCACCTGCAACCACCGACATGAGATTGACAAAACGTTATAATTGCTTCTGAATCTGAATGTTACTGTATGTTTACCATCTGTTCTCGATTGCATGAAGGCCAGAGACCAAAGAATGTGAGTGTGGGGAGACCCCTGGCTATGCCAAGACCAATGGAGACTACTATGACACCAGCGTGGACATGTTCAGGTAAGACCAATGGAGACCACTATGACACCAGCCTGGACATGTTCAGGTAAGACCAATGGAGACCACTATGACACCAGCCTGGACATGTTCAGGTAAGACCAATGGAGACTACTATGACACCAGCCTGGACATGTTCAGGTAAGACCAATGGAGACCACTATGACACCAGCCTGGACATGTTCAGGTAAGACCAATGGAGACCACTATGACACCAGCGTGGACATGTTCAGGTAAGACCAATGGAGACCACTATGACACCAGCCTGGACATGTTCAGGTAAGACCAATGGAGACCACTATGACACCAGCGTGGACATGTTCAGGTAAGACCAATGGAGACCACTATGACACCAGCGTGGACATGTTCATGTAAGACCAATGGAGACCACTATGACACCAGCCTGGACATGTTCAGGTAAGACCAATGGAGACCACTATGACACCAGCCTGGACATGTTCAGGTAAAATGCCACTTAATCTCTCGTTTTGTGCTCTACATTTCTAACAGTACTGGTGACCTACAGAGAAATAATGTTTGTGTGTGGGCAATTACAGTTTGTGTTCTAATAAGAATATATATATATGTGTGTGTGTGTGTGTGTGTGTGTGGGACCCACTGGAGCAGAGATCAAGAGGGTGCACATGAGAACGTGGACCTTGAAGGCATTGAGGACAAAGTCACTGTCATGTGACCGATGAGGACCAATACAAGCTATCATATGACCGATGAGGACCAATACAAACCACCAATCTGGGGTTTGTCATGGACACACGTAGTTTACCAAGACCACTCCAAACAAGTAGCAAAAAGTTTCAAGATCAGTAGATATCCATTAAAGTGAATGTTAGAGTGTAGAATCTTGTCCAACAACTATTTCTGATTTGTTTTAAAGCTACAGCACATATGGGCCTAAAAGTGTGATTGAACTCTTAAAACCCTTTCCTGCGGTCAAATGACCAAATCGCCCTCTAGTGGGTGGAATGTTAATCGTTTTCATAATGTCATCATTTCTACGTCAAACCATTTTGTTATACTGTATTTCAGTCTTCTGTGATGTATATAAAGTGTAATATTGGCATGTAAACTCAACATCTAATACATTTCAACTCTATATCTGACATGATACAGGTGTCATCTTTTTTTAAAGCCCATAACCATGCGTGTGAGGTGTATACTTAGTCTTAAACAAATCTACTTTGAAACCTAACAATAAACACTGTGTGACCCTGATTTAGCCCACTGCAGTATTAATATACAAACATGAAAAATAAAAGGAACAATCCTCATAACAATGGAAGTAATTGAGATATTCTTTATCAGTGTATCAATGAGACATGGCAGAATGACTTCTTCCTAAAATACATTCATTTTAAGGACTGAACAGCCACACTTAAAGGTCAGAGGGAGGACATGGTGGACATGGTTGTGGTCCCCTTGTATTTAATAAAACATACATAACCATCAAACAATTCATCAGAATTCATAAAGAGCATCAATGTAGGAACACAGTCAGTAGGCTACACACATTTAAAGATAAGACTTGCATTTGTGATCACAGACAATATATGTTTTATACAATTTATTCTATAAATATACAGTGCATTCTAAAAGTATTCAAACCCCTTGGCTTTTTCCACATTTTGTTACTTTACAGCTTTATTCTAAAATTGATTAAATAAATAAAAATCCTCATCAATCTACACACAACACTCTATAATGACAAATCTTTCGAAATTGAGCTCAGGTGCATCCTGTTTCCATTGATCATCCTTGAGATGTTTCTAAAACTTGATTAGAGTTCACCTGTGGTAAACTCAATTGATTAGACATGATTTGGAAAGGCACACACCTGTTTATATAAGGTCCCACTGTTGACAGTACATGTCAGAGCAAAAACAAAGCCATGAATTCAAAGGAATTGTCTGTAGAGCTCTCATTGTGTCGAGGCACAGATCTGGGGAAGGGTACCAAAACATTTCTGCAGAATTGAAGGTCCCCAAGAACATAGTGGCCTCCATCATTCTTAAATGGAAGAAGTTTGGAACCACCAAGACTCTTCCTAGAGCTGGCCTCCCAGCCAAACTTAGCAATCGGGGGAGAAGGGCCTTGGTGACCAAGAACCCGATGGTCACCCTGACAGAGCTTCAGAGTTCCTCTGTGGAGATGGGAGAACCTTCCAGAAGGACAACCATCTCTGCAGCACTCCACCAATCAGGCCTTTTATGGTAGAGTGGTCATGACGGAAGCCACTCCTCAGTAAAAGGCACATGACAGCCCGCTTGAAGTTTGCCAAAAGGCACTTAAAGGACGCAGACCATGAGAAACAAGATTCTCTGGTCTGACGAAACCAAGATTGAACTATTTGGCCTGAATGCGAAGCGTTACGTCTGGAGGAAACCTGGCACCATCCCTACGTTGAAGCATGTTGGTGGCAGCATCATGTTTGGGGATGTTTTTTAGCAGCAGGGACTGGGAGACTAGTCAGGATCGAGGGAAAGATGAACAGAGAAAAGTACAGAGATACTTGATGAAAACCTGCTTCAGAGTGCTCAGGATATCAGACTGGGGCGAAGGTTCACCTTCCAACAGGACAACGAACCTAAGCACACAGCCAAGACAACGCAGGAGTGGCTTCGGGAAATGTCTCTGAATGTCCTTGAGTGGGCCAGCCAGAGCCTGGACTTGAACTCGATCGAACATCTCTGGAGTGAACTGAAAATAACTGTGCAGCAATGCTCTCCATCCAACCTGACAGAGCTTGAGAGGATCTGCAGAGAAGAATGGGAGAAACTCCCCAAATACAGGTGTTCCAAGCTTCTAGCGTTTATACCCAAGAAGACTCAAGGCTGTAATCTCTGCCAAAGGTGCTTCAACAAAGTACTGAGTAAAGGGTCTGAATACTTATGTAAATATGATATTTAAGTTTTTAATTTTGTATAGAATTTAGCAAAAATGACTAAAGACCTGTTTTTGCTTTGTCATTATGGGGTTTTGTGTGTAGATTGATTAGGGGGAAAAAAACTATTTAATAAATGTTAAAATAAGGCTGTAACGTAACAAAATCTGGAAAATGTCAAGGGGACTGAATACTTTCTGAAGGCACTGTATATCCACGTTATTACAGCATAGAAAAAGTATGTGAACCCTTTGGAATTAAATGGATCTCTGCGTAAATTGGTCATACAATGTGATCTAAGTTGCAACAATAGACAAACACAGTCTGCTTAAACTAATAACACACAAACAATTATACGTTTTCATGTCTTTATTGAACACCCTTGGATTTAATAACTGGTTGACCCTCCTTTGGCAGCAACAACCTCAACCACATGTTTTCTGTAGTTGCAGATCAGACCTGCACAACGGTCATGAGGAATTTTGGACCATTCCTCTTTACAAAACGGTTTCAGATCAGCAATATTCTTGCGATGTCTGGTGTGAACCGCTTTCTTGAGGTCTTGCCACAGCATCTCAATCGGATTGAGGTCAGAACTCTGACTGGGCCACTCCAGAAGGCGTATTTTCTTCTGTTGAAGCCATTCTGTTGTTGATTTACTTCTGTGTTTTGGGTCGTTGTCCTGTTCCATCACCCAACTTCTGTTGAGCTTCAATTGGCGGACAGATAGCCTTACATTCTCCTGCAAAATGTCTTGATAAACTTGGGAATTCATTTTTCGGTCGATGATGGCATGATGTCCAGGCCCTTTCAGCAAAGCAGCTCCAAACCATGATGATCCCTCCACCATACTTTACAGTTGGGATGAGGTTGATGTTAGTGTGCTGTGCCTTTTTTCCTCCACACATAGTGTTGTGTGTTCCTTCCAAACAACTCAACTTTAGTTTAATCTCTCCACAGAATATTTTGCCAGTAGCGCTGTGGAACATCCAGGTGCAGCAATCATTTTTGGGGGACAGCAGTGGCTTCTTCCATGGTGTCCCCCCATGAACACCATTCTTGTTTAGGGTTTCACGTATCGTAGACTCGTCAACAGAAATGTTAGCATGTTTCAGAGATTTCTGTAAGTCTTTAGCTGACACTCTAGGATTCTTCTTAAACTCATTGAGCATTCTGCGCTGTCCTCTTGCAGTCACCTTTGCAGGACGGCCACTCCTAGGGAGAGTAGCAACAGTGCTGAACTTTCTCCATTCAAAGACATTTTGTCTTACCGTGGACTGATGAACATCAAGGCTTTTAGAGATCATTTTGTAACCCTTTCCAGCTTTATGCAAGTCAACAATTCTCCTGAGATCTCTTTTGTTCGAGGCAGGGTTCACATCAGGCAATGCTTCTTGTGAATAGCAAACTACAATTATGTGAGTGTTTTTTATAGGGCTAACCCACATCTCCAATCTTGTCTCATTGATTGGACTCCAGGTCAACTGACTGCTGACTCCAAGTCATTAGCCTAGGGGTTCACATTTTTCCAACCTACACTGTGAATGTTTAAATGACAAGAAAAATACAATAATTTGTGTGTTATTAGTTTAAGCACTAGTAAGCACTAGTAGACTAGTAGCACACTTCCTCTAAATCCGAGGACCACTTCTGAGTATTTAGGGCGCACATTTAAGATACAGCCTACAACTAGATATTGCCACCAGATTGCACTTCAACTTTAACTGAAACGGGCACGAGTTGAGAGTTAATATGCAGGGTAATATACAGTGTCGTATTCATTAGGGCACAGCGTAGCAAAATGGTTCGCCACAGAAAACAAAACAAGTGTTTTTTCCATTAAGTTCAGGTAGTCCCTCTTTGTTTCAGACAATTTTTTCCAGTTTGGTGCCAAATGAACACGAGGAGGAATGTGTTGACACTTCCTGCGAGCGTGGAGTGGTTTACGGGAGACTGAGAAGGACTCTGAGAGAAACAGGATATCCTGTCATTGTTGGACGTGGCAGGCTTCTCGCCACTGGACAGGACAGGACAGGACAGTGTGAAGCAACAGACACATGGGTCGTATTCATTAATGCACACCGTGGCAAAATGTTCAGGTTGTCCCTTCCTGTTTCAGCCCATTTTCTTCCATTTGGTGCCTAATGAATATGACCCTGCTACATGATGATAAACGCGTCTCATAACAAGAAAATAATGTATAATTGAGAATTGGATAGGAAGTGAATGATCCCACACAGACATATCATATCACAATATCATAGCATAATAGCATATCACAATATCAAAGCATATCATAATAGCATATCACAATATCATAACATAATATCCTAATAGCATATCACATTATCATAGCATAATAGCATATCACAATATCATATCACCATTTCATAATATCATATCACAATATCATAGCATCCTATCACAATATCATAGCATAATATCATATCACAATATCATAGCATATCATAATAGCATATCACAATATCTAAGCATAATATCATATCACAATATCATAGCATCATTTCATAATATTATATCACAATATCATAGCATAATATCATAATAGCAGACCTGTTTGTGCTGTCTGGTTTGGCGTGACAATGACCATGGGAGTAGCACAACAATCTGGGACCAGGCTAGTTAAGACATGTATTTTGACACCATTTCATAGGACCTATAGGCTTACAGGGCTATTCCATGGCCAGCAACAAAGGAGGTAAAGATTTGGCTACCCTCTATATTAACCCCCACTAGTGTAAAGCAAACCCCAGCAACAGACTCACAACGCCTGATGGAAGTCCTGAGATTCACCTACATTACATTGTGCTGCTAATGGCAACTGATCTGACAAACACACGCATACAGTACACATTTAAGAAATGTCCCCCTCTGGGATCAATAAAGTATCTGTCTGTCTGTCTGTCTGTCTGTCTGTCTGTCTGTCTGTCTGTCTGTCTGTCTGTCTGTCTGTCTGTCTGTCTGTCTGTCTGTCTGTCTGTCTGTCTGTCTGTCTTTCATGGTCTCGTATTTGAAGCGGGTTCAGATTAGTTGGCAACACTTCATGTACTAATAACCAAACATCTTTAAAGAAGAGCTTCCTCGTGACGCCTACAAAAGCTTAGAGCAACTTCTTACAGCACTACACAAGGTACTGTATAGTGACACCAGCCGGTAGTTGGGTGACCTTTATAACTGCCTTTGAATGTCTACAGAGGGAGTTATGTCATTCTTACGAGCTTGCTATGAAGTGTATTAGAAGTGCATGGCTGTTTACCAGTTCTTTTAGAATGCATGTATCCTTCCTTTGGCCATGTCTAGCCTAATCACTGTTGATGTGTAAGGAGTTTAAATTGTGTGTTTGCAACAAGTATGACATGATATGAGACAAATGGACAAGTGTCTGTGATGAATGAAAATGTGTGTCAACCTGTGTGTGTGTGTGTGTGTGTGTGTGTGTGTGTGTAGTATCTGTTCCAGTTTAGTGCGTCATGTTCCTTGCCGAGACCATTCTTCCACGCAGTTTGCACATTAGCAGTACCTGCAGCTAACGTCACTAACGGCTAACCAGTGTCTCCCATTAAGGGAAATGCTAAGCTAACGCTAGGCTAACGGTGAAGAGACCTCCTAAACCAACCGAACCACTCATATTGCTCTATCAGTGTTCTATGAAGAAAGCACAAGTGTGATCGCGCAACGTTTAAATGACACAAGGAGATCCCATATTCACATCGTTCACATATAAAGCCTCCCCCTTTGCTTCCTTGCTTCATAATATCCAAACGTTCACCATTTTGAGTCGTGTATCCAGTCAGTGCAGCGATTGAACCGCCCTCACAGTGAAGCTCCTAAGATGGCACACAGAAAATTAGGTGTCCCTACTTCCAGCTGCCCCCCATATACAGTGCTCTTATTTCCCATGATTCACTTGAGGGCACAGCTGAACGTGGCACACGTGTTCTCTCTCTACACCTCTACAGGGCGGGGCTCTCCCTGGAATGGCCACCTGTGTTACCTATTGCCTGAATCCTTCCAGAACCAATGCCCCCTTCACGTTAATGGGCTGTTTAAAGGGCTGAAGACGGGCATCAGTTGTTGGTCAACTCCTCGGAATAAAGTTCAAACTAGTTCAAGAGGTACAGTGTGTCTGAGCTAGGACAGCACTTCCAGGGTGACGGCCCCTGTCTGTCTCTTCAGTATGGCCACAGCCAGCTCGTGTGTGGTCCCTTCCAGACTCTCTCCGTTCACAGACAAGATCTGGTCGCCCCTCTTTAGACGCCCGTCCACCGCTGCTGCCCCCTGCAGTGACAACAGGGGAACACACACAGACACACACACACAAAGTGGTGTAAATAAGAATATTGGTCTTGTTACAGTATTTTTTTAAATGTAACCTTATGATCCTTCCTCGCTTCTTTTAAGTAACTGATGTGTGTGTGTGTGTGTGTGTGTGTGAGTGTGAGTGTGAGTGTGAGTGTGAGTGTGAGTGTGATTGTGTGTGTGTGTGTGGAAAGAAAATCTGCTGCCATCTAATGTCCCAGAGGGGAAATCAGTACAAGCCACATTACCCTGCATGTGTGTGATAAAGATGGTTACCTTGCTGAAGACAGTCTTGATGTAGATGGGCAGGTCTCCATGAGGGCTTCCGAAGCCTCCTACGATGCTGAAGCCCAGGCCGTCAGAACCCTTCTCCAGGCAGATACTCTTGGGCTTGGGGGCTCTGCAGAGAGCATCGCATTGTAAAACAAGCACTGTATAGCTTCAAAACTATGGAAAAAAACATTGCTACGTCTGTGAATTTGGGAGTGGTTACATTTCTCCAGCCCTAGCCCTCAGCTGTTTACGAAACAAGTGGCTGGGTGACTGCTTTTTTGTTTTTTCGACTCCCAGATTGGTCCTTTAACCTTTAGGGGAGAAGGCACAAAACTGACCTCAGATCAGTGTCTAAGAGAAACTTAGTCCAACTTACTGTGGCTCCCCTGGCTGTGTCTCTGGGCTGCTGCTAGTCGACATACTCTCCACCTGACTGGCTATAGCACTGATGTTGGTGTCAGCGATCACCTTTAAGACACACACACACACACGTGCAGGTGTGCACGGACATACACACAGATTAGTATGCAAAAATGACAGAAGACAAAACAATGCACGTGTCAAGTATTTAAATTATTAATAAGTCATGATCTGTGCATGTGTGTGTCTTTCTGTGTGTGTGTGTGTGTGTCTTTCTGTGTGTGTGTGTGTCTTTCTGTGTGTGTGTGTGTCTTTCTGTGTGTGTGTGTCTTTCTGTGTGTGTGTCTTTCTGTGTGTGTGTGTGTGTGTGTGTGTGTGTGTGTCTGTGTCTTTCTGTGTGTGTGTCTTTCTGTGTGTCTTTCTGTGTGTGTGTGTGTCTTTCTGTGTGTGTGTGTGTGTGTGTGTGTGTGTGTGTCTGTCTTTCTGTGTGTGTGTGTGTGTGTGTGTGTGTGTGTGTGTGTGTGTGTGTGTGTGTGTGTGTGTGTGTGTGTGTGTGCGCGTATCTCTGCATGAGTGTGTCTTTCTGTGTGTGTGTGTGTGTCTTTCTGTGTGTGTGTGTCTCTCTGCGTGTGTCAGTGTATGATAAGCCTATCATATCAATGTACATGCAATGTTTGTTTAAAATCAACCCCCATTTTAAACCTTTAACGTCCTTTGTGGCTGAATAGAATTACAGAAGAATGGATTCTACTACAGACAGCTCCTGGATCAAAGCCACAGAGCCACACAAAGGCCTAATGTAGTAATCATTTATCACATCTCTCTCTCTCTTACAAAGGCCTAATGTAGTAATCATTTATCACATCTCTCTCTCTCTTACAAAGGCCTAATGTAGTAATCATTTATCACATCTCTCTCTCTCTTACAAAGGCCTAATGTAGTAATCATTTATCACATCTCTCTCTCTCTTACAAAGGCCTAATGTAGTAATCATTTATCACATCTCTCTCTCTCTTACAAAGGCCTAATGTAGTAATCATTTATCACATCTCTCTCTCTCTTACAAAGGCCTAATGTAGTAATCATTTATCACATCTCTCTCTCTCTTACAAAGGCCTAATGTAGTAATCATTTATCACATCTCTCTCTCTCTTACAAAGGCCTAATGTAGTAATCATTTATCACATCTCTCTCTCTCTTACAAAGGCCTAATGTAGTAATCATTTATCACATCTCTCTCTCTCTTACAAAGGCCTAATGTAGTAATCATTTATCACATCTCTCTCTCTCTTACAAAGGCCTAATGTAGTAATCATTTATCACATCTCTCTCTCTCTTACAAAGGCCTAATGTAGTAATCATTTATCACATCTCTCTCTCTCTTACAAAGGCCTAATGTAGTAATCATTTATCACATCTCTCTCTCTCTTACAAAGGCCTAATGTAGTAATCATTTATCACATCTCTCTCTCTTACAAAGGCCTAATGTAGTAATCATTTATCACACCTCTCTCTCTTACACCCGCCCCCAACTCCACTTTTTTAAAAATGAAATATTCAGACAGCCACCTATTGAGGTTGGCGACGGTCTGACAGCATCTGTTCATTTCCATATTTAATCAACCGAGAGGCAATTAAAAATATGAAAACAACAACAACAAACAAACAAAGGTTAGTTAACGGACGATTAACGGACGACTGGTGGGCTGTGGAAGGAACGTTAGTGAAACGCTCCCCAGCCATCGCCTGAACTTATCTTACTAACACACCTTCTTTATGGCGAGAGAGGGGGAGGGTAGAGGTAGAGGGGGAGAGGAGGAGGGAGAGAGAGAGGGGGGGTAGGGGTAGAGAGGGAGAGGAGTAGGGAGAGAGAGAGAGGGGGAGGGGTAAGGGTAGAGAGGGAGAGGGAGAGGAGGGAGAGAGAGAGAAGGGGGTAGGGTTAGAGAGAGAGAGGAGGAGGGAGAGAGAGAGAGAGAGAGAGGGGTAGAGAGAGAGAGGAGGGAGAGAGAGAGAGTGGTAGAGAGGGAGAGAGAAAGAGGGGCAATGTTCTCTTCCTTTGTTTCAGATGGAATCCCCAGTAGGAGGAGACCGTACAACTGGCCG